>NW_019168470.1:20532220-20600222 GCF_002303985.1 Durio zibethinus | reverse complement strand
ACGAGTAAATCTGAATACGAGATACTTTAAAAATGAAAGAAAATCCCGGGTACTACACTTTCTTGGATATCACACTTTTCTCCAAAATCTAAAATTCTGTGAATTAAATGCACCCTTTAAGTATTATTTTTTTAATTTAGTCATTTAAATTTGAATAAATATTTTTTTGTCACCCAGCTGTTAGTGTCTAATAGTGTGCTGATGTGGCATTGCCAAGTCATGTTGCATTGCTAATATGGCATTATAAATTAAAAAAAAAATTGATCACTTAACTTTTTAAAAATTTTTGTTCTGATAACTAAAGTTTATAAATTTACAAATTGGTCACTATCAAATAAGTCCATAAATTTTATATATAAAAAAAGATATAAGTATTTGATATTGTTATTTCATAGAATTAAATTATAAAAGTTTTATTTTATTGTAATTATACCATTTAAATTTAAAAATGGATGAATATTATCTACTACCAAAATTATTAAAATAATGTTACTTCAAATTTTTGTCATTTAGCTCATCTAAATTAACTCATGTAAGTATTTCATATTTCACAATGTCAAGATTTAATTTTAATTTCATAAAATAAAATATAAAAGGAAATATAAAGAACAAAATAAAACAAAATAATTTATTACAATAAATTTAAAAAACTGTTGGTGATTAAATTGTTATAAAACTATGTAGATAGTAATATTCAAATATTAATAATTTCACAAATATTGATGACCATAATGTAAAATTTTAAAATAGTTACTTAAATTTATTTTGGCAATTGACTAATATTTTATTAATTTTGACAAATGATTAATATTTATCTATTTTTCAGATTTAAATGATATAATTATAATAAAATAAAAACTTATAATTTAATTCATGCAATAAAAATGTTAAATGATTTTTTTTAAAAAAATTCAATGACTTATTTGGGTATTATCCTAATATATTTTAATAGGTAACATAAATAATAAAATAATTTAGTATATTAAATTTCATAAAGATTGGTGAACAACCAATTATAAATTCATGGTAACAATGAGCTATTGACAATGGATACCAAAATATTAATAAAATTCATATTCAATCAAGTTAAGGTTTTAATTACAATAAATTAATGTAATTTATTTTTATTTTAATATTTTATTGTAGGAGATTAAAATTATGAACATTTATTGTAATTAGAATCTTAACCTTATGAAATATAAAATATTTACTTGAATTTTTTTGGATAGATGAAATCATAAAGATTTGAAGTGATGTTATTTTAGTAATTTTGGGAATTGGATAATATTTATGAAATTTTCAAATTTAAATGATACAATAAAAAATAATAATTTAATTTCATGCAATACAAACATCAAATGCTTATTTCTATTTTTTAATAAAATTTGAGGGCTTATTTTTTAGTTACCAAATTGTAAATTTTAAAAGTTGAGTAACTATAATAGAAATTTTTAAAAAGTTAAGTGATCAAAAAAATTTTTTTTTTCAAAATTTATAATGCTTTGTCAGTAATTCTACATGGCCATATCACCATGTCATTAAATACTAATGGCTTAATGATAAAAAATATTTACTCAAACTTAAATTATGACTAAATTAAAAAAATTAATACTTAGTTGATCATTTTAAAATGATCTCGAAAATTAGGTGACTATTCATGTATTTTACCATTTCTTATGAGACCCATGTAGGAACTAATTCAGAACCACATTTTCTTAATTAATTTAGCTGTATAGCATTTTTTTTAAATAGTGTATTGCTTAGGTGTATTTTGATAATTTTGCATGAAATGTTGAATATGTTCTGTTTATGGCATGAAATATTTAAAATATATAAACAATTATTTTCATGTACATCATATGTTTTAAACTGTTGATTGCATCATTTAATAGTCGATAGATCACTCAAGAATATCAATTTATTTGTATCTTTTTAGATATATACATGATAATGTAAGACATTCACTTATATACATATATGTATGTATGTATGTTTATATAAGATTAAATAAAGGGTGTGATATGCTCTTTAATTCGGAAGCCTAACGGAGCTATATGTGAAAAGTAATAGTAAAGGCAATGTTAGAAATTTTTTATTTCTTCTATAATTTATTCTCAAAATTTTGAACAAGGTTTTTAGATAAAGACGAGATTTGTGATCTTGACACATAATTGTTCTCAATTTTTGGCTAAAAATTGGTCGCGGACTCGCAGTTGGGTTAATTGGAATTACCTGAGTTTGAGAAAAAGTTGAACTCACAATGACCCCATTGGGGCATGCCGCTCACATTGGGATTCCAATGGACACTGCTTTTTGACTTGAAATTTCACTTACGTAAAGAGTCCCATTTGCTTTATACACCATTATGTTTCACATGTCATGCTTTGGATTCCCATTTGCTTTCCAGCTCAAAGTTCGCAGTTGGGTTAATTGGAATTACCTGAGTTTGAGAAAAAGTTGAACTCACAATGGACCCATTGGGGCATGCCACTCACATTGGGATTCCAATGGAGACTGCTTTTTAACTTGAAATTTCACTTATGTAAAGAGTCCCATCTGCTTTATACACCATTATGTTTCACATGTCATGTTTAGATTCCCATTTGCTTTCCAGCTCAAAGTTCATTCAATATATAGAGGTAAAAAATAATGATAAAATAAAATAATAATTATATCATATTGATTTATATCTAAAAAAAATTACAAAAAATATTAATATTTTATTGATGTAAGATAATTCAATTCTCTAAAAATGCAAAAAATTATTTTTAATTTATATTATTCAACTTACATGTCCTATTATATCTTTAAAAATTATATCGATAATTTAAATTGTATAAACGTTAAGAAATGATCATTTTGATCAATAAATTATTCTATTTTAACTTTTACACACATCAAATATAAAATAAAATGATATTATTTAATCTAATTCTATTTTTAGTAGTATTTTATTCTATCCGATCATAATCTTATGTACTAAGGTTATGTTTGATGCATAAGATTATTGGTAAAATAAGAAGATAATCATCTTATATCATGTTTGATTTGTATTTAAAGATAGAGATAAAGATTACAAGGATTATTAATATTCTCTTGGCATAAGATTATTCAATCATCTCAAAATAGTGATGATTATTTTTAATCATGAGATTAAATTTATATGTCTAATGATATCTTTAAAAATTACATTAATAATTTAAATTATATAAATTTTAAATAATAATAATTTTAACAAATAAATAAATTATAATTTTTTTTCAAAATTTATAATAGTACATCAATAATGCTACGTGACTTGTTCAATGATGTGAAAATACCATGTGGTACTTGACAATTGAGGTAGCATTACTACACCGACATCTTTAAATACTAACGGATGAGTGACAAAAAAACCATTTACGTCAAATTAAATAATTAAATTAAAAAATCAATATTTAAATGAGCATTTTAAATGGTCTATAACGTTGGATGATTATTTATGTATTTTAATAAATTTATTAGGTCCATGAGTTGGTAGAGACTAATTCAGAGCCACATCTTCTTAATTAATTTAGTTGTATAGCATTTCCTTTTTCTTTTTTGTTTTTTTATCGAATAGTGTTTTGCTTTGCTGGTTCAAACTTTCAATTGTTTAATCAGTGAAGGGAAAAGCTATTAAAACAAAATAATAATAATAAAAAATAATAACGGTAATAGATAATAGCTTTGGTGTGGCTGCTGTATGGCATCAACTCTCAACTGATAACTTTCAAGTCATCATCATTTCACCCCACATTCACATTATGTATGGAAGGCAAAAAGAAAAAAACAAATCAGATTCCACTTTGACAGACTGTCATCTTTTTGCATTTTAAGTGATTCTTTTTTCTCATCACTCGTTCTTTGTTTAAGTATTTACCACTTTAATTTTCTTTGTAAGGGAGAGCTTGTTAAGCAAAACTCAAGGAAAATGAGAGTTGATAGATATGGGGGATTAGTTAGTGTAGCATTGTTTGTAATGCTAATGCTGATGATCATCAGCACAAATTGTTGCAGAGCGGCAGTATTAATTGAGAAGAGCAACACCTCATTCTGATGCAGCGGCGGCCGTCTTGACAATGATGACTGCAGCCTTATTGCCGAAGACATGGAGTTAGAGCTGTTGACAGATTCCTACATTAACGGGATGCTTGTTGATCCTAATGGAAAAGCTACCATCGTATGTTATAATTTATCGATTCGAAGACTTGATAATTAGATGTAAAAATTTAAAAATCGTAAAAAATACGAAGAGTTATCACTAATTTTTTTTAGAGTATGATTGATCATTAAAAAATTTTATTTTTTAATAAAATAATAAAACATGTTTAAAGTTTTATGCAAAAGATAATTTTGGTTTACAAAAATAAATTAGGTTCGAAAGTTAGTTAGGTGTAGATAAAGATTAACATCCCTACAATGCTCATAGAATCGATATCAATTAATTATATGCTATTTGTAATTCTTGATAAAAATAAATTTTTATATGAAATTTAATTATAATTCCCTTTGTTTGTAAGAAATAAAATTAGTTTAAAAAATCATTTATTTAGGAATATTATGAAAATCTTCAAATTAAAGAAATACTTTCAAAGTCTTTGACATAAAAGCAGAATTCGAAAATAATCTTTTCATTTTAAGATTTATTATAACATTCATTTAAAAATAATAAAATAACATTCTTTGTAAATGATAATCATTGATGACTCTCTAATATTTAAGTAGAGTATTAATAATTATATTTCACAGAATGCTATTTTAATTTTATTTATTCAAAACAAAAAAAAATTTAAGAAAGCTTTTTATGTGGTAAAAAAATGAAAGAAATAATATAATTAATATTAAACATCCATAATTAGAGCAAACATATATATATATGCATTATAAATGAGTAAATTAATCTAAAAATGACAGATATGCCAATGATGATTAAATACAAATTTAAGAAACGAGTTTTTAAATATAAAAAGTTCACTTGAACTCTACAATATCTAGACAAAGTTTGGGTGTGAATTTTTATATTTAAAATTTCATCATATTATTTTTATTATTTAATACTTTTATAATCATTTATTTTGAGTTGTGAAAATGTATGAAAATTTTTAATGAAATAAAAAATTTTAAATACCCTATATCTAGGTGACATTCGAAAACAAATTATTTTACAAAAGGCTTTCATGCAAATCCTTAAAAATTTAAAACGTATTTGGGGTTTTATAAAATTATGGACATAACAAGAACAAATTACATAAATATCATTACTAAATGTATGATAAAAGCATGACATAAAAAGAAAACTAACTAATTACAAGACTATATATTTACAAAACTAAATTACAAACAAGTTTCGTACAAAAATTCGAGGGAAAAAAAGGATGAAACATAACAAACTTTTGAAATTAGTTTAAATGTTCCACCAATATGTTCTTTAAAAATCTAACCAAACAAATATATGAATCAACCAAACAACTCATTCAACTACATTTTTTCATTGAAAAATTAATCTACCACATTGAAAATTTAGTAAACATGACAAATAAAAAAATCAATTACATAAGATCAAGCAACATTTGACCACAAATGGATAAGCAAGTTTCGGCCAAGTAAGGAAACTACCTTGGCCGAATACTCTATGGCATCTCCTTAAGCAATCAACATTTCATTTCATCAAATAACCATTGAACATCACAATTTTCATTGTATGAAGGCATCTACAATATATGAGGAATTTCAATAAGCATATGGCGAACTAAGAAGAGAAGAAAATATAGAGTCAACATTTAAAGCTAAACAACATCCTGATATCACATTCTAGCTAAAATTTATGTATGCAACAAATAAACTTACCATTTAATCATCACAAATAACCTTTACAAGCAAGGAAAACATCAATGGAGGATCAAAGAAGGTTTGGCCATAGTGAGGTTGTTTGGTTGAACCTTTAAAGGCCAAAGTGGTGGATTGAAAATTTTTTGTTACTTGGTTTTCTTGTTTCAATTCAAACTATTAACTAGTTGGATGTAAGTTGATCCAAGTTTAGTAAAAAAAATCAATGAAAAATTACCACTTTCTTGAAAAAGAAACAAAAATTGAAAAAAAAAAAAACATAAATGATATGGAGAAAGTGATGAATATTATGGAATGAAAAGAAAAAGAATAAAAAAGGGAGAAGAATTCTACATACTCCAAGATTTTCACAACTTTTTTCCTTGATTTTTCCTTCTTTTTCTCTTTTCACTAGCTGCCCTCCCTCCTCCAAAATTGCAGAAAAACCTCCTCCTCTCTTGGAGAAGATGAAGACAAAATATCCATCCAAGATTAACTTATTGCCATTAGATCAAATCTCATCCAAAGGCCAAAGTTCTTTCCTTTTTTTTCAAGGAGCAATCTTTAGCCATTGGATCAAGATTCAACAAGAGATCTAATGGTTCACATTATTTATTGCAAATGTTGAATTTTTATAACCCCTAACCAAACGAAAAAACCCTTTTACTCTTAGTATAAAATTTTTGGTATTTAGGTCATTTTATTATAAATCAATGTTTCCATGCTTATTTTTAGGATTTTAAAGCATAAAAAATCATGAAAATATTATAAAATTGAGATTTAAAAATTTTTGTGAAAATTTGAATTCGGAAGGCCAAATTACAATAAATCCTTAAATGGTATTTTTGTAATTTTACGCCTTCTAAAATAATATTGTGATTTCAAATGCACCAAAAATTATGAAATATTATAATATTAAGATCAAAAAAGTTTTATGAAAATTTGAGTTTAGAAATATCAAATTACAAAAATACCCTTAAAGAGCATTTTATTACTTTTGAAATTCCCTAAGTGCAATAAAAATTTTAGTGCTTTAAAAATCACCAATTTTAACTTTAAACCACATTTATTCCAATTAGCTTGTGAATTTTGAGAATTAACTTGAGTTCTATCTATTTTGACTAAGTTTTGTCTAATTTTAACTTTGTTTAACTAATTTTAACTTTATTAATCAAGTTTGATCGATTTGACCTAAATTAACTTTTGACTCTCAAATGGGGTAATTTGTGGGTTCTTTATGAGTTATAAATGATTTTTTTAAATGATTTACGTAATTATCCTATATTAATGGTTTCGGCCTATGTTCGCAAATAAATCTGAATAAATTATATTAAAAATATTTTGGACAAAATTTAGCATCTACATCGACTTCATCAAGGATGCTCACAAAACTCCACCTTGTGGGCCTAATACACAATATGGTCCATGCATGGATGGTAAGAAAGTACCTGAAAATTGCGGTATATACAACCGCAACTGCTAGGAGAAATAATAATAATAATAATATTATTATTATTATTATTATTATTGTTGTTGTTGTTATTCTTTCCTTCGTCCTACTTCTTTTTCCTTTTCTAGTTACTTTTTCCTTTCGTCTGTAATCAACAAAGTCTTCCAAATGAGAATATTGGCATAATAAATTTAATTTGATAGATTAGTTTCAGCTCATTCTGATATCTTTAAGCCCATTTTTGTGGAAATTAGTGCTAATAATTTGATTTTGTTGTCTTTAAGAATGGACCACTAGCTAGCAGGAGAAAACAATTGCTGAAGGCTGCAGACAGATTCTGAGGGATGCCCATTTCTTTTTTATTTTATTTGTTTTTGATTTGATTTAAACACCATTATGATTCACATTTCATGCTTTGGATTCTTATTTGCTTTCGAGCTCAAAGTTCATTCAATGTATAACTGAAATTAATTATTTTTTTGTATAAGATAATTTAATTCTTTAAAAATAGAGAGAATTATTTTTAATTCATGAAATTAAAATTATATGTTTTATTATATTTTTAAAAATTATATTAATAATTTAAATTGTATAAATTTTAAAAAATAATAATTTCGATCAATAAATTATTTTATTCTAAACTTTACACATATCAAATATAAAATAGAATGAAATTATTTCATTTAATCATATTCATAATATTATCTTATTTTATCATAATTTTATACACAACACACCTAAATTATTTTATTTTAGCCTGCAATTCCTTAATCCGTCTAAACTCTCCTCAAAACATAGTGAAAAGCCTAATTCGAAATTGTAGACTTACAATTTCTTGCACTTCAATATATATAGGTGGTCTGCTATATAAGGAAATGGTTCTTCCAGTGTTACTCAGTATATTTGAGTAGAGATTTTAAACGTGCAAGCCTATTTGGGATGTTTGGGAAGTAGAAAGCTAGTCCTCCGGGAAGAATAAATGTCAGTTTATATATGAAGAAATTTCTTTAGCTAAAGTAATAAAAATTTCTTAAACTTTATTACTTTTATTACATAAGCTCTTATAATTTCATTTCACCTAAATGGATCCTTAGCCTTTAATTTACACTCAAATAAATACTTAAATTTTAAATTATATTAAAATATACCCTTAACTTTTAATTTATATTTAAATAAGCTATTAACATAAAATATTATACTTGTAACATATCAATTTCTCGTGATCACAAATACATGAAGTAAAACCTTTACTTATGTAAAGAGTCCATTTTTACCTAATTAAAAAGAACTATAAAAAAAATTATAGTTGTTTATTTAAAATAAAAATTTATTCGAATACAAATAAAATGATAAAAATTTATTTGAATATAGTAAAAATATAAAAATTTATTTAAATAATTTAAGACTTTTTTAAATATTTTAGTCCATTTCTTTTCATTCTAAAAAAATAGTAAAAGATATTAAGAGATGTGATAGAAGGATTTTCACCAAACCACAACAATAATAAAAAAAAAATACGCTCTAAATTCTGTGTGGCTTCACCGTTATACAAAATTTGAATTCTTTTCCAAGCATATTTTCCAAAATGTAATTGTGAAAATAAAAAATTACCTAGTCAAAAATCCGCGTGTTGCCATGGATCATTTTTTTTTTGTTTTATCATCTTTATTCATAATTTTTTGTGTAAAATTTATTTAATTAAAAAATGTCAAAGATAAAAAAAATCAGATAGCGGCGATAAGTAGATACCTAAATTGAATTCTTGTTCTCACAAATTTATTTAATAAAAAATAAAAAATTGTAAAAAATAAAAATAAAAAAGTTCATAAAAAATGTCACGGACACTTTCATTAATAGAAATATTCATTTCTTAAATTAAAATATTAGATAATAATTTTATAAATATAATATATATAAATATAAAATTAAAATAATTATACAAAATATACTTTTACATATACCTAAGTGACATTAGCGAAAAAAAAAAAGATAAATATTTGAATTGTCAAGTGATATTAGCAAAGGTGAATTTTTTTAAAAAAATTTACATCATTGATTTAAAAAATCTAAAAAAAATCAAATTCAAATGTGACATCAATACTTTTATTAATATTTTTTAAAAAATTATGTTTAAAATATTATTTTAAAAAATACAATCTTGAAGAAATAAATATTTTTATAGTTTTTTAAAAATATTATAAGTGAATTGCAAACTAATTTATCCGGATAAGACCAATTTATAGTTTTTTTTGAAAGATATTTTTTAACAAGCATACATTTTTATATTTTAAAATATACATCTTTTTATTATCTTCTTAAAATTTCAAAAAATTTAACATGTGGCACATTAAATTATTGATATCAAGTGTGTTCAAAAAATATAAAAAATTATTTATTAAATATATAAAAAAAGAAAAATTAAAAAAATAATTACGTGACATATCATTAGTATCAAGTGAGTCCAATAAAATAAAAAAATCTAAAAAATATAATAAATATTTTTTAAAATTTAGAAAAGAAAAAAGTTAAAAATGTAAAAAGGAAAAATAAAAAATAATTGGTATAAACGGGTCCTAACATAAAAATAAAATATCTTAACATATATATTTTATAATTTTCTAAGAATATTTATTAAATAATTTAAAAGAAAAAGTTTAAAAACTCAAAAATAAAATAAAAAATAAAAAACCTGAAATAGCGCATGATAGCTTAAGGGAACAGGGAACGAGAACGAGAATTAACCGCACATTATTTACGTGATCCTACAAAAAACTTATAATTGAAAAAAAAATTCATTAAATATCTTTTTAAAATGCAAAAAAACAACTGAAAAGGATAAAAAAAGTAAAAACAAATTTAATATAAAAAATTGAAATGACACACGACAGTTTAAGAGAACGATATTATTAAGTGCACATTATACGAGTGGATCTGCAAAAATAATAGAATTAAAAAAAATTAATTATCAATAAATGATTAATTTAATTTATTAATATTTATTTTTTTGATAAAAAATTTTTATTCGAATCGGTAATTATTTATTGAATCATCTCAAATGTACGATTTATAATCATCTATTTAAATTATCAGATACGACATATTTTATTTTGATTGAGTAGCTTATTTATTTTAAAATTTTTTAAAAATAATTAAATATGTTTTAAAATAAAAAAAATTAAAAAGGATAAAAAAGTAAAATTTTTTTCATATAAGTGGATTCCACGTATGAATAATCATTTAAATTTTTTATAATTTAAGATAAATATTTATTAAATATTTGGAAAATAAAAATGTAAAAAACTAAAAAGTAAAAAAATAATAAAAAAACACTACTAGTGACAACATAAATAAACAGTACTGTATGTCGTACATTGATTAAATTTAATTATTAGATGTGAAAGTGGGGCTGGTCTTAAAATATGATCACACGAATTTGATTTTTAAAGTACTTTATATTAATAAAATGATGAAAGGATTCTCTAACAATTTCCATGTATAAACTTTTATTCTTAAATCCGAAACAAAGACTCGTTTATTCACGTGGGCATTAAACTTTATCTGACTATTTTAGAAGTTGATAGGCTAGCTGGAAAGCGAACCAACTTAGCCATGAATCATTTGTTTAAATTAATTGAAAATATGCTTATTCTAACAAGAGAATAATGCTTATTTTCTTAAGTTTAACTCATTTATTTTATGTAATAATTATAAATATTTAAATGATATTTTATAAATTTGAAATTTAAATATTAATATTTATAATCTTTTCTTTTGTTTGTTTGTAAATTTTTTTTAAAAAAATTATTTGATTTACTAATAGTAAATTTTTTAACCTCACAAATGAGATTAAAAAAACATATATCTCTTTTTTTAAATATATAAAGAACATGTATCATTATTTTAATTTTACTTGTGAAATTAAAAAATTATATTATCGGTGTATTTGATAATTTTTTTTTTTTAATTCTACTTTCTCTTAAAAGGTAAAACACTAACTTTTAGTTTTTTTTTTGGTCGTTGGATTATGAATTAACCACCAAGCAAGGTTTAATGTACAAGAAATGGTAGTAAAGGGGAAGCAGATGTAGAAAAAAAGAGGTGGGAAAGGGCTGCTTGACCCGATCATGATCGTGTTAATGGACCAATGGGAACATCTACAGTCTACACTTAGAAATCTTAAGTCTTCTTTCACACTACTTTATCGTAAGTAGGAATTTTTTTTTTCCACATGAAAGCTTTGGTGAACCACTAGCCCTGGCTAGATATTCTAAAGAATATAAGCTTATGTCAAAATTAGGATAATAGTCCTAAACTGCAATTCTAAACTTTAAGATTTAAGTTTCCCTAGTCCAATATTTGAGGAAAGACTAGCTTATTGATCCTCAATTAGTACTGTTAATCGGCAATTATCTTCCATGAGAAATCTTTCAATTCTTATCCCTACCTTCTACTTCTTGTTTTTGCTTCGGCATATTGCCACTTGTGCACAAATTTACACCCCACCTGATAATATTGCTCTGAATTGTGGCACTTCAGGCAATTCTTCAGCACCAGATGGTCGTAAATGGACCGGGGATAAGGACTCAAAGTTTGCTTTCATTGAGGAATCTTCTACCAATCAATATCTGCTACTGCCCTCACCCAAAGCAGCTCTGTCGTTGAGGTCCCTTACTTGACTGCAAGAATATCTAAATCCAAATTCACCTACAAGTTTCCAGTTACAGCTGGACAAAAGTTTATCAGACTTCATTTCTATCCTGCTCAATACCATGGCTTTGACAGGTCTAACAACTTCTTCTCCGTCAAGGTAGGGCCTTACACACTACTCAATAACTTCAGTGCTTCCCTTACTGCTGATTATTTGGACGAAGCATCATTGATTAAAGAGTTTTGTGTAAACTTGGAGCAGAATCAAGGTCTCAGTGTAACTTTTATTCCCTCTATGAACACTTTATGCTTTTATCAATGGAATTGAGATTGTTTCAATGCCAACCAACCTCTACTACTCGCTATTAGATGATCAAGGCCATCCTTTCATAGGTCAAGAAGCATATTTCCAGATTGATAACTACACTGCACTTGAGAATGTTCACCGATTAAACATTGGGAGCAGATCAATCCCTCCTATGGCCGATACAGGCATGTATAGAAACTGGTATGATGACTTCGTTTATCTGGAGGCAGCTGGTGTTGTACCTCGTAACACTAGTATTAAACTTAAATATTCTAAGATACCTGAATACACAGCACCTGATTTGGTATATAGAACAGCTAGATCGATGGGAAGCAACAGAACAGAGAACTTGTTATACAATTTAACATGGAGATTACCAGTTGATTCTGGATTCAGGTATCTTGTTAGACTCCATTTCTGTGAATTTGATTCATCTGTAGAAGCAGTAAGTGATAGGAGATTTAGAATCTATATAGATAATAAGACCGCAGAGGCAGCCTTTGATGTGATTGAAGCTGCTGGTGGTAAAGGGATACCAATCTATGAAGACTATGTGGTGATGATTGGCAACATTGGAGATAAAAGTGAATATACTCTCTTCATAGCTTTACATCCTAACAATCTATATAGTGCTTATGCAGATGCTATCCTGAATGGACTGGAAGTCTTCAAATTGAACAACTCTGATGGCAGTCTTGCTGGACCAAATCCCTTGCCAGTGCCACGGCCAACAATAGCAGGCGTTGAGCAATCCAGTCCAAAAGCAGACAAGTCCAGCAGAAAGAGGAAATTGCTCCTATCTATTGGTGGAGGTGGGATAGGCTTGTTCATTCTACTCGTTCTAATATGTTATATCATTATTTGGCGACATAGAAAGATAGAGCGATACGGCTTCCACTATAAACCATCAACATTTTGCTGCTGGGTGGATCCTGATAAAGGGAAATCTTCCAGGGAGAAATCCTCATCATTGCCTGATGAACTGTGTCGTCACTTTTCACTAGATGAAATCAAATCTGCAACAAGGGACTTCCATGAAGCTTTGATTATAGGGGTTGGTGGTTTTGGCAATGTATATAAAGGTTTCTTGGATAATGGCGAAACAATAGTTGCCATCAAACGCTTGAATCCAGAGTCCAGACAAGGTGCAAGGGAGTTCATGACTGAGATTGAGATGCTCTCCCAGCTTCGTCACATCCACCTGGTCTCTTTGATTGGATATTGCAATGAAAACAATGAGATGATCCTGGTGTATGATTACATGATCAATAGCACTCTCCGTGATCACCTATACGACACTACAAATGATCCTCTGACATGGAAGCTAAGGCTCAAGATATGCCATGGGGCAGCAATTGCATTGAACTACCTTCATACAGAAGTGAAAAATACTGTTATTCATCGTGACGTGAAGACAAGCAACATTCTCCTGGACGATAAATTCACTGCCAAAGTTTCAGATTTTGGCTTGTCCAAAATGGATCCCAAAATTGACATGGTCAACACTGGAGTAAAGGGCACATGGGGATACTTGGATCCAGAGTATGCTCGCGGTCATGCATTAACTGAAAAATCAGATGTATATTCATTTGGTGTAGTACTTTTTGAAGTATTATGCGCAAGAAAAGCTCTGGATAAGAGATTATCACTGGATCAAATTAACCTAGTAAATTGGGTTAAAAAATGCCTTGCTGATGGGACTTTCTGTCAAGTCATTGATCCACACCTAAGAGGGAAGATAGCTCCAGAATGTTTTAAGGTGTTCGTCGAAATTGCAGAAAGTTGCATACAAGAAGTGGGAGTCAATAGGCCATTGATGAATGATGTAATGGAAAAGCTAGGATTTGCGTTGGAGCTGCAAGAGACCGCTGATGCAGAGAAAGAGAAGATCAATCCTAGTGCTGAACATAGCTATCCGGACATAGCATTCCCCATTGCTCGTGGCATCAATGTTCAGACTTCAGATTCGAATGTTATTGCAGGTCCTAATCCCACTGATGATTCTGGCAGTTTGATGTCTTCTGATATATTCTCAAGTACCATTAACCCAAAAGAAATTTAATCAGTAAATTGGACAAGAGAAGCTCTTTGTACCATAAATATAGCAGATATGCAATGAAATAAAGTTTGGAAAATTTTGCTGTGACATTGTTTTTGCTGCTTTGCTCTAATTTTACTTGTGTTACAAATGGATTGTGATGAAAGAAAGTTCATTAATTCCCAATGTAATTGTCAATATTTTATAACAGTTCTGCATTAAATTTACAAAAAATTATTTACATGTTCTTTACAATACTTTTAGAACAATTTTATTTGTACTTCGTTTTCATTTTGATGTTTCTGTTAAGGTACAAACAAAATGACAGCGTGCAATTACCTGCCAAATGATTAGAGAAAGCAACTGTAAATTATCATGATTTTAACAAATCATATGTTACATCTCTACTAAAACAAGAAAAGAAAAGCAAGCTGTAGAATTAAAACAAAATCACCTCACGTCTTTATAATTCATTAATGGTGTGTCTTCACTCTTCACCAAATCGCACACATGAAAATGGAAAATATGCTTTAAAAATGATTTTTGAGTATTGTAGATACCCATTTATGTTCAGAGTCAATCAAACCAAATTTTATTATTTTTGTTATATTATATTATATTGTATTATGGTATTGTTATATCGTATTACTATCATTAGTGTATTATATAGTATTATATCATATTATTATTATTATTTCTTTTGTCATTCAAAAGGACAGAGTCCTACATTAAGGGGTAAGGGGAAGGCTAGAGTTTGATGTCTTCTTTAAGGCTGTCTCGACCATTAGGCCAAGTAGCCGAAGACTATTATATTATTATTATTATTATTATTATACTATGGTATATTATATTATATTATATTATATTACTATTATTATTAGATTAGTATTATTATTATTATTATTTTTACGATTTTTATTTTATTTTTATTATTTTTCTTTCTTATTCAATCGGTGATGAGAAGTTTGGAAACTAAGATTTGGGAAACAAAAATCTGAATCCAATTCCGTAGTTAAATGTTTTTAATATTGAATCAAGATTGAATAATTGTCAAATTCAAGTGAGACTAAATCAGAATCCTAGGATTGAGGCTCTAACAGAATTAAATTTTAAGATTCAAGCCTGAATTGATTCTGTCAGTTTTTTAAAAATTAGCCCTCAGGATGCCTATAAATTGAACTATAATTTGGAGAATAGGGTGGATTTGGATTACGTAGTGAAAGTTGGGAAATATTAGTTGTTGTAACTCTGAAAATAGTCATCAGGGTAGTAGGGTTCTGGATTTTGATCTGGAAAAGTTTTGGGAACACTGTGGATTTCGGATTTAGATTTAGGTTTCTAGGAGTTGGGATTGAAATTCTGAAAATGTTTGGAAGAAATTTGGAAATTTTGGAAGTTTTGGGATTTTTTGAAAAAAGTTGGATTTTGTTGAAGAACATTTGAATTTGCTAATGAATTTTATGGCAGAAGTTTGAAATTTTCAATTGAATTCTGAACAATTTTTCAGAAATCGATGACAAACCCAATTTTTGGTTGAATTTCTGGAGAAATTCTAAAGCGAAAGGAAAAAGTTTTGGGCCTAAAAAAAGAAGAGGTAGGAAAATTTTGAGGCCAAAACACAAAAAATAACATTTATAGGGTGTCAAAATGACACCATTTTGGAGAATCCAGTTACGCGGGTGACCTAACAAGGATCTGCGTGTTGACCTTGGTGCTAACCCGACCTAATCGTAGGCTTCCTTTTATCATTTTCCTTTTATTTTTTGATTCTATTTTCTTTTATTTTTATTTTTATTTTATTTTCAATTTTTTATTTTATTTTATTGGTTTTCAGAAAGAAAACTTTTCTGAAAAATAGAAGAAGCAAAGAATAAAAAAAAATCTTTTCAAATAACTTTGAAAAATAAAGAAACAAAAAAAAAAGAAAAAATCTTTTCAAATAGGTTTATGGAGTCTACCAAACTATTAGGAAATTTCATAATTCAATTTTCAAAAAAAAAATATAAAAAATATAAAAATATTTTTATCCTCTAAACTATTAGAGGATTGCTTCTAATTAAGTCCTATCAAATATTGTGAGACTTGATGAAATTCTCAAAAAATTTTTACCAAACCTTTTTACAATAAAATCTCACTAAAGTATTGGAAGATCTACTTCAAAATAAGTTTATCAACTGTTGGGAGACTTTACTAATTTTTAGAATAAAATAAATTAATAAATCCAATGACGGAGCTTCTTCAGAGTAAAATACTAGTCTCCATGAATACTCTTAAGGTGAAAAAATTATCTTAAATTACTACCAAACTATTGAGACAATTTTAGGATTAATTTTCAATATTAAACATTTTGGAAAAGCATAAACATTTTTGGTTTAGATAATTTGAAATTAACTAGCACCATCCTTTGGATGGCATTGTGGGGGTACTATAACTTTCTCCACGTGTAATCGTACTCTTGAACCTAAACTTTTTTTTGTAGATTAGAATCTACTATTTAAAGATACCTAAGTCAATCTTAGGACTTCTCTTTAAATAGGACAGATTCAATTGGACGACCAATCACACATAAACAAAAAAAGATTAGTAGCGACTCTTCTAATCCATGTCTAGCGGTAAGTCCACGGACCTATATGTTATGACAATTTGGTGACTCCACTAGGGACATCAAGAGTCAAGCCAATAAACAATTTCTTATTATCCAAACCTCACCTAATAAATTGAAATTTATTTTTTTATTTCTTTTCATTACTTATGCTTGTTTTAGTTTTTATTTATTATATATATCCGTCATTCATTTGCAATTACATAACATAAAGCTCTCCACCCAAGCTTTACTTCTAGGAGAGAGTGAAGTACCTATGCCCTTGTGAGATTGCATGTCTTCGCATAGGCCTGCGAAATATTTCCACTCAAATTGAACCTTTTTCGCTTATAGCCTATGATGGGTAAGGATCGGAGTGCCTTACTAGTTTGTAATAGATAATGATATAAGGAATAATTTGAAAACCTTTAAGAAGTAATTTATGCCCATATAGTTAACCTTAAGGGTCCAAACCTAGATAGAGCCATGCCTTCCCTTATGCTAGAAAATCCTCAATAAGACACATGATTGGATGTTTATTTGTAAGACTATGTATTATTTTTTTTGTATATGTTTGTATGCTAACCCTATATATTGATCTCTACATTTATGCATTTTTTACTAACTCTTTTCTTTTATCATGCATTTATATTATTAGATTCATTATAATGAATATTTGCCATAAAATAATTTTTAACAAGGGAAATTTAGTTATATCCATGGAAAGCCTAGTCAAGTCTTCCACTGGCTTGAAAGGGAAACTGAAGAATTAAAGCTTGCAAACAAAAGGCTAAAGGAAGAAATCTAAACATTGGAACAAAAAAGGATGGATGGAGGAATTTATGCATTGACCTCAACACAACATAGTCATCCATTCACCAAAAAGTGGCTCAACTGTTGCAAGAAAATAGATGGTTGCAAGCAAAGTTGCAAGAAAGAGATGCAGTGTTCCTTGAAGCATAAAAGCATATTCAGATGCTAAATGAAGTGGTGATGGAAATCAAAGATCAAATGAAGGCTGTAACTGAAGAATATGAGCAAATGAAGGAGGCATATATGAACAAGTATAACCAATTGAAGTCTTTATGCGATTGAATCATGGTAGCCGTTTACAAAGCCAAGGACATGATAAAAAGTATTGAAAATTGGAAAGCATAGGTGCCACCAGTGGGAGTACATAATTAGAAATTGGTAAATTTCCTTAACGAAGTGTAAAACTAGTATCGATGGGTCATGGGTTTCTTTTCTTAGTAGTTCTAAACTTTTAATGAATGTAATAAAAGTGACTTTTAATTTCATAAAGATTTTCTTTGGTAATGATTGCTATGTGATAAATCTTCTTTATTACATTCATGTATTTTGTTTTAGTACTCATTCTCATGTATAATTTAAAAGTTTCATAGACATCATTTTAAATTTACACACTATGAGAAATCAAGGTTCAAGAATAGCTCAACACTAGTACTACACTCAGGCTAGAGCCAGAAAGATGGAACAAGACAATACGGACCCGTTTGAGAGGTTAGAAAAGGCCTAGGAAGTAATTAAGGGGAAGCTAAGCAAGATCTTCAAATCTTTAGAAAAGATAAACAAAGGAAAGCAGTAGAAGAAGACATTTCACATGAAGATACTAAGCTATTTTATCCTCCAAGTTTTGCTCCGTATCAGGCCTAAATCATTCAAGACTTTCAACAATAATAGACCACGTTCTCAAATTATAATTAAGGGAATGCTAAGAGCTATACCAATCTTGTCTTCACTGAAAATGCAGATGAGCCCATCGGAATTCCCAAAATAAATAAGACTAAAAAGAAAGTAAAGTTACAAACGACTGTATCCCTGAAAAACTCTAAAATCGATCAAGCTATGAGCATGATTAAAGAAAGATTGTGAGTTATAAAAGGCATTGATTTCTATAGATCCATGAATGTTGCCAACCATTGTCTGGTTGTAAATGTTGTGATTCCCTCAAAATTCAAGGTACTAGAATTTGAAAAGTATGATGATACCAAGTGCTCTATTATACATATCACAATGTATTATCGTAAGATGGCATCTCATGCCAATAAATAAAAAGTTGCTCATACAAGTGTTCCAAGAGAGTTTAATCAGGTCTACTGTAAAGTGATATGTTCAGTTGGATTGGACTCATATGAAGTCATGGAAAGATCTAAGTCGGTCATTCATTAATCATTATCATCACATTATAGATATAACTTCTGATCATCTTTCATTACAAAGGATAAAGAAGAAAGCATCTGAGTCTTTCAAAGAATATGCCTAAAGATGGTAAGGTGTCGTTACCTAGGTACAACCTCCTTTAACAGAGAAAAATATAATAGTGCTATTTGTAAGTACTTTTAAGTTGCCATACTATGAGAAGATGGTAGGAAATGTGACTAAGAATTTTGTCGACATGATAATTTCAGAGAATATCATTGGAAATGCAATCAAGAGGAATAAACTAGAAGAAGAAGAATCTTCTGCTACAAAAAGATGCCCAAAAAAAAAAGTGAGACTCAAGCTGTGAGTTTCGACAAGTAGCAATTCAAAAATTACCTTCAACCAATCTATTTCATATATCATTCACTTGTAAGTCATACTTTCGCTATAGTGTATCAATTAACTCCATGATTTTTTTATCCATCCACACCTAGGCCTTCTGTTTGTCTAACTACCCTAACAAGTGGTGTACAAGAATCACAAAATAAAAAAAGCCTACATTCGACCTTATCTCTATGAGTTATATAGATTTGTACCAAAAACTTTACAAGAACCATTTGATTGCTCTCATTCCTATAAAACAACTCGAACCTCTCTATCCCAAATGGTATGACTCAATTACTCATTGTGACTACCATTTTAGGGTGGCAGACCATTCCATTGAAAATTGTATCCCTTTGAAACATATGATGTAGAGATTGATTAAAGAAAGGCTAATAAATTTTAATACCAGTGGAAACATGGCATCCAATGTCAGTGGTAACCCATCGCTTAATCACTCAAGGGCATAATTTTGAGGAGGTTGATTGAAACTGCTTATCATCTTATGATTTCTTGATAATGTGGATTTTTGTGTACTTAGGCTTCATTTTAGTTTTCATCATTTTAATAAAAGTGAAAAATATGATGCATTTGCATGACATTCTTCTTTTTATGAATATCTATTATTTACTTTTACTTTCTCATACTTTTCTCATTCTAAATAATGAATGTTTAAACAGTTATGATAATAATTCAGGATTCGACTTTGAAAACACCATTTGAATAATAAATTAGGATTACTAAATAAAAAGAAAAATCTGGGAAAGTTCTTCAAAAGTTATGCAATATATGATTCTTATAAGTGTCTCTTCATAAATCTGCTCTTAATTAATAAATGTTCTTCATCCAGAGTATTCATGTTCAAAACGAGAAATGGTTATATTTCTTTTATCCTTCAAAAAATAAAATTATCCCTTGCTACCCCATTTGAGCCAGTTGAAATTTTTTTTTGAGGAATCCTAACTAAGGATCACCCCACACTGGGGGGCAAAGTTTGAGAAATTTATTCATTCTTAGGGGTAAAGCCCTTTTGTGATCAAGTTTTATTGACAAATGAAAAAAGGAAAAAAGAAAATAAAAAAATTTGATGGGGCAAAATGCCAATGTGCTATACTAAAAAACAAAAAAAAAAAAAAAAAAAGAGAAAAAGGGAAAAAAAAAAGAGAAAAAGTAAAAAATAAAGAGAAATTGTTTAGGTAAAAAGTCAATGCACTCTACATGAAGAAATGATCCTTAGTTTGATTACCATTCAAATACAATTTGGACCTATTTTATCCCTTTCTTTGGTACCATTTACCCTAGCTTACATTATGTCCCTTAAAAGTTCATTTTGATCAAATGTGAATACTCGACTTGAAGAATCATGAGTTGAATTAAGGCATATTTATTATTGGATTGAGATTTTGATCAAGGTGTCATCGATGAATAAAGGAGAAAAAAATGTGCAAAAAAATAGAAGAAATTACAAAAATAAAAAATAAAAAAAAGATGTGAAAAAAAAAGAAAAAAGAAAAAAGAGGAGAGTTAGATTGAAAACCCGAAAGGGTAGTTTAAGTAAAGATGAACACTTAAAAATTTCATGTGAAGGTCTCAAGAATAAAGATGATGATTGGCTCAAAGATTGAAGATATGTGTTTTTGAAAGATGATCTTGAGTTTGAGTTCAAAATTGTTTGAACAATCATTATTTTAATTTGAATAAATCACATCATCTTATCTTTGTTCACCCTTGAGTTGATCTTGAACTTAGCTTTTATTCTTTCAATACTAAAAACCTATTTTTCTTAGTCTTCACCAAATGTGCATTCCCTGAATGAACTAAGAAAATACATCATGTTTGTCACTAATTTGAATGATGGCAAATAAATGAATGACATTTGTCATAAAGAGTTTTCTATTATTTTGAAAGAAATTCAAGATTAGATAAATGAAAAAAGCATAAGAAAATGATTTACAAGGGGGTAAACAAGGTGACCTAGTGATGAATCCGATAATACATTGGGTGGTACGACCTGTGAGTTGTGACCAGATGAGAAGAATGTTATGGATCAATTAACAAAATTTGTCTTGAGACTATTAACACTGAAAAGCTAAGAAAGACTGGTGGAGTATCGAGAACTTTGTCATTACAATTGAAATTTCATGACATTATCATTATATACATTACATTCACATTTGCATCCTAGATAGGACAGGCATTTGCATTGTTGCAATAATCATCATTCATTTTCAATCTCGGCTTAATCCAGATCATTTTCTTGACTTATGGCATCATTCGTTCATTCATTTTCAATCTCGACTCGATTTGATCACTTCATTTCTTGACTTGTAGTTCAATCTTGATCATTCATTTTGATCTCAACTCAGTTCATATCATTTTTTTAACTTTTGTGAAATTTAGAATTTTGTGAACCTGAAATCTTTGCAAATTTAGAACCTTTGTGAAACTTGAAATCTTGCTAATCTTTCTTTCTTATGAATCTGAAAGTCCTTGCGAACTTAAAATCCTTGCGAATTTTTATTCTTACAAATTTTAAAATCCTTGCGAACCTAAAATCTTTGTGAATCTAGAACCTTTGCGAAACTTAGAATCTTATGAATCTTTCATTCTGATGAACCTAAAAACCTTTGCGAATCTTAAATCTTTATGATTTTGTTAAACTTTGAATATTAGGATCTTTCAACTTCTATTATGAAACCTCATAAATTTTTGAATGTCCAAGTTGTGAATCTTTGGATTTAGAGTGAAATTTTTTTGACTTGTGGCATCGTCTCGATCATTCATCTTCAACCTGGACTCGATTCTGGTTACTTTGGACTCATGGTTTTATCCTAGTCATTCGATATTGGCTCAATCTAGATCATTTCCTGACTTGCAGTTTCATCCTGATTAGCCATCTTCGACCTCGAATCGTTCTTAGTTGTTTTATCTTTCTAATTTGTGGTTTCATGTTGGTTATTTGATTTCAGCTTAGTCCAAATCATTTCTTGACTTGCAGTTCTATCTCAGTTAGCCATCTTTGACCTTGACTCAGTCTTGATTGTTTTATCTTTTTGACTGGTGGTTTCATCTTAATCATTTGATCTCAGCTTAGTCTAAATCATTTCTTGATTGGTGGTTCAATTTCAATCAGCCATATTCAACCTCGACTCGATCTTAGTCACTTTATCTTTTTGACTCGCGATTTTATCTTGGTTATTTGATTTTGGCTAAATCTAGATCATTTCCTGACTTGTGATTTTGTTTCGGCCTGTCATCTTCAAACTCGGCTTAGTCCAGATCATTTTTTGACTCTCAATTCCATCCCGTCAGCAACCTTTGACCTCTACTTGATCTTGGTAGCTTTATTTTTTTAACTCATAATTTCATATCGACCATTCAATCTCGACTCAATTCAGATCATCTTCATGACTTCTTGATCTTGGTTTAGTCCAAATAATCTTTCTAACTTTTTGATTTTGATAATTTTTCTGGCTTGCGGCTCAATTCTAGTCATTTCAATTTATTGCTTTAATTTTTAGAACATAGTTGGTGTCTAGGTCTTTGCATCATCGCTGTCTAACAAGAATATACAAAAAGGGACAACTATAGATAACCATCTGTGTCCGAGGTTAATCAGACTGAGTTTTATTATTTTTGTTACATTGTATTATATTTTATTATAGTATTATTATATCGTATTACTATTATTAGTGTATTATATAATGTTATATCATATTATTATTATTATTATTATACTATGGTATATTATATTATATTACTATTATTATTAGATTATCATTATTATTATTATTATCCTTACAATATTTATTTTATTTTTATTATTTTTCTTTCTTGTTCAATCGGTGATGAGAAGTTTAGAAATTGAGATTTGGAAAACAAATATCTAAATCTAGTCTCATAGTCAAATGTTTTTAATGTTGAATCAAGACTAAATAACTGACAAATTCAAGTAAAACCAAATCAAAATCCTAGGATTAAGGCTCGAGTATAATCAAATTTTAGGAAACAAGCCTGGATTGATTCTGTTCATTTCCTAAAAATTAGCCCTAAGGATGCCTATAAATTGAACTAAAATTTGGGGAACAGGGTGGATTTGGATTACACAATGAAAGTTGGGAAAGTTTGGTTGTTGTAACTCTGAAAATAGTCATATGGGTAGTAGGGTTCTGGATTTTGATCTCTAAAATTTTTAGGAACATTGGAGATTTTGGATTTAGATTTAGATTTTTGGGGTTTAGTTTTAGGTTTATGGGAATTAGGATTGAAATTCTGGAAAGGTTTGGAAGAAATTTGGAAATTTTGAAAGTTTTTGGGATTTTATGAAAAAACCTGGATTTTTGGGAAAAACACTTGAATTTGTCAATGAATTTTTTTGTGAAAGTTGAAATTTTTTGATTGGATTCCGGTCAATTTTCCAAAAATTGGTGACATACTCAATTTTTGGTTAAATTTTTTAAGACATTCTAGAGAGAAAAGAAAGAGTTTTCGACCTAGAGAAAGAAGAGGTAGGGAAATTCTAAGGCCAAAATGCAGAAGGTAACATTTATAGGGCGTGAAAATGACACCGTTTTGGAAAGCCTAATTACGCAGGTGACCTGACAAGGATCCGCGTGTTGACCCAACCCAATCGCAAGTTTTCTTTTTTCATTTTAATTTTAATTTTTGATTTTATTTTATTTTTTTTTATTTTCTTAAGTTTTTATTTTATTTTTGATTTTTTTATTTAATTTTACTAGTTTTCAAAAAAAATCTTTTTTTCAAAATAGAAGAAGCAAAGAATAAAAAAAAATCTTTTCAAATAAGTTTGAAAAACGAAGAAAAAAGGGAAAAATATTTTTGATTAGGTTTATAGAATCCACCAAACTATTGAGAGATTTCATAAATCAATTTAAAAAAAAAGAAATATAAATAATATAAAAATATTTTTATCTTCTAAACTATTGAAGGATTGCTTCAAATTAAGTACAACCAAATTATTGAGAGATTTGATGAAATTCTCAAAAAAATTTTACCAAACCTTTTTACAATAAAATCTCACTAAACTATTGGGAGATCTGCTTCAAAGTAAGTTCTATCAAACTATTATGAGACTTTACTAATTTTTTGGAATAAAATAAATTAATAAATTCGACGACGAAGCTTTTTCAGAGTGAGACATTAGTCTTCATGGATACTTTTGAGGTAAAAAATTATCTTAAATTGCTACCAAACTATTGGGATAATTTTAGGATTAATTTTCAATACTAAACAATTTGGAAAAGCATAAACATTTTTTCTTGGATAATTTGAAATTTAATTGGCATCATTCTTTGGATGAATGTTATAAGGATGTTATAACATTTTCCACGTATAATCGTACTTTCAAACCTAAACTCTGATTTCGTAGATCAAAATCTACTATTTAAATAAACCTAAGTCAATCTTGAGATTTCACTTTAAATATGATAAATTCAATTAAATCGTCAATCATACCTAAATAAGTAAAGATTAATGGTGACTCTTTCAATCTATGTCCAATGATAAATCTATGAAACTATATGTTACGACAAGTATAACTTTTGGTTGGCCAACATTGCGGCACGATAAAGGGCTTCCCATGCTTCAATATTTAGTAGTCCTTCGATTTCATCACCTATTTTCTTTTGGACTTTTGGTCTTTTATTTTCGTTTAGGATATTCATTATTTTATATTAAATAGAATTGTTTCATGGTCGAATAGATCTTGACCCAAATCTTAAGCAAAAAATTTTAAATCTGAGTTCATTTGAGATATTAAAATATTAATAAAAATTATTTATTTAATTTTAATTTTAAAACATATTAAAAATATTAAAATATTATTATTTTAATTTTTTAAAAAAATTTTGGAATGAACCTTGGGCAAAGATCTTAAAAAATAATTTACCCTTGATCTGGCTCACGGACAAGGCTAATATTAAGTTTTGCACATGCCTCAGAAAATTACTACAAAATCAATAGAGAAACATGCTAAAAACTTTTATGTTGATTTTTTTGTCTATTTTTCTTCATTATTTTCATTTATTTTTTTATAAAAATGAATAATAAGAATATCAACTAAATGAAGTATAATTAAATTTATTTTTTAAAATGAAAAATATAATAAATTTGTTTTGTTTTTTTTATTTGACTATTCAATTCAATGTTAAGTACATGCACCCTTATTCAAAAAAATTAATTTGAATCTTACACTTTCGGATAAAAATATTAGTTATTTTAGTGTTTTTCACATGTATGAGTTATTTAAGTGTTTTTTTTTTTTTTACTTTGTGAGTTTTGGAGCTCTTGCTTTTTTACACTTGACTTTTTTTTAGGGGTTCTTTATGGATTGTGAGATGTATCAGGCTTTATAAAAGATAAAAAGGTTGGTTGGTTGATTGGATTGTAGTGGGCAGAGGGTTCTGAATCTTGATAAAGTAGTCATTAACTAACACGCGCAAGTACTTATAATCTCATTCTTTTTCACTTTTTTGCTGTGAACGATTTTGACCATAATAGTAAAACGTACAAAGCTAACAGAAAAAAAACGTTTGATTCAGCTTGGCTTGCACGTCCGAATCCCAGGGCGGTGAGTGTCTTGATAGGTTTTGTTGCATCTTCTTCACTTTTTTGCTATGAACGATTTGACCAAAACAGTAAAAAGTAAAAACCTAGCAGAGAAAAAATGTACCCATGGGCGGTGTGTACGTAAAATGAGTGTCTTGATTGCCTTTTTTTTTTTTTTTAATAATGACTTAGATACTTTTAATACAACTAGAGATTGGGTAACAACCAACATGATTTGATATTAAATATTTTAAAAAAATAATAATTTGATAGTATTTGATTTTCGGCTGAATAAAAATAATTTTGAGCAAACAAGTGAAAAGATTTTTTACTTGATTGATTGATTAATGATGGAATTGAATTTTCAAGGTGATCATATAAAATTTTAAGTCAAGTCGAATTAAATTTTAAAATTAAGGATCAATTAAGTTATATCATATTTGATTAAAAATGTAATATTAATAATTGATTTATTTATTTAAATTTTTTAATTTTAAATTATCAAATGAATTAATAAAAAGTTTACTTATATATAGTTCACTAAAAATTTGTGTAAATAAATTTAGAAAATCATTTATTCTTTAAAAGTTTAATATTATTATAGTAATATTATTGTTTTATAATTTACAAATAAGTATTATAAATTTAAATTATATTAGAAGAACATAAATGTATTAGATAATTTATTACAAAAATTAAACTAATAGACTTATATAATTGAAGGTCTTATCATTCATGGGCATGTAAAAAAAAAGGTAAACTCATTTTTGTAAGAAAAAAAAGATGATGATAATTTAGAAAGTAGTATACCATTTAAATCTTTCAACCTTGAGCACTATAGTCCTAGTTAATCTCCTCTTATGTCTTCTGTTATAGGTGAAGAAGTTAACATTCTCCTTATAGAATGTGATCCTAAATTACATGGATCAATGTAAGAACATCCAATTAATCAATAGGATGGAATTCAACGAGCTTGCTTGAAAGCAGGTCTATATCAAATTCATTTTTACAGTTATCATATAACTTAAAAAAGCATCCTAGATGTTTTCAATATTATTGGTTTGCCCAAGTATTTTCTTGGCTTGAGTATTCTCCAACAAAATATGTTGCATACTATTTTCCAAGTTACCTTTTTAACATGAAATCCAACTGGCGATCTGGTTAGGATGTTTTTACTATTAAAGGATTTACATGTTGGAAAAAAAGTTAATGTTGGGAAGAATAGTGCTTTTCTTAATCATATTAGAGATGATCCCTGTTTACCACATAATAATGCAATAAGTTTTGGTGTTGATTTGATGAAATAATATGGGCAAATTTATAAAGTAATACATGTATAAAGTTCACAACAAATTTTGGATAACAAGCCACAAGTCAAGACTTTTATAAATGATGTTCGATGGCTTGCATTTCAAGCTTGTGCTTTTAGAGGTCATGATGAGACAACTGATTCAGAAATTTAGGAAATTTCCTAGAATTGATTGAACTTTTGGCTTTTTATTATGATAATGTTAAGAAAGTTGTGTTGGAAAATGCTTTTAAACCAACCAAGAATATTTTTCATTTAATTCAAAGAGAGATTTTGAATGTTTTTATGAATAAAGTGTGAAACATGATTCATAAAGATATTACAGATTCAAAATTTTGTATTATTTTTGACGAATTGTGATTAATCCAAAATAGAACAAATGATTCTTGTTTGAGATTTGTTGACAAATATGTTGTTGCGATATACGGGTCTTGAAACCCAATCGTCGGACTTGGGGAATGGAAAATAAAATGGGGTTAAAAAATATTTTTAATAAAAATCAAAACAATGAGTCATCATCAATCTTTTTTAGAGTGTGATTAGCAATTAAAAAATCTTGTCCTTTAAAAAAACATTTTGTTGTCTGCAAAACTCAGAGTTGGATACAAGAATCAGTTATGCATTGAGAAGGATTAGTAACTCTACGACGTCTATCAAAGATGGTACCAATTAAATACATGTTATCCTTATATTTTGGTAAAAATGGTCCCACTTTAATGTTTATAAACTAATTCCTTTGTTTATTCTAAATATCTGAATCTTTCTTTTTTTTACAAAATTTTTTTTTTTAAAACAAATCATTTTTTAATTCTTTTTTTTTAAATGATTTATTTTTTAGATTAAAATGAAAAAATCATAAGCATTTAATCACTTTTTCCACCCTCCTATATTTAGGTAAACTTTAAAAAATGTCTTTAAATTAGAAATTTTCAATTGCCCCATGAAAACTGAGATGACATATTGTGTGATAGCCATTGAAAGTCTCCCTATATTTAGGCTAAATCTCAAAGGCTGTATTTATTTGAAAAGTCATCTTATTTTAAACATTTTACTTTGAAAAACCTCATTTATAAACCTATGCAATATGCATGAATATAATAATATGTGATGTGTGCATGATAATTAAACATGAATGATAAAGTATGAATGCATGACAACTAAAGATTGCATGACAATTAAAGAATGCATGTGACAACAAAATAAAATGAAATGCAAATGCATGAATGAGATCAAGTTGATTTTAGGATTTTAGGGTTGGTTTAGGGTTTGGGGTTAGTTTAGGGTCTAACTAAGCGTTTTGATTTTAGGGTTTAACGTGAGTGTTTTGGTGTAAGATTTAGGGTTATGGTTTAGGTTTAAGGTTTAGATTTGGGTTTAAGATTTAGTTTAGGGTTTAAAGTTTAGGTTTAGAGTTTAGATTTGGGGTTTGGGTTTACGTTTAGGGTTTAGGATTTAGGATTTAGGGTTTTGGGTTTAGGTTTTAGGTTTTAGGTTTTAGGTTTTAGGTTAGGGTTTAGGATATTAGGTTGAGGATTTGAATGGTGGTTTGGGTTTAGGGTTTGCATAATACTTTGGGGTTTTGCATGGTGGTTTGGGGTTTCATGAGAAATGTTGTGACAAAAATAACAAGAATTTCATCAATAAAAATGCAAACTTTGATGCAAGGAAAATGCATGACTATGGTAACAAGCTTATTGCAAACTTAGGCATATTAAAAAATATATTATAGACTAAACATGCACGTAACAATATGGTAAAAATGGATTAAACACCAAAGGGATTTAAAAAAATTAAAGACATGTTCCACAATTCTTTTTATTTTAAAACTTATTCAAATAACATAAAATCAGCAAAAAGTCTAGTAATTTAACATTTTTATTCCTTGAAAAATTGATCAAACATATAGAAAACTTGAAGAACAAACCAAGAACACATGCAAGCAAGTAAAAAATCAACAACATCAAGTCACTAATTAAAGAATAGAGGTTCAGCCAAGCATGAGGAAGCTTGGCCCAATGCTCTCATAGCTTCTTCATAATATGTTACCCTTTTATTTAACTTAAATATGCATCAAACATGAAGATAACTATCATGTGAAAGCACGTTTATCTTGAAAGGAATTTTATTAAACATATAATAAACTATGCAAAAAAATCCATAAAAAAAAAACATTAGCCAAACACTACATGCAAACTATCAAAATAATCAACAAACATGCATCAAACATATAGTAAATCATCCAAATCACTCATACATATTATTTAATGCGAAAAAAAAAAAAAACCAAAAAGGGCCAAAAGAAGGTTCGACCATGGTGAAATAAGGTTTGGCCTAACTTTTAATGGCTATAACAATGGTGTAGTGTTTTTTGTTGCTTGATTCTTTTTGCCTTAAACGAAACTATTATTTAGTTGGATGAAAACTTGAATCAAGCTTGGATTAAAATAAATGAACAACCATGGATTTTCTCATAAAAACAAAAAAAATTAATGGATAAACAATATAAAAACTATAAAAAAAAACATGGTATGAAATGATGTGAAATGCAAAGGCAAAACTAGTAAAAATTATACCTCAATGATGCTCTCCCAAATTTTTCTATTTGTTTTTCTCTTCCTTTTTTCATGCCACTAGCTACCGTCTTTTTCTCTTTTTTTAGCCCTAAAAGATGAATAAATATTCCATGCAAAATACATGCAAGCCTTTGGATGCATTTTTCATCTAATAGCTATATTTTCTCCTTTATTTTTTTTGTAAGAAACCACCTTTCACCCTTTAATTCAGCTCTTCAAGATCATATCATGATTCAGAATGTTTATGGCCAAAAATTACATGTTAAATGCTGCTAGAATCATACAAAAAGACCATTTTTCCTCAATTTTAAGTTGGAACTCTATCCTCTCGGGATTGATTGAAAAAATCAATCCAAAATTTAGAAAGTCCAAACTCAAGAAAATTTGAATTCAAAATAATTTAAAAAATTGAAAATGATTCAAATTTGAAATAATCAAGACTTAAAATAATTTAAAATTCAATTATTCGTATTTGAGATCAATTTTTTTTTAATCATGTGTAAAACCTTGAATTTATTAATCCAAATTATAATTAACTCAAAATTGATTAAACATAAAATAAAATGAACTAAAAGCGACATGATCCAAAATGATTTGAACAAAAAAACAATTTAAATTTAAAATGATTTAAAGTCGGAAAGATGAAAACAAAAAATATACTGAAAATAGGCTTATCTAAAACTCATCTGCTTAATAAGTTATGCTCGGACGGATTACCATTTCTTGCATCAGACGCAAGAGTTTGAGGTTAGATTAGATTCTTTCGATCTCATGTACTCTTCTTTCCAAAGTGACTTTCAAACTCTTAACATAGTAATCCGTTAAGTGCAAGGTATTGGCGGGTCAGGGCAAACAAGAATTAGGTATGAGCAACTATCTATGAGAGACTATCTGATCAGGCTATTAGATTTTTAATTTCAATTATTGAAGTTTAATTTTTGATAAATTTAATTATAAAAAAAATCAAGCTTTTGATAAGATAGCCACGTAACAAGGAAGGCATATCAAACCGATTAAAAATGAAGAAAGGATGATATTGCACGATTGAGCAAGTCCTTAGGATCTCCAAAATCCAAATTTTACATTTTACACTAAATAAGCTATTTGGATAGAATCAATACTTAGTTGGAAAGAATCCCTTAATATTTCTTTTTCATACTACCCGTTGATAGATCCAAATTTTTCTTAAGAGTGTCTATTTATAAGATATATATAAAAAATTATTGCTAAATTTATTAATTTTGTTGATGAAAAAAATGTTCATGAGAAAAATTTGAGTGTTTAGAATTTTTTTTTAATTTTTTTAATTTTTTAAACTTATTTTCTAATTTTTAGAGTGTTTATAAATGACCTACTTTAAAGAGTAAATCTGCCTCTAAGCCTATCTCAAATGCCTAAACTAACTTATTTACTTATGCACTAAACGACACATATTTGGATGTAACGTACTTTACAAATAATTAAATATATACTTTAATATTTAAGATCATTCTAATAATTATGTTAATCGATCATATGTAAGGATTTTAATCTATATCCAATAGAAAATTTAATTTATTTTTGGAATGAAGATAGGGATGAGTATTACATTATAAGTATATAGATAGGGATGGATATTATGATTTTAAGTTTTTATTATGTGTGGATATGAAGATAAGGACAGGTAGTATAGCATCTGTCCCGTACTCGTAACTTATATTTATATAATTAGTAAATAATTTTTTATTAAATAATATAAATTATTATTTTAAATTAATTATAATAAATATTTTTTTATTAAATATATATTAATAGATATTTATAAAAAAATTATTTAAATATATAAATTAAAAATTTTAAAAAATAAAAAATAAATTTTGGTTTTTAGTTTTTTAGAAAGTTATAAGTATGAGAATTATCTATGCCCATTAAATACTCACAATGAAGAGAATGAAAATAGATTTAAAATACCAATTAGATATCATTACGGAAATTGATATTATATAAAAATTCAAGTATGGAGACAAAAAAAACTCTACCCTTTTCACACCCTACCCATTGACATCTCTAATCATATATATATATATATATATATATATATTCAACAAATTAATCAGGAGGTGCTATTAATTTTGTAAAAAAATCGTTCAGTAATTATAGAGAAATGAATTGTTTTGCCTTAGTTTACACATTTTGTTCTTAAAATTAACTCATTCTATTGATAATTGGAAAAGCATCATTCCCTGATTGTGGTGTTAGCTGGGTGCGGTGAATGTAGTCCGATTGAAAGTGCAATGGATAGATACATGCATTGCATAATGCATGGTAGTGACCACTAAATTGGTGGAGTGGAGACAATATTTTGACTTATCTCATTGCGTAATTCTTTCTTTTCTTTTCTTGTCTTTTCAATCCCCTCTCTTCATGTTGCATTCTACTTCTGACCAAAAATAAAATTTTCCACTCCCGGTATCCATTATTGATGCCCTAACTAGGAGAAACAATTAGGACTTTGTTTTTCGAAGTAATACAAAAAAAAAAATACAGGTTAAATACTTCATGATCTCTCTTCTTAATGATTTAGATTATGATTAATACATATATATATATATATATATATATATGATCTCTCATCTTTTACTAAAATATTTTCTTCAAATATTAAATAAAAGAAGAGTTTTGCTCACCAGTGCTTTTAACGTACTTTTTAATATTATTATATAAAGTAATATTTTATGATAACTAACCATAAAAAATCCCCTAAATTACTCATAGCAAAATTTATAAAAGAATAGATAAATTCTTTACTCAAATATTACTATAAATAATTAATCAAGATATTTGTACGCACATATATATATATATATATATATAAAAGAAGGGATCAACTTATATCAATATAAAATATTTTAGTTTTATATAATTTTTTAATCATTAATTCAATAGTACAAGAGACAAATAAAAAATTTTGATTTTACCTTTTGAATCAATAAAAATTAATTGTTGAAAAAAGATATAAAACTAAAATAATTTTACATCATATAAGTGAATCCCTTCAATATATATATATATATATATATATATTTATACATATGAGTAGTCAAGTTACACTAATATAAAACTATTTAGTTCTAAATTTTTTATAACTTCATGTACAAATTATATAGATATATATATATATATATATATATATGAGTAGTCAAGTTACACTAATATAAAACTATTTAGTTATAAATTTTTTATAATTTTATGTACAATTAAACTGTTGTTGCATTTAATGATATATACTTATACTCGTCATGTGTGCAAAATTTCAACTCAATTTGATATTTGTTTCATATCGATTGAGAATACTATCTTTTCAATATATATTTAACGTGTGAAATTTTATTATATCAAATAAATAATATTTTTTTATCAAATCAAACAAATAATTAGGTTTTTTTAATTAATTTGAAATTTGATTTGCGTTATCTACATGAATAGAGTATGAAACACATTGGTTACATTTGTGCCAAGCTCAACTTGGAGGATACAAGATTCAAGGTTGATTGGAAGCCTGTTTTTTATGCTTGTACTCTGGCATTTATATCAGTAATCGAATGAGAGAAAGAGAGAGAAAATTAAAAAAAAGGAAATAACAAAGAGAGAGTTTTCTTGGATCCAGACCCTTTACCTAGAATAAAAAGGGCGTATTTATACTTGTAGGGAAAAGTGGTCAGGGCCGAGTTACCCAATGGGGGGGAACCGTTGAATGGTTCAAAAAGGATAGACCTAGACTGACGTGGTGCACTTATCTTAAATGTTTAAGAAACACATCAACATGGGCACGCTCTCGTCAAGTGAGATGTTGTGCTAACACCATTGAGGCCAACTCTGAGGAATAAAAGAGGTGTGCCATATCAACTCGATCAGAATCTCTAAAGTGTCCATTTGATCTTGCTAACTCATTCTCTATAGTACAAAGATCATGATGTTTTAACGAATTGACTATTTTATTTGCTTGAGTTGACCTGTCAGATCCTCAAATATGGACTAGGGTTATAAGATCGGCAAACTCATTTTGTTCGTCTAAGGTTGGTCTTTGAGCTTGCAACACATCGGTCTTTCTTGGTTTAAGTAAGTGATGTTTCCTTTATTTGTTTTTCGTCGAGATTGGTTAATCCTTTATGGTCCAAGATGAGACTTAGCTAGTGGGAAAACTTGATCTACACGGGGAGAGGAGAGAGATGTTAGATTATTATTTTTATGTTTATTATTGCATTATATATATTATATACATATTTGTTTATTATTTTTCCCTGTTTTCTATTTAAAACGAAAAGCCAAAGGGTTATTCTCAATCCTCACCATGGTGACATGCCTTTATGTTTGCCGCTTATTGATCATTGCTTTTGTCTATAAATATTTAGTCGCTTCTCATTTCCCTTACTTTGCCATTTTTAGTTTTAAAGGGGTTTTAACATCCTATGTTTTCCTTCCCGCTTCCAGTTCTTCTTAAACAATTCTTAATTTTCTTTTCATTGATCTCCTCGATACGTCTTAATTTTTCTCATAAATTTTAAAATGTCTAACTTGTCAGGTAGTTCTATGTCCTCCTCGCCTACCCTTTCTTCTACCAACCATAGGGAGATCCAATGATCGTTTAATGTAAGTCGACCAGTAAGGGTAGAAATCTCCGATTATGATATTGTTCCTTTCATGATTAATGGTCGGGACTATTCTAAGATAATCTATAGGTTTAACATGATAACCGACAAAGCACTTAGGGAATTAGATGATAGTATGAAAGCTTAGGGGATAATAGTGATTCAAAGTAGTGATTCCCAAGCTAATCTTGAAACTTCTTCTACTGTTACCGTGGTTGTTGAAGGTGCCGAGCAAGGTCCTCTTCCTCTTTTAATAATCCCTTCTAATGTTTTTATAGACCCTACCTAACTGGTCAGCTTCGAGTCTGATTCGAAAGCCAACCATTACCCTCACAATGAAATCGAAAATACGAATCTTAAGGATCCCGAGAACTCTACCAACCTCGTTATTGAAAATCTCACCAAACCTGCTACTTTTGTGTTTCTTCTTAGGCCCATCTTTCCTTCAACTAGCCTCGGCTCCTTATTTGTCGAGGTCAAAAGATCACTAAAAGGACGAGCAACTCCTTAGAACTGCCTAATCTTTGTACGTCCAGTCATTTAGTTGAGTTTAAGTTTTTGTTTGGCGTGCCCGATCATCTTTTTGTCGAAGACTTCAATCCAACAGATAGGATTACACAATTTCAAGGTCATACCAAATTGTAGTTATACATAGAGTCTATGTTTGCCGATTTTAGGTTCTCTCTTCAGTCTTTTATCGTCCAATTACTGAATGTTTATGGAATAACAATCTCTTAACTTGTCCCAATGCCTGGTGTTATGTTGTCGGCTTTATTCTTATTGTGAGAGCTTAGGGCTTTCATTGACCCCAAACTTATTCAACCAATTTCTTACAATAACGTTTTACTGCTTGTCCTAGCAATCAGTTATTTACTAATGTACCCATGGGCGGTGTACGTAAAATGAGTGTCTTGATTGCCTTTTTTTATTTTTTTTAATAATGACTTAGATACTTTTAATACAACTAGAGATTAGGTAACAACCAACATGATTTGATATTAAATATTTTAAAAAAATAATAATTTGATAGTATTTGATTTTCGGCTGAATAAAAATAATTTTGAGCAAACAAGTGAAAAGATTTTTTACTTGATTGATTGATTAATGATGGAATTGAATTTTCAAGGTGATCATATAAAATTTTAAGTCAAGTCGAATTAAATTTTAAAATTAAGGATCAATTAAGTTATATCATATTTGATTAAAAATGTAATATTAATAATTGATTTATTTATTTAAATTTTTTAATTTTAAATTATCAAATGAATTAATAAAAAAGTTTACTTATATATAGTTCACTAAAAATTTGTGTAAATAAATTTAGAAAATCATTTATTCTTTAAAAGTTTAATATTATTATAGTAATATTATTGTTTTATAATTTACAAATAAGTATTATAAATTTAAATTATATTAGAAGAACATAAATGTATTCGAGAATTTATTATGAAAATTAAACTAATAGACTTATATAATTGAAGGTCTTATCATTCATGGGCATGTAAAAAAAAAAGGTAAACTAATTTTTTTAAGAAAAAAAAGATGATGATAATTTAGAAAGTAGTATACCATTCAAATCTTTCAACCTTGAGCACCATAGTCCTAGTTAATCTCTTCTCCTTATAGAATGTGATCCTAGATTACATGGATCAATGTAAGAACATCCAATTAATCAATAGGATGGAATTCAACGAGCTTGCTTGAAAGCAAGTCTATATCAAATTCATTTTTATAGTTATCATATAACTTAGAAAAGCATCCTAGATGTTTTCAATATTATTGGTTTGCTCAAGTATTTTCTTGGCTTGAGTATTTTCTAACAAAATATGTTGCATACTATTTTCCAAGTTACCTTTTTAACATGAAATCCAACGGGCAATCTGGTTAGGATGTATTTACTATTAAAGGATGTACATGTTGGAAAAAAAGTTAATGTTGGGAAGAATAGTGCTTTTCTTAATCATATTAGAGATGATCCCTATTTACCACATAATAATGCAATAAGATTTGGTGTTGATTTGATGAAATAATTTGGGCAAATTTATAAAGTAATACATGTATAAAGTTCACAACAAATTTTGGATAACAAGCTACAAGTCAAGACTTTTATAAATGCTGTTCGATGGCTTACATTTCAGGCTTGTGCTTTTAGAGGTCATGGTGAGACAATTGATTCAGAAATTTAGGAAATTTCCTAGAATTGATTGAACTTTTGGCTTCTTATTATGATAATGTTAAGAAAGTTGTGCTGGAAAATGCTTTTAAACCAACCAAGAATATTTCTCATTTAATTCAAAGAGAGATTTTGAATGTTTTTATGAATAAAGTGTGAAACATGATTCATAAATATATTACAGATTCAAAATTTTGTATTATTGTTGACGACTTGTGATTAATCCAAAATAGAACAAATGATTCTTGTTTGAGATTTGTTGACAAATATGTTGTCACGATATACGGGTCCTGGAACCCAATCATCCGACTTGGGGAATGGAAAATAAAATGGGGTTAAAAAATATTTTTAATAAAAATCAAAACAAGGAGTTGTCATCAATCTTTTTCAGAGTGTGATTAGCAATTAAAAAATTTTTTCCTTTAAAAAAACATTTTGTTGTCTGCAAAACTCAGAGTTGGATACAAGAGTCAGTTATGCATTGAGAAGGATTAGTAACTCTACAACGTCTATCAAAGATGGTACCAATTAAATACATGTTATCCTTAGATTTTGGTAAAAATGGTCCCACTTTAATGTTTATAAACTAATTCCTTTGTTTATTCTAAAAATTTGAATCTTTCTTTCTTTTACAAAAATTTTCTTTTAAAAGCAAATCATTTTTTAATTCTTTTTTTTTTTAAAAATGATTTATTTTTTGGATTAAAATGAAAAAATCATAAGCATTTAATCACTTTTTCCACCCTCCTATATTTAGGTAAAGTTTAAAAAATGTCTTTAAATTAGAAATTTTCAATTGCCCCATAAAAACTGAGATGACACATTGTGTGATAGCCATTGAAAGTCTCCCTATATTTAGGCTAAATCTCAAAGGCTATATTTATTTGAAAAGTCATCTTATTTTAAACATTTTACTTTAAAAAACCTCATTTATAAACCTATGCAATATGCATGAATATAATAATATGTGATGTGTGCATGATAATTAAACATGAATGATAAAGTATGAATGCATGACAATTAAAGATTGCATGACAATTAAAGAATGCATGTGACAACAAAATAAAATGAAATGCAAATGCATGAATGAGATCAAGTTGGTTTTAGGATTTTAGGGTTGGTTTAGGGTTTGGGGTTAGTTTAGGGTCTATGTATTAAGGTGAGTGTTTTGGTTTAAGATTTAGGGTTATGGTTTAGGTTTAAGTTTGAGGTTTAGGTTTAAGGTTTAGATTTGGGTTTAAGATTTAGTTTAGGGTTTAAGGTTTAGGTTTAGAGTTTAGATTTGGGGTTTGGGTTTAGGTTTAGGATTTAGGATTTAGGGTTTAGGGTTTAGGTTTTAGGTTTTAGGTTTTAGGTTAGGGTTTAGGATATTAGGTTGAGGATTTGAATGGTGGTTTGGGTTTAGGGTTTGCATAATACTTTGGGGTTTTGCATGGTGGTTTGGGGTTTCATGAGAAATGTTGTGACAAAAATAACAAGAATTTCATCAATAAAAATGAAAACTTTGATGCAAGGAAAATGCATGACTATGGGAACAAGCTTATTGCAAACTTAGGCATATTAAAAAATATATTATAGACTAAACATGCACGTAACAATATGGTAAAAATGGATTAAACACCAAAGGGATTTAAAAAAATTAAAGACATGTTCCACCATTCTTTTTATTTTAAAACTTATGCAAATAACATAAAATCAGCAAAAAGTCTACTAATCTAACATTTTTATTCCTTGAAAAATTGATCCAACATATAGAAAACTTGAAGAACAAACCAAGAACACATGTAAACAAGTAAAAAATCAACAACATCAAGTCACTAATTAAAGAATAGAGGTTCAGCCAAGCATGAGGAAGCTTGGCCCAATGCTCCCATAGCTTCTTCATAATATGTTACCCTTTTATTTAACTTAAATATGCATCAAACATGAAGATAACTATCATGCAAAAGCATGTTTATCTTGAAAGGAATTTTATTAAACATATAATAAACTATGCAAAAAAAATCCATAAAAAAAGAACATTAGCCAAACACTACATGCAAACTATCAAAATAATCAACAAACATGCATCAAACATATAGTAAAGCATCCAAATCACTCATACATATTATTTAATGCAAAAAAAAAACCAAAAAGGGCCAAAAGAAGGTTCAGCCATGGTGAAATAAGGTTTGGCCTAACTTTTAATGGCTATAATAATGGTGTAATGTTTTTTGTTGGTTGATTCTTTTTGCCTTAAACCAAACTATTATTTAGTTGGATGAAAAACTTGAATCAAGCTTGGATTAAAATAAATGAACAACCATGGATTTTCTCACAAAAACAAAAAAAATTAATGGATAAACAATATAAAAACTATAAAAAAAACATGGTATGAAATGATGTGAAATGCAAAGGCAAAACTAGTAAAAATTATACCTCAATGATGCTCTCCCATATTTTTCTATTTTTTCTCTTCCTTTTTTCATGCCACCAGCTACCGTCTTTTTCTCTTTTTTTAGCCCTAAAAAATGAATAAATATTCCATGCAAAATACATGCAAGTCTTTGGATGCATTTTTCATCTAATAGTTATATTTTCTCCCTTATTTATTTTGTAAAGAGCCACTGTTCACCCTTTGATTCAGCTTTTCAAGATCATATCATGATTCAGAATGTTTATGGCCAAAAATTACATGTTAAATGCTGCTAGAATCATACAAAAAGACCATTTTGCCTCAATTTTAAGTTGGAACTCTATCATCTCGGGATTGATTGAAAAAATCAATCCAAATTTTAGAAAGTGCAAACTCAAGAAAGTTTGAATTCAAAATAATTTAAAAAATTGAAAATGATTCAAATTTGAAATAATCAAGACTTAAAATAATTTAAAATTCAATTATTCGTATTTGAGATCAATTTTTTTTAATCATGTGTAAAACCTTGAATTTATTGATCCAAATTATAATTAACTCAAATTGATTAAACATAAAATAAAATGAACTAAAAGCGACATGATCCAAAATGATTTGAATAAAAAAACAATTTAAATTTAAAATGATTTAAAGTCGGAAAGATGAAAACAAAAAATATACTGAAAATAGGCTTATCTAAAGCCCGTTTGCTTAATAAGTTACGCTCGGACAGATTACCGTTTCTTGCATCAGACGCAAGAGTTTGAGGTTAGATTAGATTTTTTCGGTCTCATGTACTCTTCTTTCCAAAGTGACTTTGAAAGTCTTAACATAGTAATCCGTTAAGTGCAAGGTATTGACGGGTCAGGGCAAACAGGAATTAGGTATGAGCAACTATCTATGAGAGACTATCTGATCAGGCTATTAGATTTTTAATTTCAATTATTAAAGTTTAATTTTTGATAAATTTAATTATAAAAAAAATCAAGCTTTTGATAGGATAGCCACGTAACAAGGAAGGCATATCAAGCCAATTAAAAATGATGAAAGGATGATATTGCACGATTGAGCAAGTCCTTAGGATCTCTAAAATCCAAATTCTGCATTTTACACTAAATAAGCTATTTGGATAGAATTAATACTTAATTGGAAAGAATCCCTTAATATTTCTTTTTCATACTACCCGTTGATAGATCCAAATTTTTCTTAAGAGTGTCTATTTATAAGATATATATATATATATATATATAAAATTATTGCTAAATTTATTAATTTTGTTGATAAAAAAAATGTTCATGAGAAAAATTTGAGTGTTTAGAATTTTTTTTTCAATTCTTTTATTTTTTAAACTTATTTTCTAATTTTTAGAGTGTTTATAAATGACCTACTTTAAAGAGTAAATCTGCCTCTAAACCTATCTCAAATGCCTAAACTAACTTATTTACTTATGCACTAAACGACACAAATTTAGATGTAAAGTACTTTACAAATAATTAAATATATACTTTAATATTTAAGATCATTCTAATAATTATGTTAATCGATCATATGTAAGGATTTCAATCTTATCCATATCCAATAGAAAATTTAATTTATTTTTAGAATGAAGATAGAGATGAGTATTACATTATGAGTATATAGATAGGGATGGTATTATGATTTTAAATTTTTATTAAGTACGAATATGGGGATAGGGACAGGTAGTATAGCATCTGTCCCGTACTTGTAACTAATATTTATATAATTAGTAAATAATTTTTTATTAAATAATATAAATTATTATTTTAAATTAATTATAATAAATATTTTTTATTAAATATATATTAATAGATATTTATAAAAAATTATCTAAATATATAAATTAAAAATTTTTAAAAATAAAAAAATAAATTTTGGTTTTTAGTTTTTTATAAAGTTATGAGTATGAGAATTATCTATGCAATTAAATACCCATAACGAAGAGAATGAAAATAGATTTAAAATACCAATTAGATATCAATACGGAAATGGATATTATATAAAAATTCGAGTATGGAGACAGAAAATACTCTACCATTTTCACACCCTACCCATTGACATCCCTAATCATATATATATATATATATATATATTCAACAAATTAATCAAGAGGTGCTATTAATTTTGTAAAAAAATCGTTCAGTAATTATAGAGAAATGAATTGTTTTGCCTTAGTTTACACATTTTGTTCTTAAAATTAACTCATTATATTGATAATTGGAAAAGCATCATCCCCTGATTGTGGTGTTAGCTGGGTGCAGTGAATGTAGTCCGATTGAAAGTGCAATGGATAGATACATGCATTGCATAATGCATGGTAGTGACCACTAAATTGGTGGAGTGGAGACAACATTTTGACTTATCTCATTGCGTAATTCTTTCTTTTCTTTTCTTGTCTTTTCAATCCCCTCTCTTCATGGTGCATTCTATTTCTGACCAAAAATAAAATTTTCCACTCCCGGTATCCATTATTGATGCCCTAACTAGGAGAAACAATTAGGACTTTGTTTTTTGAAGTAAAACAAAAAAAAATACAGGTTAAATACTTCATAATCTCTCTTCTTAATGATTTAGATTATATGATTAATACATATATATATTATCTCTCATCTTTTACTAAAATATTTTCTTCAAATATTAAATAAAAGAAGAGTTTAGCTCACCAGTGCTTTTAAGGTACTTTTTAATATTATTATATAAAGTAATATTTTATGATAACTAACCATAAAAGATCCCCTAAATCACTCATAGCAAAATTTATAAAAGAATAAATGAATTCTTTACTCAAATATTACTATAAATAATTAATCAAGATATTTGTACCCATATATGGAGGGATCAACTTATACCAATACAAAACGTTTTAGTTTTATACAATTTTTTAATCATTAATTCAATAGTTCAAGAGATTAGAGAGATAAATAAAAAATTTTAATTTTATCTTTTGAATCAATAGATATCAATTGTTGGAAAAAGATATAAAATTAAAAAAATTTTACACCGATATAAGTAAATCCCTTCAATATATATATATATATGAGTAGTCAAGTTACACTAATATAAAACTATTTAGTTATAAATTTTTTATAACTTCATGTACAACTAAACTGCTGTTGATATATACTTATACCCGTCATGTGTGCAAAATTTCAACTCAATTTGATAATTATTTCATATCGATTGAGAATATTATCTTTTCAATATATATTTAATGTGTGAAATTTTATTATATCAAATAAATATTTTGTTTTTATCAAATCAAACAAAAATTAAGTTTTTTTAATTAATTTGAAATTTGATATGCATTATCTACATGAATAGAGTATGAAACACATTGGTTATATTTGTCCCAAGCTCAGTTTGGAGGATACTAAATTCAAAGGTTGATTGGAAGCCTGTTTTCTATGTTTGTACTCTGACATTTATATCAGTAATCGAATGAGAGAAAGAGAGAGAGAAAATTAAAAAAGTGGAAATAACAAAGAGAGAGTTTTCTTGGGATCCGGTCCCTTTACCTAGAATAAAAAGGGCGTATTTATACTTGTAGGGAAAAGTGGTCAGGGCCGAGTTACCCAATGGGGGGAACCGTTGAATGGTTTAAAAAGGATAGACCTAGACTGACGTGGTGCACTTATCTTAAATGTTTAAGAAACACATCAACATGGGCACGCTCTCGTCAAGTGAGATGTTGTGCTAACACCATTGAGGCCAACTCTGAGGAATAAAAGAGGTGTGCCATATCAACTCGATCAAAATCTCTAAAGTGTCCATTTGATCTTGCTAACTCATTCTCTATAGTACAAAGATCATGATGTTTTAACGAATTGACTATTTTATTCGCTTGAGTTGACCTGTCAGATCCTCAAATATGGACTAGGGTTATAAGATCGGCAAACTCATTTTGTTCGTCTAAGGTTGGTCTTTGAGCTCGCAACACACCGATCTTTCTTGGTTTAAGTAAGTGATATTTCCTTTATTTGTTTTTCGTCGAGATTGGTTAATCCTTTATGGTCCAAGATGAGACTTAGCTAGTGGGAAAACTTGATCTACACGGGGAGAGGAGAGAGATGTTAGATTATTATTTTTATGTTTATTATTGTATTACATATATTATATACATATTTGTTTATTATTTTTTCCCATTTTCTATTTAAAACGAAAAGCCAAAGGGTTATTCTCAATCCTCACCATGGTGACATGCCTTTATGTTTGCCGCTTATTGATCATTGCTTTTGTCTATAAATATTTAGTCGCTTCTCATTTCCCTTACTTTGCCATTTTTAGTTTTCAAGGGTTTTTAACATCCTATGTTTTTCCTTCCCGCTTCCAGTTCTTCTTAAACAAGATTCTTAACTTTCTTTTCATTGATCTCCTCAATTCGTCTTAATTTTTCTCATAAATTTTAAAATGTCTAACTTGTCAGGTAGTTCTATGTCCTCCTCGCCTACCCTTTCTTCTACCAACCATAGGGAGATCCAATGATCGTTTAATGTGAGTCGACCAGTAAGGGTAGAAATGGCCGATTATGATATTGTTCCTTTCATGATTAATGGTCGGGACTATTCTAAGATAATCTATAGGCTTAACATGATAACCGACAAAGCACTTAGGGAATTAGATGATAGTATGAAAGCTTAGGGGATAATAGTGATTCAAAGTAGTGATTCCCAAGCTAATCTTGAAACTTCTTCTACTGTTACCGTGGTTGTTGAAGGTGCCGAGCAAGGTCCTCTTCCTCTTTTAATAATCCCTTCTAATGTTTTTATAGACCCTACCTAACTGGTCAGCTTCGAGTCTGATTCGAAAGCCAACCATTACCCTCACAATGAAATCGAAAACATGAATATTAAGGATCCCGAGAACTCTACCAACCTCGTTATTGAAAATCTCACCAAACCTGCTACTTTTGTGTTTGTTCATAGGCCCATCTTTCTTTCAACTAGCCTCGGCTCCTTATTTGTCGAGGTCAAAAGATCATTAAAAGAACGAATAACTCCTTAGAACCGCCTAATCTTTGTACGTCCAGTTGTCACGGACCTAAGGGGGAGTCCTGAATCCCACATCGAACATAATAGGAGGGTCACTGGGGTATAAAAGAGTTCACATCATCTCCGCCTTGTGAGGCGCCTTTTGTAGGATAAAACCGTGAGGTCAGAGGGGGTCAGAGCGAACAATACCTCACAAGGGTGTGAACCGTGACGGTCAGGCTGATCTGGGACGTCGGAAGGGTGAATGCCTGGGTCCCAGAGCTGCACGGGTTCGGAGCTTGAGTCTCAACCCGTGACAAGTGGTATCAAAACCAGCCCTAAACCGTTCGATCCACGCCAAGCACCTTGAGGGAGGTTGGCAGGGTGGCCAGCCTACGTGATGAAGGCGTCACGAGGTTGGGTGCGGAAGAATGTCACAGACCTAAAAGGGAGTCCTGAATCCCACATCGAACATAATAGGAGGGTCACTGAGGTATAAAAGGGTTCACACCATCTCCGCCTGGTGAGACACCTTTTGTAAGACAAAACCATGAGGCCAAAGGGGGCTAGAGCGGACAATACCTTACAATAGTGTGAACCATGGCAGGAAGGCTGATCTGGGACACCGGAAGGGTGAATGCCCGGGTCTCGAAGCCGCGCGGGTTCGGAGCTTGAGTTTCGACCCGTGACACAGTCACTTAGTTGAGTTTAAGTTTTTGTTTGGCGTGCCCGATCATCTTTTTGTCGAAGACTTCAATCCAACCGATAGGATTACACAATTTCAAGGTCATACCAAATTGTAGTTATACATAGAGTCTATGTTTGCCTATTTTAGGTTCTCTCTTCAGTCTTTTATCATCCAATTACTGAATGTTTATGGAATAACAATCTCTTAACTTGTCCCAATGCCTAGTGTTATGTTGTCGGCTTTATTCTTATTATGAGAGCTTAGGGCTTGCATTGACCCCAAACTTATTTAACCAATTTCTTACAATAACGTTTTACAGCTTGTCCTAGCAATCAGTTATTTACTAATGTACCGTTGTCAATAAATGGGTGAAAAATGCTATGTATTCCTTAGTCAATAAAAATAGGTTGGAAATCGGTACTGCCCATGCTTACATGAATAACATGATTGAGGTGTTTGGCTCTTTCTCCGGGGTGAAACTTAATCACTTCGATACCACTAACAAACTGAGGAAAGAATGGAAGACGCTTATAGATGCCAGTAGATTAACCTATAGAGAAGTCTTAGCCTATCTATCATTTAAGGGTAGCCTTTTAACAGTCACTTCGATTTTCGTTTTAACCTGTAGGATTTCTTATTTTAAAACAACTTTTAATTCGGTTTCTTTTTTTTTTTTGTCAATTTTGGTTAGCAAAGACAATTAGACTGACTCAAGCTCTCAACCTTCCAAGGTTAAGGGTAAAAAGCCCTTCGACATTCTACTTTTTACTAAGCCAAACAATAAGGCACTATAAGAAAATGAAAGATTAGTAGTAGTTTTGCAATAGCGTTTTACTTACAAACATCGCTAGCTTTTGTGTTTTTATAAAACTTAATGCGTTTATTGTCAAACCGTCACCAAATATTTAAATAGTAGCGTTTTTACTTATAACCGCCACCCAAAACTTGATATTAGCAGCGTTTATCGACTAAAATACCTTGAATAATCTTATCTTAAAAATTTGAGTGAATACTAAAGGTATTTTTGATAGAAAACAACTTGAATAATCTAGTTAAAAAAATAGATAGAGGATTATTGAGGGCATTTTTGACAGACAACGCTTTGAATAATCCCCTCATAAAAAAATGTATGCAATTATTAAAGATGTTTTCTACGCGAAACACCTTTAATAATTTCACAAAAAAATTTCACAAGATTATTGAAGGTGTTTTTGGTAAAAAAACGCCTTCAATAAATATCCTATCAAAATCTAAAGATCATATGGTTATTATCCATAAGGTGATAGATTCAATCCATCTCTTTAGCTTTTTTGGGTTTTTGAAGAGATTATTTGTAATGGATTATTCTAGATGTTTTCTGGGCAAAAACATCTTCACCAATTGATTTAAAAAATTTTGGAGAGGGAATATTAAAGGCATTTTCGGCAAAAAAATGCCTTTAATAATCTACAGAAAAAATATGGAACGGATTTTTAAAGGCATTTTTGGCCGAAAGCGCCTTCAATAATCCAATCAATAATTTTTATGAGGGATATTAAAGACAGTTTTGGTCAAAATGCCTTCAATAATCCATACAAAAATATTGAAACGGATTCTTAAAGGTGTTTTTGGCCTAAAATGCCTTTAATAATCCACACAATAAATTTTTAGGTGAAATTATTGAAGACAATTTTGGTCAAAAATGCCTTCAATAACATTTTTTTAGGGATTATTCAAGGTATTTTCTTACTAAAAATGCCTTCAGTAATCTTTTCAAAAAAACTTTGGTTTAATTATATATGAGAAGTTAGTTGTAGGTTTATACCCAAAAGATTTTTGGTTTATATATTTGATATTATGAATTACATTTTAGAATTTACATTAAGAACATTGTTGTATTTCAATAAATTGACCATACATCCGAATTTAAAACTGATAACATTGCCATATTAATATACTTTTCTCAAATAATCATACTCAATGTATGTGTATTCATATAAAACAAATATACCAATAATATTAAACCAATACCCCAATCTACAAACTTAAATTATCCATTCAACATAGCATGTTAAAAACATTATAACAAATAATCCTCATATATTTACATTCAACCAACAATATCCAACCTTAAGGTTTATCAATAAATGATAATACATACTCACACCATTCTTTACGGACTTCATCAAGTTCCTCTACCATGAAGCTTTCTTTACTTTCCTACTAAAAAATAATATCAGAAGTAAATATTAATAAACGAGAACATAATTTAACTTTTTATTTTTTTTTGAAGATATAACGACCTTATAAAATTTATACTCTTGAATGGTGTGGTCATAAAATTATATAAAACTATCTCCTACATAAAACAAAGGACATAATATCCACATTCAGTATATCTAGGTTGACAAGGTACCTGAAAATTAAATTTAGTGGGTTTAGGAAACATTTATATACACAAACTCAACATAAAAGAATAAATTTCATATTTACCGATAATGACACCCATTTTTTCTTTGTCTTCTTATCAAATGCAGATATTACCCTAAATTAAAAAGAAAAAAATTACTTAATACATAAATAAAATTATTTATAAAGAAATAGAAGATATATGATATAATAACATCTAATACCTCTTTATAAATGTTTGAATTTCTTGGTTAGACATCGCATTGGTTGAGCTGAATTAAGTAAGTATGGCGTTAATGATTTGATATCAATCATAATAAGCACCTAATGATGACTACAAAATAATAAAAATAACATACTCAGATTAGGCATCATATTAGATTTAGGTAATGTTGGAATAATTATTCGTATGAATATAACTTACTGTGCATTATATAGGAGCAAATAATAATCCGTCAATTTTTTCATGCATTCAATCACATGGTTAGCATAAAAAGTGACTGTGCCACTCTGTTCAGTAATGAAGTTGGGATCAACGAATCTAAATATGTAGGTAACTATCTTACATTGACCTCTCTATATAAGAAGTTATACTATAACAATCAATAATACTAGTTAGTAATACACCATAATATAGATTAATACATATTGAGTTTGCATATTTGTATTTATAAGCTAACCTTATATAAACAATAATATCAATAGTTGATATTTCATCTAATTCACAAAATTCTTTAACCTCATCTACACTAATGTAAAAAAATGATGGTTTATCAAATAACCCTTTTTTAGACTCAATGGTTATGTAGTTTTCTTCAAATAAATGATCGAGTGAATAATTAGATAACTCATCCATGGTAGCCTGAGCAAGGGTTATACTCTGAGTCCCAACATCCTGTTAAATATATAATAAAATATAAGTATTAAAACCAACTGAATAAATATAATAAACAAATTAATATTAAACTTATAAACAAAATCATACTTCATGGCTGGTAGCAGAGATTGGGTTCCCTGCCTGACTTGCAATGAAAGCTTGACTTAGGTGGATGATGCTATTCGATGGCCTACAGGTATGCTATGCTGCACTGCTACCAACATGGCCTCCAAAACAACGAGTCTTTGCTGTTGCTCATTAAGGCGCTACTCTTGTTCATCAAGCTGTTGTTGCTTAATGATTGCTTCATATTGTACATTTTTTATTCGTAAGGTTTTGGGTTGATTACTAAAAAACTTTGATGGTAACACAAATTACCAACCTCACGAACTCGACTAGGCCTTTCTTTAGCTCCTAATGCTAAAAATAATGGATCTTCATCATACTGGGTTATCAATTCATCGAATTTAACTTTGGTAGCATAATCATTGTGAAAAATAATAATAAGATGGGTTGTAACAATAAATCTATACAAGCTAGTATAGAGTCATGCATACAATTATAATGCCAATTATACATGATATTAAACAAGCAGTTATACATACAATTTTTTTAGCCAATTCTTTGATTGCTTCATCTGTAAAGGATCCATCCTTCCGTAGATATCCTTATTTCTAGATATCCCATTTGAAAACTTCGGTGCCAAAGCTCGTTGATTCTTAATAAATTATCGTAATATAAGAATCAGAATCTATGAAATGAATGTTCATAAATATTCATTTATGAGTATAAAACAAGTATGCAAATATTTACAAGCTCATACTTCATATTTACATATTCTTTTCTCACTGTCTAATGGTGATATATTTGTTTGGCCTGAATGTTTCTTTGGTTTTCTTTGATTTTCTTCAAAAGAAAAAAATTATGTCAATTACATATAAAGATATCGAGTATATTGCATAAAATCTTATAAACAAGTTTTTGGGTAATGGTTTGCGTACTGAGAAATCTTCTAATAGTCGATCTTAAACAAAATTTCCCTAATCTTCAACACTTATTACATTTGCATATGACCTAAGTGGAACAATCAATACATCAACTTGGTCAATGAGTAATAAAAAATATTGAGTTATCAATTTACTTTTAAAATCTCTGAATACTTTTTAGTAGATTGCAACACAATCTTTTTACAGTCAATTAGGACGTTGAACTGTTCCTAAATAATTTGACACAATTAGTATGAACACATTGAATTTCAATTAAATGATCATTTAACGAATTTTACGAAATAGTTGAATAAACATATCAGCACTAACTGCCATATACCATCCTTTAGATCATTAAAAACTCATCGCCAATTGGTGTACGTAATTGAAATGCTACTACGGACGATGGCACCAATATGAGTAGCCAACTTGGCAGCTCCATCAGATATAGGCTACCCACTTTGATTGAAGTCTACGTGAATTTTTATGTCACTCACTTTAATTTGTTTATTTCATCCTTTTTTTTTCTTTTTTAACGTACATGTGTGTCTTTTGCATATTTAGTAGAAAGAGAATTATGTTACTCGAAGTTCATAATACCTACGATTTTGATCATAATTATACGAAATGTACCAAAATGACTATCTAAATTTAACACTGTACATAATAAAATACAACCAATATCATACTACGTATAGAAATACCATTTAGCAAACCAATATCATACATTATCATTCAGCAAAATATTATCATACAATACCATTCAGCAAATCACAATATTTAAAGAAAACTACACAGAAACAGCATACATGCAATGAAAGGTGCTTGGACGACTATGGTTATGATGAAATGAATAAAAATATATATGCATATGTTAATAGTAAGGAACAAAAAAAAAATACCTCTATCGAGTAATATAAATAATACAATAAAAAAAATAAGAACATACTGGTAAACAAAAAGGTGTAGGCTATTGAGTTGTTAAAGGTTTGTGGTGACAATAGACATAAAGAAACCAAAAGTCAATCTAAAAATGTTTATGGGTTTGGTTTGGTTAATTAATATAGCTTTTAATTGTTCTTTGTATTAGCATTTTGTGATTCTGATGTTTAAGATAGGATAATGAATATAAAATTATAAATGAAGGCATTTTTCTAGTAAAAAAGCCTTCAATAATTCCTTTAAAATTTAATTAGGAGATTATTGAAGGCGTTTTTTACTAAAAGACACCTTTAATAATTTCAAAAAAAACTTCAAAGAAAATTATTAAAGGCATTTTTTTTTTATACAAAAATTATTGAAGGCATACAATACAAAAAATACCTTTAATAAATTCTTCTTAAAAGTTGGAGTGAATTATTGAAGGTATTTTTAGAAAAAAACTATCTTCATTGATATTTCCCTTATAAGAATGGAGAGAATTATTAAAGGCATATTATCCAAAAAATGTCTTCAATAAATTTTTTCAAAAATTAGAGTAAATTAGTTAAGGCTTTTTTCTGAAAAAAAAAATATTTTTAATAATCCCCTTAAAATTATTGAAGGTGTCTTTTACTAAAAAGACGCCTTTAATAATAATAAAAAAAAATTTTTAAAAATTATTAAAGGTATTTTTTTCAAAAAACACCATCAATAATTCTGTACAAAAATTATTAAAGGCATATGATGTGAAAAACGTCTTCAATAATTTCTTCTGAAAAACTAAAGTGAATTATTGAAGATCTATTATGCAGAAAATGCCTTCAATAAATTCTTTCAAAAAATTAGAGTGAATTAGTGAAGGCATTTTTCTAGAATAAATGCCTTCAATAACGCTCTTAAAATTTTAGTAATAGAATATTGGAGGCATTTTTCTACTAAAAGATACCTTTAATAATCCCAAATAATTTTTAAAGAAAATTATTAAAGGTATTTTTTTCTCAAAAATGCCTTCAATAATTCTATACAAAAATTATTAAAGGTGTATGATGCAAAAGATGCCTTCAATAATTTTCTTTTAAAAATTAGAGTGAATTATTGAAGGTGTTTTTAGTAGAAAATCATCTTCACTGATATTCACCTGATAAAAATGAAGAGAATTATTAAAGGGTATTATGCAAAAAACGTTTTCAAAATTTTTTTCAAAAATTAGAATGAATTAGTGAAGGCGTTTTTATGGAATAAACGCCTTCAATAACCCTTTTAAAATTTAGTAGTAGAATATTAAAGGTATTTTATACTAAAAGATGCTTTTAATAATCTCAAACAATTTTTAAAGGAAATTATTGAAGGCATATGAATCAAAAAACACCTTTAATAAATTCTTCTTAAAAATTAGAGTGAATTATTGAAGGCATTTTTAGTAGAAAATCGCCTTCACTGATATTCACCTGATAAAAATGAAAGAAATTATTGAAGGTGTATTATGTAGAAAATACCTTCAATAGATTTCTTCAAAAAATTAGAGCGAATTAGTGAATGCATTTTTTTGGAATAAACGCCTTCAATAATGCACTTAAAATTTTATTAGTAGAATATTAAAGGCGTTTTCTACTAAAAGACACCTTTAATAATCCTAAACAATTTTTAAAAGAAAATTATTGAAGGCATATAATGTAAAAAATGCCTTCAATAAATTATTCTTAAAAATTGAAGTGAATTATTAAATGTATTTTTAGTAGAAAATCACCTTCATTGATATTCACTAATAAAAATGGAGGAAATTATTGAAGACATATTATGTAAAAAATTTATTTAATAAATACCTTAAAAAAATTAAAGGGAATTAGTGAAGGCATTTTCTAGCATAAACGCCTTCAATAATCCCATTAAAATTTTACTACAAGATTATTAAAGGAGCCTATAATATACCCAAAAAATATTTAAAAAGAAATTATTGATGGGATTTTTCTTAGTAAACATCTTCAATAATCTAGTCCAATAAAATTGTCCCTAAACTTAGCGTATCCAATCACCAATTTCAAGCTTCATCTTTATTATTTTATTATTTCTCTTTCCAGACCAACTACAATTTACTTTCTCTTTCCTTTAGCTTTTAGTATTCGAGCTTTGTCTTATAGAACCCTACCTATTTTGACTATTCATTAGTTATTTACTTTGGATTTTACTTCATTCTATTATTCCTTTAGTTTTCGCAATTTGCAATACTCTTTTGGTTTAAAATTTTTCTCTAAAACCCACCTTCCTCAAATACCCATTTGGAACCCATCATCCACTTCCCTTTCCCTTTTTTTTTTTTTTTTTCATTTTTTGGGTTTTTTCTGAACCTATTTTACTTTATTTCAACCCCAACTACAAATACTCTAGGGTAATGTCTGGGTTAACAGTAGAGTTTTAAATGCTTTATATCAAGTAGTTGAAAAAATAATTCATAACAAGGAGTTTTGGTCTTTAGTAAATACTGGTCTTGTTATTATTTTTTGTTTAAAATGTAGTAAACTTAAGTATTTTACATATTCGTTTTCATATAAATTATTTATATAAAATTGGTTTGACAATGTGGCAAGTACTAAATGGATAAGAGCTAGATGCAAAAGTCAAGATTAAGTCAAGCGTACAGAGATGGAGTAAAAATTTTTCTTAATTTTACATTTAAGAATACAAGTGAAGAGAATATGATATTTTGCCCATGTGTGAAGTGTGCCAATATCAATTGGTAAATGCGTGAAGTTGTTTTCAAACATTTAAATTGTATTGGATTTGTCTCGGGATATGTTAATTGGTATTTTCATAAAGAGTCTATACTATCAAGGTCTTTCACTAGAGTTCTTTCAACTTTAAGGGCTCCCCAACACCAACATGATCCTTTTATAATAGATAACATTAAAGGCATATTATGAGATGCTTTTAACATTCATAACCAATATTTTCGTAATCTATCTACCCAAAATGATGGATTTTAATTAGTCTAATATTGAAATGAATGCATTTGGTGAACATGGGATAAGTTTAGGTGACTAATAACCTATAGGAGAAGCATCAAAGGTTTATAGGTTACTTAAGGATATGAATGAAGAACTTTATAAGGGATCAAAGCATTTATGGTTATCTTTTTGTGTTTATCTTTTTCACTTGAAATTCTTATGTGGATGGATGAGAAACTCTCTGACTTTGTTATTAAAGTTTATGAAAAAAATGTTTCCTTTTGCAAAAATCTCTGAATCTTGTAAGGAATCAAAGAAAATGATCAAGGATTTGGGTCTTGGATATGAGAAAATTCATAGTTGTCTCAATGATTGCATGTTGTATTAGGGTGATAGAAAAAAATCAAAAATCTTATCATTTATGTGGTATTTCTCATTGGGTGGACAAAAACTCTGATGAAAGGTTGAATGATGATAGTGATGAGATCTATGTCAAAAAGAAGCCTGTTAAGATTTTATGCTATTTTTCGTTAATACTAAACTTCAACGACTCTTAATGTCTTCTAAAACTATAGATTCAATACAATGGCATCATAAAAAGTAGATGAATGATGGATTATTGAGGCATCCTGCAGATTCTTAATATGAAAATTATTTCATTCTAGATTTCCAGACTTTGCATTGAATCCTTAAAATTTTATGCTTGAACTAGCATTTGATGGATTCAACCCATTCAAAATGCTTAGCTTAATACTTCGTATAGTACTTTGCCAGTTGTATTGATTCCTTACAATTTGCCATCATGGATTGCTATAATACAACAGTCATTTATCTTGTTTATGATAATTTCTAAGGAAAAAGGTTCGGATAATGATATAGACATCTACTTACAACCTTTTATTAAAGAGTTAAAGCAATTATGAGAAGGAGTTGAGACCTATGATGCATCAAAAAAAGAGAACTTTAATATGCATGCTGCTTTATTATGAACTATTAATGATTTTTTTACTTATGCAAATTTATTTGGTTGGAGTATAAAAGGTCATTATACTTGTCCATGTCATGCTGCATAGACATGTTCGAAGTGGTTACCTAATGGTAAGAAGTTCTATCATATGGGACATTATCAATGGTTAGATGATAATCATCAATTTAGATTTCAAAAATGTCTCTTGGATGGAACTGAAAAGTTGAAGAGATTGCCTTTACCAATTAGTGAGTCTAATATCTTGTCAAAATTAAAAGATAACAATTTCATTTATGAAAAAATAACTCTATCAAGAAAAAGAATGAGGGACATATTTAAAGGTGTCTAGCCTCATATTACACAAGTTGATAATACCGATACTCAAGTTGGTGATCTTGATGTTTAAAGTGATGAAGAGGATAATGAAGAAGATGACCCAATGAAATTGAGTTATAAAAAAAAGTATCTTTTTTGAGTTACCTTATTGGGAATATAATTTATTATATCATAACCTCGATTTGATGCACATAGAGAAGAATGTTTGTAAAAATTTTATTGGCACAATTCTCAATGTGAATAAAAGATCAAATGATGACTTAAAAAGTTGGCTTGACCTAATTGATATAGGGATTTGCCCTGAACTTCATCCAAAGTTGCTTCCTAATGACAAATATTGATTGACCCTTACTTGTTTTGGGATTTCTAAAGCTGAAAAGATGTGTTTTGCAAGCTTTTAAAAAATGTCAAAGTTTCATATGGCTATACGTTAAATATATTGAGATGTGTGAATTTGAAAGAGTAAAAATTTTTTTCATTGAAGTAGCATGATTATCACATTTTGATGCAAGACTTACTTCCCATTGCTTTATGTTCATCAATATCAAAGCAAGTCACTTTTGTGGTAATTGAATTGAGTAATATATTTAAATCTCTATGTGGAAAATGTCTGAATGTGAAATAGCTTGACAAACTTAAAGATCAAGCCACGATTACTTTATGCCATTTAGAAAAGATTTTTCTTCCAAACTTCACTATTATGATGCATTTGGTTATCCACCTTCTATATAAAGCAAAAGTCAGTGCGCCAATATATTATCGATGGATGCATCCTATCGAAAGGTATTATTTGTTAATAGACCAATTAGGTTGTTATTGTTGATCGTGCCACCTCTAGTTAAAAAGATATATGACTAATGTTTTATGCGATAGGTTTTTAAGGAGGTTAAAGTCTTATTGTCGTAACAAACACTATCCGAAAGGTTCTATTGCTAAAAGATATTTAGCAAAAAAATGTATGACATTTTGTTCTCGTTATTTGGAAGATGTGCAAGTGAATTTAATAGACCATCGAGAAACGTTGGTATGTAGTATACTGACTTTGCCTACAATTATCTTTTTGAAAGTTTTGGACAACTAATAGGCAAGGTTGAAATGGTGGAGAACATTGATATGTTCTTTTCTATCATGACTCAATTGAATCATTTTGCACGTAAGTTTTTTTGCAAGGAAATTATTCATTAAGCATAATTTATGGTATTTTTTTATTGTTAATACTTTATCATGATGTTTTGTAGTGAGTATAAAAATAATTTAAGAGCTTCTACACATTATCGAAGATCAAACTCCTGAGAGCTTGATAAGTTGCTTATTGAATGCTTTTATGAATGGTTAGGAGTAACTGTAAGTAATGCCATACTTCCCATTATGAGAAATCTACATAGAATGCTTACGGTATAACTAACATTAATAACATATATATATTTATTCCTCTTTTATAGGTTTGGAGTGGAAGGCTTGTTAGTGAAAAGGTGAAGTTTCTTTCACAAGGTTTGAACAGGATTGTTAAATAATACAAAGGTTTCATCATTAATTGATTTAGATTTCACACTAAATCCCGTGAAAGATTTAGAAGTACACAAAATTTAAGAGTTGTTACTTCATCAACTACTAGCCATGCTAGTGCTAGGGATACAAACCCGTTAAAGGGAAATGCTGACTTTTATGGCATGATTAATGACATCATTAAGTTGGACTATTATGGCAAGTGAAAAGTTATCTTATTTTGGTGTGATTGGTCTGATGTGAATAGTGCAAATGGTATTAAGAAAGATTAGTTTGGATTTACACTTGTGAATTTTTTTCGATTAATTCACACTGGACAACAATTCATCAATGAACGTTATGTTTTTCATCTTAAGTCAAATAAGTTTTTTATTTTGAAAATCTCAAAGAATTGGGTTGGTTTATTGTTCTTCGAAACACATCTAGAGATTTTTTTGATATGGGTTAGATACCAGAGATGATGTTGAACATAAAATTAAATGTTATTCTTTTGCTGAACAAAACTTGGATGAAAATATTTTCAGTACCTACGCTTAGTGGGTTCGTAAGTTGTTAATGAAGATATTTATGAACCATGATGGATTATCTATATTTTGTAATTCAAGTGTTTAAGACATAATGTAGTACATGCTTGTATGTAATTAATATCGCATTCGCTATTATATATTTATTATATTGTAAATCATATATTATCTTTTAATTTAATTAAATCGATGTGTTCTTTATATATCGTAGATTATGATTTCTTAACTTTTCAATGTCTTTATATATGTTCTAAACTAATATCTTTTATATATTCACTTTTATGATGCAGGTAAGCTATAATACGGAGGAGTAGATTGAAAGGAATACACATTAGAGATATTAGTTCAAAATCATCTGTGGCACCTGTTGATATTGGCTATGGACTAAATCCTTTGAAGGAGAATGAACGTATTATCTGTTGTAACTCAATCACTTTTAATACAAGGAGGTCCAGGTTTAGATAGTATCCCATCAATTATTCTGCTTTAAATTTGAATACAGGTATCATATACCCCATATTTAGAATTTGATTATAATGATTAAAGTATTGGCATTTTACAAATTAATTTTTTATTTTTTACAGTTGATAACAATGGTCAACGGATGACTAGAAGCCAGACAACTTTAAAGGAATTATTTACACTACCTCCAAACGAGCATATTGTAGTTTTTGGAAACTCTGATAGGCAACCAATCGGTGAAAAGGCTTAACTATTGGTTGGATTTCTAAGCATGCTTGCCTATAATGGAATGAAATTGCCTATTTATTATGAAACATGGCATAAAGTTCCAGTAGAAGTTAAGGCCAATGCTTTAAACTTTATTGAAGTATTAGTATAATTAATTACATATTAAAATATAATTATTTTACATTTGGTTTACTTATTCAAACTTTTCTTATTGTATTATTACAGTCAATATTTTTACTTGAAATACCGACTTTATTTATGCTTAAGTCATTGGGAAAGAAATGGAAAGACTATAAGCATAATTTGAAGAATAAGTATTTCAATTGAAATACTACTGTAGAGCCCATAATGGAAAATCTACCCCATAATGTGATTAGGTGGCAATATGAATAATTAGTTAGATTTTGGTTCTCAAGAAAATGAGAAGTACTAATTTATAACTTTGTATAGTAGAATGAAATAATGAAAGTGTTTTAAGCTTTAAGTTGGTAATATTTGTATTTCTACTATATACGCAATTATTTTTTATGATAAGAAAAGAAACAAATTGGGATTGGTAACAAAAAGCAACAAAAATATAGCCACATAAATGGATCAAAAAGTTTTGCAATAAAGCAAAAAGAAATAGTAAGTTTATGATTTTAAACTTATTCCAATGAATGAACTTTTAGTGCCATTAAAAGGTCAAAATGTAAATTAACTGTTATTGTTCTATTTTAATAGTTTTGATAGTTTCAATATATGATATTAAACTTATCGAAAGTATTGAACTTAGTTGCCACAGTTGATATATATGAAAAAGTTATTGTTTATGTTTATTTAGGTAAAAATACAAATTTTTTGTTATCTTTCTATTTTAACAGTTTGGATAGCTTCAATACTTGATATTAAACTTATTTGATTGATTGAACTTGGTTTCTATGGTTGATACGTGTGAAAAAATTTTGTTTATGTTTATGTGGGACTATTTTTGCCTTTAAAAGGCAAAAATACAAATTAAACTTTTGGATGGCTTTTAACAGTTTGGATGGCTTCAATCCATGATATTAAACCTGTCCAAATAATTAAATTTGGTTTCCATGATCGATATGTGTGAAAAGCCAAAATGCTTTTATTGTTTATGTTTGTTTAAGACTATTGTGTTGTTAAGGGGCCAAAATATAATTTTACAGTTATAGTTATATTTTAACAATTTAGATAGATTAAATACATGATATTAAAATTATTCAAAAATTTTTAACTTGATTGATAGGCTTGATATGCATGAATAAGTTGTGATTGATATGTATTTAACAATAACATATGATTTTGTATGGGAGATTGAGATAGGTGGTAAAATTGGATATGTGAAACTTTTTTGCTTAACACACATAAAAAAATGGATCTTACCTGAATGTCGAAACACAAGAAATTGTGATCATTTGTAACCCCTATTTTAATAGAAAGTAAATATTTACTTTTTTTAACATATTATCAATTAATCATTAAACTTGATAGTTTTATATGATTGATTTATAGGAGAAAGCGAAAGAGAAAATGACTTCTGAGTTGAAGTAGCATCTGATAGTTCTATCAACATGTAAGAATTGAAAATTCAAATTGTCATAAAAGTTACTGGAAAAAAAAGCATGGACCGGTCTAAGGCCTTAGATTGGGTCCAACAGCATCTACCTACTATAGACATAGCTTTCAGCAATTTACATTCTCAGTAAATTAGTCTTCACGAGATATTTCCATATTGAGAGAAGAGTTGCAAACTATGCAATAACATTTCCAGCAAATGAAAGTAGAAAGAGAATAGGAGTATGCCAAATTTGAAGAAGAACATGCTAAAATGGAGCAAGAACGTGCAAAATTTCAGCAGTTATATGATCGATTTAATTATTTTATGAATTTTGTGTAACAATAATTTTCAACAACTAATCTCGGTGTTTCACCAACTCAGGTATTATATTTAGTAAATATTTATATTTTTCTAATATAAAAAAGCTTACTATTAAGTGTTAAAACTTGTATAATATTATTCATTAGGTTCTTGAGCACGTTAATGACCAAAATGGACAAGTTCTTTCATCAAATGGCAGTCTTCCAAATCTATGCAGTCATTAATTTCATACATTTTAATTATTTTTGTTAATGCAGTAAAAAAATTTGAATGTTATTATACTAATTGTAGACACCCAATTGGGTCCAGGCCCAGATCAATTGGGCCTGGCCCAAATGGGTAAGGCCCAATTCAATCCTGTATTATTTTTTTTTCTTTTATATTTTATGTATTTTTATATTTATTATTATTATTATGTATTAATATATGTATATTTGTATTTATTTATTTTTTTTATTTAGAATAGATTTATATGTATATTATTTATATAGTTATATATTTATTATATATTATTATTATTATTATTTTTTATTTTATTTATTTTTGTATTTGTATTTATCTAATTATATATCTGTTATTTTTTTTTATTTATCCTATAATATATCTATTTTTTTCGATTTTATCTGTTTTAATTATCTATTATTTTTTTATATTTATTTGATTTTTATTTTGGAATGTTGAGATTGAAGCTGAAGAATCCTACTGGGAATGGGGATTCAATCAGAAGAGTCCAGATTGGATTCAAAGATTGAATCCCCGTCCAAAGAGAAATTGAGATTGATCAGAAACTCCTGATCAATCCCTATGAAAGGGACCCCCTCTGGAACAGAATGGAGGAGACAGAAAAAGTAAGCCAGAGCTACTGATTTGAGAGGCAAAGGCGTAGGGAAGAGTATAGAAGGCTAAGAAAAGGTTTAGGAGAGTTCTAGGAATTATCAAAAATTTTTTTGGAATTTTTTGAATTTTTTTTTCTGGGAACTTTCTGGAAATTCCAGTTTTCGGTTGAATTTTTCGACGAAACTTGAATTTTCCGACGATAATTCTGGCCAACATTGAAGTTTTCGGTGACCTGTCCAGTTTCCGACGAAGAATCCCAGAAATCGGTGATCTTCCAGCCAACTTCCGGCGAACTTCCGATGAAATTTCTAGATTTCGGTGACATTTTCCAGAATCCGACGAAAATTCCACCGGTTTTCTTCAACCCTTTTAGAGAGAAGAGAGAGAAAAAAGAAGAAGAGAGAGAGAGGGAAGGAGCGGTCTGCCAAAAAACAGAGGGAAGTGCCTTTTATACCCTCTCAAAACGACGTCGTTTTGGGCTTAAGTAACCCAGAGGATCCGCGCGTTTTGTCGAGACCCGACCCGAGCGTCGACCCCCTTCCTGACCCGCACGTGCCTGTCCCCCTTCGAGCCGAGCCGAGCTTCCCAAGCTGCCCTCCGAGCTGTTTCTCTTCCTTGAGCCGAGCCGAGTGGATAAGCCGAGCCGCTCCAGTTTTTTTATTTTTTTTCATTTATTTGTTTATTTTTTTTTTCTATTTTTTTTATTTATTAGATTAGATTTATTTAATATTTTTTTATCTTTACCTTATTTTTATTTTTGTTTTACTTTTCTTTATTTTTTTTCTTCTTTATTTACTTTTACTTTTATTTTGTTTTATATTCTTTAAATAAAAATCAAAAAAATATTTTTGATGAAAAGTTGAAAGTATCAATTTTCCTTAGAAATAAATTTTCAAAAAATATTTTTGGGGAAAAGTTGAAAGTATCAATTTTCCTTAAAAATAAATTTTCAAAAAAGAGATTTTTGAGGAAAAGTTGAAAGTATCAATTTTCCTTGGAAATCAAAGTTTCAAAAAAAATATATATTTTTGAGGAAAAGTTGAAAGTATCAATTTTCCTTAGAAATAAATTTCCAAAAAATATTTTTGGGGAAAAGTTGAAAGTATCAATTTTCCTTAAAAATAAATTTCAAAAAAATATTTTTAGGGAAAAGTTGAAAGTATCAATTTTCTTTAAAAATAAATTTCCAAAAAATATTTTTGGGGAAAAGTTGAAAGTATCAATTTTCCCTACACAAGAACAATCATCCTTTCTTTCCTTTTTATTTTGATTTTGATTTTGATTTTTCTTTAAATAATCCGATGACGGAGCCTCTGCAAGTGAAACAGTAGTTCTTCTTGCATACTTTTGAGGTGAGGGAATTTTCTCAATTTTTTGCTAAAAGTATTAGAGTCAATTGAGAATAATTTTCAACAATTAATTACTTGGTAAAATTTTAAGGCTTTTTGGATAACACAAATTTAAGCTGGTACCATTTTTTGATGGGCGTTGTGAGGGTGCTATAACCTTCCTCACACGTAACCGAACTCTCAAACTCTGTTCTGGTTAGTAGACCCGAACCTATTCTTTTAGGGACCCTTAAGCTTAGGTGTTCCCTGAAAGGATAGATCCCCGGATCTAGACGTTATGACAGCTTGGCGACTCTACTGGAGATTTTGAGAGTCAGGCCAGCAAATAATTTGTGTTATCCAAAAGCCTAATAAAATTGAACCTTTTTGTATATATGTGTTATTATTCATTCATGTTTATTCACTTTGTTGATTATATCATTTATATGCATGTGCATAACATGAGCTCTACACCCGAGCTCCGTCCCTCTAGGAGGGAGTAAAGTACCTATTGCTTTCGTGAGGTCTAATGCCTCCGCAGTGGCTAACGAAATACTCCCACTCAAATTGAACCTTTTCCGCTTGTAGCCTGTAATGGGTGAGGATTAGGGTGCCTTACTAGTCTGTGATGGACAAAGAGGTAAGGAACAATTTGAGGACCTTTAGACTTTGACCCTTAAAACCGCATGTAGTGAACCTTAAGAGTGCCTACACCTAGGATAAAGCCCTTTCTACCCAATGATAGATATACCCTGAAATTAAGACACAAAAATAGTGGTTATCTAATCATTTTGATTGTTTAACTTTGTGTATCATTTTCATTATCATATGTAACATTATGCATCAGCATCACTTTCATTTCATCCATGGAACTAACTATGTTGTTTGTCTAATTGTATGCATCTGCATTATTTTTATGATCATGTTTTAACACAATCATTTGCATCTATTTCATACTAGATTTCATTCAAGAAAATGTACATTTCATTCGTGCATCAAAGCATCATACACAAGGCACAACATAACATTTCTAATCATAAGTATGGTACTCAAGGTTCCAGGATAGCTTCATCTAGCGAAAATCCTGCCCATAGATACAATATGAGATCCAAAGTAAGGCAAATGGAAGAGAAAAGTTCTCATAGATTTGAAAAGCTAGAAAAAGCCCAAGAGAAGATTGAAAGTGAACTAAGCAAGATTCTGAAGGCTCTTAACAACATGAATAAAAGAAAAAGAGTTGAAAGAAATACAAGCCACCAAGATGTGGCTGACCTTTTGTACCCTCCAGGTTTTGGCCCACCTCAGGCCCAATCTACTCAAGAGGCCCCGCCACAACATTTCGCATATCCTGGAATGCCATCAACTTTCTACCCAGGGCAGTATAATAGCTATATAAATCCTATATTCACTGAAAAAGCAGTAGAACCAATTCCTGATCTAGATGATTTAAAAGAGAAGGAGAAAGAAAAGATGAGAGCGAAAGTTCAAAAAAACTCCAAGATTAGCATGCTAGAGCAGAGGCTACGGGCTGTGGAAGGATTTAGCTTTTATGGGTCAGTTGATGCTGCAGGGCTCTGCCTAGTTTCTGATGTGATCATTCCCCATAAATTTAAAGTACCAAAATTTAAAAAATATGATGGTACAAAGTGCCTCAAAACTCACATCACAATGTATTGTCGAAAAATGGCAGCTCATGCTCATGATGAAAAACTGTTGATGCATGTCTTTCAGGATAGTCTTACAGGCTCAGCGGCCAGGTGGTATGTTCAGCTGGACAGAACCCGCATTCGTTTTTGGAGCGATATGGCACATGATTTCATCGGTCAGTATCGACATATTATCGATTTGGCCCCTGATCGTTTGTCTTTACAAAATCTGGAGAAAAAGGTAAACGAGTCTTTTAAAGAATACGCCCAGAGATGGAGAGATATAGCTTCACAAGTACAACCTCCACTGACCGAGAAAGAAACTACAGTGTTGTTTGTTAGCACTTTAAAACCTCCCTATTATGAAAAGATGATAGAGAATGCAACAAAGAATTTTGCCGACATGGTGATCTCTGGAGAAATTATTGAAAGTGCCATAAAAAATGGTAAGTTGAAAGGAGGAGAAACCAAGAAGGCATCAGAAAAAAAAGAAGCTGAAGCTCAAGCTGTGAGCTTTGATAGATAACAATTCAGGGGTTATCAACCTTATCCATCCCAAGGTTACTCTCTATACTATCCTGCTGTGAATAATGCCTCATCCTACCCATACCAGCTAGCTCCACAACCACCTTATTCATCCACACACCAATTAATTTTTAGCCCTCAAGATCTTACATACAGCCTTAACATTCAAGCTCCTACAAGAACCCAAATTCGCCCTATTAACCCAACAAGTGGTTCACGAGAACAACGAACTACTCGAAAAAAACCTGTATTTGATCCAATCCCTATGACTTATACAGAGTTATATCGAGAACTCTATAATAGCCATTTGATTGCCCCCAGCTATGTGGAGCCGCTTAAACCACCCTACCAAAAGTGGTATGATCCTACAGCCCACTGCGACTATCACTATGGAATTACTGGCCATTCTACTGAAAATTACACTGCTTTAAAGTATAAGGTGCAACGATTGATCAATGATGGAATGGTAAGTTTTGATCAAGGAAAAGTAACAACATCTAATGTTAGCACTCTGAGTGAAAGTCAAGAACAGAAAGGGTCTGAAGAGTCACAATGAATTGAGGGGCAAGATGTCAATAGAGATTCTTCACCTGATCGCATAAGGGGACAATTTTAAAAAAATAAAGATAAGGTTGGTTGAAGGTTTCTTCTGTCATTTTAGGATTTCTTTTCAAATAATGTTAAATTTCTTTTTGCAATATAACTTCACTTGTTATCATTTTAATAAAGGCAAGTCAATGCATTTCATTACATTTTTCTCTTTCACTTGACCATTACTCCATGCTCCGTTACCTTTCATAACTTTACATTCACATCCTTAAATTTCAGATGATGAATATTTAGACAATGATAATAATGATTCTGGGATTTAATTTTGAGAACTCATCCATATTAATATGAGAAGATGATTCGAGCAAAAATATGCTATTATCGGAGGTGAAATAGATATGTCTTGAAGATATGTAATCTTTTATATAGATTCATGAGCTTTGTTCAATAGATGATGTTCAAGAAAGGTATTCACAATTGAGATGAAAAATGGCCATCTTTCTTTTACCATTCGAAAAACCATTTATTGCTACCTCTTTGAGCCTGTTATGATTTTTTTCTGAAGAACCCTAACCAAGGATCACCCTCTACACTGGGGGGCAATTTTTGAAAAAAAAAAATTTCACAAAAGGTCTCAAAAAAAATAAAAATAAATAAAAAAAAATGCCACACATGACTTGGGGCAAAGTAATGAGAATCCTTTGTGTGAGGAAAAAAAAATAGTGAAATGATGTGGGGGCAAAATGCCAAGCTGCATCAAATGATCATTCGGTCTTGAACCTTTTTAATATATGTTTTGAGCCTATTATATCCATTTTTTATGACCCTTCACCTTGGCCTACATTACAACCTTGAAAAGTCCGTTTAGATCAAGTGTGAATACTCAATTTGAATGATCATATGTTGGACGAAGGCATGCTCATGAGGAAGCAATGGAATCATGCTACATTACTCTAAAGTTTGATGTATGAAGGATATCAACAATAGATGAAAAATGAGGAAAAAAAATGATGAAAAAAAAAAGAAAAAAAGAAAAAAAGAAGAAAAAATGAAAAAAGAGATTCAAATTGAAAACCTGAAAATGTAATTTTGGTATAAAAAGATCCAAGTCAAATGGCTCACATGAATGGAAGATCAAAGACATCTAAAGATCCCTCAAAGACTGAGGCAAAGTTCGCCAAGCTCAAGATGACTTCAATAGTAAATGGAATGAGTTTTTGAAAAAGAATCCTAAATTAATGTTGAAAATTGTCTGACTATTCATCATTTGGACATACCATTTACCCCAATGACATGTATCCAATTTATTTCGTTTCCCATTTGTTTTGTACCATAATAGATCTTCATTGATTATCTTTACCATAATTCACCTTGTGTTCTCTTATTGTTTCACCCCTAGAATGAATTGAGAAAATGCTTGATTGCATTGTATTTGTCAGGATTTGAAATGATAATGAATGAATGAATATGTGCTTAAAAGAGTCTTGCATTCATTTGAAAAGAAATCTAAGATGATGGTGGAGACAAAATGAAGAAATGATAGAGACCTAAAAGAGATGATTTGGAAGGATATATGATGTGACCAGATGGAGAATATAATGGGGCAAATCTTGAAAAGCGATGAGTACAAGGATGAATTGGTCGATATGACTTGCAAGCTATGATTGAATGATGAGAACAATCAGTAGACAAAGTTTGTTTTGGAATTGTTAATGCTGAGACACCTATGAATAATGACCCAGTGATGGTGGATGAAACTTGTTTTGAAATTTGTTAGTGCTGAGAAATTCATTGAATAATGGTCAAGTGATGATCGATTGATGAAGCTTATTCCAAAGTATTGAGAAACTAAACAAGGAAGAATGTGAGTGGAAAAGACAATTGAGAGCTACACTGGTTCGATCTTAGAAGAGCAGTGTAATTGGATCTCTGAAGAATGAAAGGGCTTGATGCCCAAGAAAAGCTTAAGAAACTTGAGTACCATACATTGAACAGGAATTAATTGGCCAACATTTGCATAGCGTGCATTGAAATTCATATGTATTTGCATAGCATACACTACTTTCAGGAAAGTATAGTATATAAATTCAAGAAGCAGGGGTGTTTCAACATCCCACATGGAGAAGACATATATGAAGATATTTTACAAAATTAAAAAAAAAAAAAGCTTGTCAGGTAAGTCCCTAATCCTTGAAATAGGATGTCTCTTGGTATCATGGTTGATTTATAAGACCTTTGGGCATAATCTCCTGAAATTCCTTCAATCACAACTTTCAACTCCTTTGGACATGATTGTCAAGGAGCAATTTAATTTTTCAAAGTCGTGGTGCCTCTGTTTAGAGGAGCAATTTATTTTCCAAAGTTTCGTTGCCTCTGTTTAGAGGAGCAATTTATTTTCCAAAGTCGTGGTGCCTCTGTTTAGATGAGCAATTTACTTTCCAAAGTCGTGGTGCCTCTGTTTAGAGGAGCAATTTACTTTTTCAAAGTCGTGGTGCCTCTGTTTAGAGGAGCAATTTACTTTTTCAAAGTCGTGGTGCCTCTATTTAGAGGAGCAATTTACTTTCCAAAGTCGTGGTGCCTTTGTTTAGAGAAGCAATTTACTTTTTCAAAGTCGTGGTGCCTCTGTTTAGAGGAGCAATTTACTTTTAAAGTCGTGGTGCCTCTATTTAGAGGAGAAATTTATGTTTCTCAAAGTCGTTGAGCCTATTTTTAGAGGAGCTTTGGTCAAAAACCAAAAAAAACAAAAAAAAAAAAAAACAAAAAAACAAAAAAATAAAAACAAAAAAAAAGTAAAAAAATGACAATGTTGAGCTGAGTCTTGATTGGGTGTCTACGTCTTTGCGCAATTTTTATTTCACAAAAAATGTGCAAAGAGGGGCAGCTGTAGACACCCAATTGGGTCCAGGCCCAGATCAGTTGGGCCTAGCCCAAATGGGTAAGGCCCAATTCAATCCTGTATTATTTTTTTTTCTTTTGTATTTTATGTATTTTTATATTTATTATTATTATGTATTAATATATGTATATCTGTATTTATTTATTTTTTTTATTTAGAATAGATTTATATGTATATTATTTATATAGTTATATATTTATTATTATATTATTATTTTTTTATTTTATTTTTTTTTGTATTTTTATTTATCTAATTACATATCTGTTATTTTTTTTATTTATCCTATAATATATCTGTTTTTTTCGATTTTATCTGTTTTAATTATCTATTATTTTTTTATATTTATTTGATTTTTATTTTGGAAGGTTGAGATTGAAGCTGAAGAATCCTACTGGGAATAAGGATTCAATCAGAAGAGTCCAAATTGGATTCAAAGATTGAATTCCCGTCCAAAGAGGAATTGAGATTGATTAGAAACTCCTAATCAATCCCTATAAAAGGGACCCCCTCTGGAACAGAATGGAAGAGACAGAAAACAGTAAGCCAGAGCTACTGATTTGAGAGGCAAAGGCGTAGGGAAGAGTATAGAAGGCTAAGAAAAGGTTTAGGAGAGTTCTAGGAATTATCAAAAAAAATTTTGGAATTTTTTGAATTTTTTTTTCTGGGAACTTTCTGGAAATTCCTGTTTTCGGTTGAATTTTTCGGTGAAACTTGAATTTTTTGACGACAATTTCGGCCAACTTTGAAGTTTTCGATGACCTGCCCAGTTTTCGACGAAGAATCTCAGAAACCGGTGATCTTTCGGCCAACTTTCGGTGAACTTCCGTTGAAATTTTCAGATTCCGACGACATTTTTCACAATTCGACGAAAATTTTACCGGTGTTCTTCAGTCCTTTTAGAGAGAAGGGAGAGGAAAAAGAAGAAGAGAGAGAGAGGGAAGGAGCGATCTATCAAAAAACAGAGGGAAATACCTTTTATACCCTCTCAAAACGACGTCGTTTTGGGCTTAAATAACCTAGAGGATCCGCGCGTTTTGCCGAGACCCGACCCGACCCGAGCGTCAACCTGCTTCCTGACCCGCGCGTGCCTGCCCCCCTTCGAGCCGAGCCGAGCCTAGCCGAGCTTCCCAAGCCGCCCCCCGAGCCGTTTCTCTTCCTTGAGCCGAGCCGAGCCGCTCCAGGTTTTTTTTTTTTTGAATTTTTTTCATTTATTTGTTTATTTGTTTTTTTATTTTTTTATTTATTAGATTAGATTTATTTAATATTTTTTTATCTTTACCTTATTTTTATTTTTGTTTTACTTTTCTTTATTTTTTTCTTCTTTATTTACTTTTACTTTTATTTTGTTTTATATTCTTTAAATAAAAATCAAAAAAATATTTTTGAGGAAAAGTTGAAAGTATCAATTTTCCTTAGAAATAAATTTCCAAAAAATATTTTTGGGAAAAAGTTGAAAGTATCAATTTTTCT
>NW_019168470.1:20123082-20531220 GCF_002303985.1 Durio zibethinus | reverse complement strand
AGAAAAAAAACATTACCATGCACTGGCTACTCTAGCTGTAATAATTAAAATAGATGCAAATACTGAAATCCAACCCATTAAGTTGGATGTGAAGGATGTACCAACACATTACTCAAGTGTCGAAAAAGAAGTTGATGGGAGGCCATGGTATCATGATATCATGCAATACATTAAAAGCTAGCAATACCCAGAACATGCAAATAGAAAATGATAAGAGGACTATTAGAATATTGGCTATGAGTTTCTTCATTGATAGAGATATCCTTTACAAAAGAGATCGAGATTAAGTGCTCTTAAGATATGTAAATACAGTTGAAGCAAAAAAAATTATTGAAGAAGTGCATGATAGAGTTTGTAGGGCACATGCAAATGGTCATATGATGGCTAGATAAATTAGGAGGGCTAGCTATTATTGGTTGACAATAGAGGGCGACTGTATTAATTATGCTAGGAGATGTCATAAATATCAGATTTATGCTGACAAGATTTATGCTCCACCATCAACATTACACGTTCTGGCTCCTCTATGACCATTCTTTATGTAGGGCATAGATGTCATTGGTCCCATCACTCCAAAAGCTTCGAATGGGCATAGATTCATTTTTATGATGATTGATTATTTCACCAAATAGGTAGAACTGGTATCATAATGCTTAGCGTGACCCGATCTGTGGTATGGTAGTTCATAAAAAAAGATAATTTGTAGATATGGGCTTCTAGAGATAATTATTTCTGATAATGCCAAAAACTTGAACAATAAAATGATGAATGAAGTATGCACTCAATTCAAGATTCGTCATCGTAATTCAGCATTGTATCATTGAAAAATGAATAGGGCAGTGGAGGCTGCGAATAAGAATATCAAAAGAATTCTGGAGAAAATGACTGATACTTACAAAGATTGGCATGAGAAGTTTTTTTTTGCTTTGCATGCTTATAGAACATCAGTCCGAACATCTACTAAGGCCACCCCGTTCTCTTTAGTATATGGAATGGAAGTTGTGCTACCGATCGAAGTGAAAATTCTTTCATTGAGAGTCCTGATGGAGGTAGAGTTAGAGGAAGTAGAATGGGTTCGAAATTGCTACGAGCAGTTAAACCAAATTGAAGAAAAAAGGTTGTCAGCATTTTGTCATGGTTAATTATATCAAAAGAGAATGATGAAAGCACATGACAAGAAAATTCATCCCCGTTGCTTTAGGGAAGGAGACTTAATGCTAAAAAGAATCCTTCCATATCAACATGATAATTGAAAAAAATGGACACCAAATTGGGAAGGCCCGTATATGGTGAAAAAGACCTTTTCTGGTGGGGCATTGATTTTGACAGAAATGTATAGAGGTGACTTGCCTGCTCCAATAAATTCAAATGTTGTGAAGAAATATTTTACTTAAAAAAAAGAAAGAAAAAAATGATAACTTATCTAAGCTGAAAACCTGAAAAGATGACTTCGATATGAAGAAGAAGCATCATCAAGAAAAGATTTCACAATACAGGGGCAAGTATAGTTTCACGAACTCTAAATGATCAAAGAAGTCATCTGATTTAGTTTTAGAAAAAAAATTTGGGAATATTTTGTTCATGATTATCTTATGATCATTCTTTGGATACTTTTGTTTCAACTCAAACACTTTGCCATCTAATAAAATATGCTATATTTTCTTTGAAGACAATGCATGTCCATTCTTTTATTCTCATTTGATATTTTTATTTATCGTACAAATAAGAGAAATGTGTGATTGCATTTTGTTTTTCTTGAACTTAAAATGATGAAAAGAAAAATAAACATGAAAGATCTCAACATTACTTTTTAAAAGTTAACAAAGGCAGATGAAAAAAGGATGAGAAAAACACCACAAAACATTGATGATGCATACTTTAGAAGAAGAAAAATGAAGAATAAAATGGTCAGAAATTAAGAACATATTGGTTATATGGCAATTGTTGAGAATTTTGAGAAAAGAAACAAAAAGCGAGAGATTTTGAAAATCTTTTTACTAAAATGGATAATTTTGATTGCATTACATGCATTGCATTTAGAGCACTCATTACATGCATCTATGAGAAGTTGTAACAAAGATAGAAAATTTCCATTTCTTAATGAAAAACAAGATTTTAATAAAGACAATGATCAAACAAAAGAATTCAAAAAAGGAAAATTTACTTGTTCAAAGATGAAAACTCAAATTTGAAAATAGATGAAAAAATTTTAAAGTTATTGAGCCTCTGTTGAGATGAGCTTTTCCAAGATGAGAATTTTAAAGTTGTCGAGCCTTTGCTAAGAGGAGCTTTTCCATATGAAATTTTAAAGTTGTTGAGCTTCTGCTGAGAGGAGCTTTTCCAAGATGAGAATTTTAAAGTTGTGGAGCCTCTGCTAAGAGGAGCTTTTCTAAAACGAGAATTTTAAAGTTGCTGAGCTTTTGCTGAGAGGAGCTTTTCCAAGATAAAAGATTCTTAAAGTTGTTGAGCCTCTATTAAAATGAGCTTTTTCATATGAAATTTTTAAAGTTGTTGAGTCTCTGCTAAGAGGAGCCTTTTAAATTTTCAAAATTATCGATTGAACCTTTGTTTAAAGAAGCCCTTTTAAAAAAAATATTTTGTTCAATGTTTCATCTTTCCAAACAAAATGGTTGTTTGTTTGTCTTTGCCTTATTCCTGATTCTCAAAAATAGGCAAATAGGGGCAATTGTAAACATCATTTTTTTAATAATTATTATTATTATTATTATTATTTATTTAATATATTTTTTTTTTGTTTTCTATTTTTTTTCTTTCTTCTTTCTTTCTTTTTTCTTTTTTCTTTTTCCTTTTTCTTTTTCCTTATCCGGTTCAAATCTAGTGCATTAAATGCATAATCCCTAAAGTTCAAAATCACCGTCGCTAGCTATCAGTGGTCGACCGACAAGCCGCCTATCACGCATGGCAAGCGTGAATTTTCAGTTAACAAAATGGGATTCAAATCCCATAAGATTTAGGATTTGAATCCCAAAAAGCTCTATAAATAGAACTTGTTATCTGCAAACAAAAAAGAGGGAAAAATCGAAAAAAATGGTAAAAAAATTTTACCAAAAAAAAAAGCTTTCTATCGAAAAAAATTTTACAGAAACAAAAAAAAGCATAAACAATCCCTTGGAATGGGGAACCCAGCACCAAAATACACCTACAAAAACACACAAAAAAGGCAAACCAAAAAAACATAAAAAAAATATTTTTTTGGCTGAAACTTTGAAGGTCGATTTGGGTTGTTTGGGATACTTTAGGGAGAAACCAAGCCCAAATTTGTGTTTAAGGGGACGAAGAGGATTTTTTGCTTTTTTTTTTAGATTTTTTTACCACCGGTGACTGATCAACGACGGCGACAACGACGGTCAACCAGTCCCCTATTTTTCTTTTGGTTTGAGAGAAAAAGGAAAAGTTTTTTTGTGGGGAGAAGAAGAAATGATCGAAAAAAAATTTTTGGTTTTATATAAGCGGCCAAAACCCAAAGCAATGTCATTTCACTAATGCTCAAAACGACATCATTTTAGCCTCTAAAGATATACGCGTCGACCCGTGATTCGACCCGAGATCCGCGCACCCGACCTGACGATCCGTTTCTCTTTCAGCCCTTGATCGATCATCTGAACCAAACCAAATCAAATCGAACTGTGCTTGAACCGTTAAATCGCCAAACCGAATCGAGCCATTGATCTGATCGGACCCGCGTTGACCGGACCGTTGATCGATTCGGTTCAAGTAAAACAAATTTTTTTTGAATTTTTTTGAATTATTTTTTTATATTATTTTTGTTATTCTAATTATTATTATTATTATTATTATTATTTATGCATTTAAATGTTTAAATTTAACAAAGTAAATTTTTATTATTTTATAATATTAATTAACAATATAAAATTGATAAAAAGATAAGAAAAAACAATTTTATCCGATGATGAGATTCAAAGGTATTCCGAGTAGTGATGCCTATGAAATCTCTAGGTAAGAAGAATTTTTTTTAATACTACCAGTATATTGGAGTATTTATAAAAATTTTTCAATACAATAAAAATTTTCTTTTTGTTAACAATAAATAAAAATTAATTATTATATTAAAAAATAATAATATAAATAAGAAAAAAGGAAATTTTATCCAATGATGAAATTCCAAAAGTATTCCGAGTAGAGATGCTTTAAGAAATCCCTAGGTGAAAAGATTTTTTTTAAATATTACCAGTGTATTGGAATATTTATAAAAAAACTTCAATACAATAAAAATTCTTTTTTTTCTCTTCAAAATTAAAAATAAAACAATTAATAAATTTTTTGGAAAAAGAATAAAATGTGTGCATCAACAGGTTATTATTTGTATTACATACATAACATAATTTTTTACGAAAAGTAAATTTGGACCTCCAAAGATGAAATTCAAAGGTATTCCGAGAAGTGATGTTTAAGAAATCTCTAAGTGAGAAAGAGTTACCAACGTACTGGAGTATTTTGAGAATTATTTCAATAAAAAAGGTTCTAATTTATTTTTCTCGAATAAAATTTGAATAATAAATTTTTAAAATAAAAACCAAACAAACCAATATCTAATAAATAAAAAATCAAGGAAATTATTTTTTCAAACATAAAAAATTGGACTATTTTTATCAAAATCAAAGGATAACACATTATTAATTGGTACCGTTTTTAACGGGCACTGTGAGAGTGCTAATCCTTCCCCATGCGTAACCGACTCTTGAACTCAGACTATTTCGCAAACCGTAAAATTATCTTTTTAATAAATTTTAATTAATTTTAAAACTTTATTAAAATGATATGTTTTAGTAGGTGGCAAATCGCATCTTGCCAAAAAAATATTGGTAGCGACTTCGTTATTTTTTTTCGTTTTCAAATTCGTCAGGCGGACACAAAACCATTACGACACTTTCCCTTTCTTTTTCTTCATTTTTTAGGTTTTCTCTGAACCTGTTTTACATTATTTCAACCCCAACTACAAATACTCTAGGGTAATGTCTAGGTTAACAGTAGAGTTTTAAATGCTTTATATCAGGTAGTTGAAAAAATAATTCATAACAAGGAGTTTTGGTCTTTAGTAAATTTGGTCTTGTTATTATTTGTTGTTTAAAATATAGTAAACTTAAGTATTTTACATGTTCGTTTTCATATAAATTATTTATATAAAATTGATTTAACAATGTAGCAAGTACTAAATAAATAAGAGTTAGATGCAAAAGTCAATATTAAGTCAAGAGTATAGAGATTGAGTATAAATTTTTCTTAATTTTGCATTTAAGAATACAAGTGAAGATAATATAATATTTTGCTCATGTGTGAAGTGTGCTAATATCGATTGGTAAATGTGTGAAGTTGTTTTCAAACATTTAAATTGTATTGGATTTGTCTCGGGATATATTAATTGGTATTTTCACAGAGAGTCTGTACCATCAAGGTCTTCCACTAGAGTTTTTTCAACTTCAAGGGCTCCTCAATACTAACATGATCCTTTTATAGTAGATAACATTAAAAGCATGTTGTGAGATGCTTTTAACATTCATAACTAACATTTTTGTAATCTATCTTCCCAAAATGATGAATTTTAATCAGTCCAATATTGAAATGAATGAATTTGGTGAACATAGGATAAGTGTAGGTAACTAATAACCTAGAGGAGGACCATCAAAGTTTTATAGGTTACTTGAGGATATGAATGAAGAACTTTATAAGGGATCAAAGCTTTTAAGGTTATCTTTCTGTGTTTGTCTTTTTCACTTGAAATTCTTATGTGGATGAATGAAAAACTCTCTGACTTTGTTATTAGAGTTTATGAAAAAAATGTTTTCGTTTGTAAAAATCTCTAAATTTTATAAGGAATCAAATAAGATGATCAAGGATTTGGGTCTTCGATATGAGAAAATTCATAGTTGTCTCAATGATTACATGTTGTATTAGGGTGATAGAAAAAAATCAAGAATCTTGTCATTTATGTGGTATTTCTCGTTGGGTGGACAAAAACTCTAATGAAAGGTTGAATGAGGATGGTGATGAGGTCTATGTCAAAAAGAAGCCTGTTAAGATTTTATGCTATTTTTCATTAATACCAAACTTCAACGACTCTTCATGTCTTTCAAAATTATAGATTCAATAAAATGGCATCATGAAAAGTGGACGGATGATGGATTATTAAGGCATCCTGTAGATTCTTTAACATGAAAATTATTTCATTCTAGATTTTTAGACTTTGCATTTAATTCTTAAAATTTTATGCTTGGACTAGCATCTGATGGATTCAACCCATTCAAAATGCTTAGTACTTCTTATAGTACTTGGCCAATTTTATTGATTCCTTATAATTTGTCACCATGGATTGCTATAAAGCAACAGTCATTTATCTTGTTTATGATAATTCTTGAGAAAAAGGTTCGAATAATGATACAGACATCTACTTACAACCTTTTATTAAAGAGTTAAAGCAATTATGAGAAGGAGTTGAGACCTATGATGCATAAAAAAAAAAAGAGAACTTCAATATACGTGCTGTTTTATTTTGAACTATTAATGATTTTTTTGCTTATGCAAATTTATTTGGTTGGAGTACAAAAGGTCATTATCCTTATTCATGTTATGCTGCATAGACATGTTCGAAGTGATTACCTAATGGTAGGAAGTTCTGTCATATGGGACATCGTCAATGGTTAGATGATAATTATCAATTTAGATTTCAAAAATATCTTTTTGATGGAACTGAAAAGTTGAAAAGATTGCCTTTACTAATTAGTGAGTCTAATATCTTGTCAAAATTAAAAGATATCGATTTCACTTATGAAAAAATAACTCTATCAAGGAAAAGAATGAGGTACATATTTAAAGGTATTTGGCCTCATATTACACAAGTTGATAATACTGATACTCAAGTTGGTGATCTTGATTTTCAAAGTGATGAAGAAGACGATGAAGAAGATGACCCAATAAGTTTGAGTTATGAAAAAAAAAGTATCTTTTTTTAGTTACCTTATTGGGAATATAATTTATTACGTCATAACCTTGATTTGATGTACATAGAGAAGAATGTTTGCAAAAATTTTATTGGGACAATTCTCAATGCGAATAAAAAATCAAATGATGACTTAAAAAGTTGGCTTGACCTAGTTGATATAGGGATTTGCCCTGAACTTCATCCAAAGTTGCTTCCTAATGACAAATATTGATTGCCCCTACCTGTTTTGGGATTTCTAAAGCTAAAAAAGATGTGTTTTGTAAGGTTTTAAAAAATGTCAAAGTTTCAAATGGCTATGCATTAAATATATTGAGATGTGTTAATTTGAAATAGCAAAAACATTTTTCGTTGAAGTAGAATGATTATCATATTTTGATGCAAGACTTACTTCTCATTGCTTTACGTTCATCAATATCAAAGTAAGTCACTTCTGTGGTAATTGAATTGAGTAACATATTTAAATCTTTATGTGGAAAATGTCTAAATGTGAAACAACTTGACAAACTTAAAAATCAAGCCACGATTACTTTATGCCATTTAGAGAAGATTTTCCTTCCAAATTTCACTATTATGATGCATTTGGTTATCCACCTTTTATATAAAGCAAAAGTCAGTGGGCCAATATATTATCAATGGATGTATCCTATCGAAAGGTATTTTTTGTTAATAGATCAATTAGGTTATTATTGTTGATCATGCCACTCTAGTTAAAAAGATATATGACTAATATTTTATACGATAGGTTTTTGGGGAGGTTAAAGTCTTATTGTCGCAACAAATGCTATCCGGAAGGTTCTATTGCTAAAAGATATTTAGCAACAGAGTATATGACATTTTGTTCTCGTTATTTGAAAAATGTTGAAATGACATTTAATAGACCATCGTGAAATGTTGGTAAGTAGTATACTGACTTTGCCTACAATTATCTTTTTGAAAGTTTTGGATAACCAATAGGCAAAGTTGAAATGGTGGAGAACATTGATATGTTCTTTTCCATCATGACTCAATTGAATCATTTTGCACGTAAGTTTTTTTGCAAGGAAATTATTCATTAAACATAATTTATTGTATTTTTTTATTGTTAGTGCTTTATCATGATGCTTTGTAGTGAGTATAAAAATAATTTAAGAGCTCCTACATATTATCGACGATCAAACCCTCGAGAGCTAGATAAGTTGCTTATTGAATGCTTTTATGAATGGTTAGGAGTAACTGTAAGTAATGCCATTCTTCCCATTATGAGAAATCTACATAGAATGCTTATGGTATAACTAACATTAATAACATATATATATTTATTCTTTCTTTATAGGTTTGAAGTGGAAGTCTTGTTAATGAAAATGTGAAGTGTCTTTCACAATGTTCAAATAAGATTATTAAATAATACAAAGGTTTCATCATTAATGGATTTAGATTTCACACTAAATCCCGTGAGAGATTTAAAAGTACATAAAATTTAGGAGCTGTTACTTCATCAACTACTAGCCATGCTAGTGCTAGGGATACAAACCTTTTAGAGGAAAATGTTTATTGTTATGGCATGATTAATGACATCATTGAGTTAGACTATTATGACAAGTGAAAAGTCATCTTCTTTTTATGTGATTGGTCTGATGTGAATAGTGTAAAAAGTATTAAGAAAGATTAGTTTGAATTTACACTTATGAATTTTTTTCGATTAATTCACACTGGACAACAGTTCATCAATGAACATTATGTTTTATCATCTCAAGTCAAACAAGTTTTTTATTTTGAAAATCTCAAAGAATTGGGTTAGTTTGTTGCTCTTTGAAACACACTTAGAGAGTTTTTTGATATGGGTTTAGATACCATAGATGATGTTGAATATGAAACTAAATGTTATCCTTTTGCTAAACAAAACTTGGATGAAAATATTTTCAGTACCTACACTCAGTGGGTTCGTAAGTTGTTAATGAAGACAATTATGAACCATGATGGATCATCTTTATTTTGTAATTCAAGTGTTTAAGACATAATATAGTAAATGCTTGTATGTAATTAATATCGCATTCGCTATTGTATATTTATTGTATTGTAAATCATACATTATCTTTTGATTTAATTAAATCGATATGTTCTTTATATATCGTAGATTATGATTTCTTAACTTCTCAATGTCTTTATATATGTTCTAAACTAATATCTTTTATATATTCGCTTTTATGATGCAAGTAAGCTATAATGCGGAGGAGTAGATTGAAAGGAATAAATATCAAAGATATTAGTTCAGAATCATCTGCAGCACTTGTTAATATTGGCTATGGACTAAATCCTTTGAAAGAGAATGAACGTATTATCAGTTGTAACTCAGTCACTTTTAACCCTTCAATTGCTATTGGATCTGTTAATATGTGGAGGTCCAAGTTTAGATATTATCCTATCAATTGATTCTGCTTTAAATTTGAATGCAGGTATCATATACCCCATATTTAGAATTTGATTATAATGATTAAAGTATTGGCATTTTACAAATTGATTTTTTATTTTTTACAGTTGACAACAGTGGTCAACGGATGACCAAAAGCCAAATAACTTTAAAGGAATTATTTACACAACCTCCAAACGAGCATATTATAGTTTCTAAAAACTCTGATAGGCAACCAATTGGTAAAAAAGCTCAACTATTGGTTGGATTTCTAGGCATGCTTGCCCGTAATGGAATGAAATTGCCTATTTATTATGAAACATGGTATAAAGTTCCAGTAGAAGTTAAGGCCAATGCATTAAACTTTATTGAAGTATTAGTATAATTAATTACATATAAAAATATAATTATTTTACATTTGGTTTACTTATTCAAACTTTTCTCATTGTATTATTACTGTCAATATTTTTACTTGAAATACCAACTATATTTATGCTTAAGTCATTGGGAAAGAAATGGAAAGACTATAAGCATAATTTGAAGAATAAGTATTTTGATCAAAATACTACTGTAGAGGCCACAATGAAAAATCTACCATAATGTGATTAGGTGGCAATATGAATAATTAGTTAGATTTTGGTTCTCAAGAAAAGGAGAGGTACTAATTTATAACTTTGTATAGTAGAATGAAATAATGAAAGTGTTTTATGCTTTAAGTTGGTAACATTTGTATTTCTACTATATATGCAATTATTTTTTATGACAAGAAAGAAAACAAATTGGGATTGGTAACAAAAAGCAACAAAAATATAGCCATACAAAAGGATCAAAAAGTTTTGCAAGAAAGCAAAAAGAAATAGTAAGTTTATGATTTTAAACTTATTCCAATGAATAAACTTTTTGTGCCATTAAAAGGTAAAAATGTAAATTAATTGTTATTGTTCTATTTTAATAGTTTTGATAGTTTCAATATATGATATTAAACTTATCGAAAGTATTGAACTTAGTTGCCACGGTTGATATATATGAAAAAGTTATTGTTTATGTTTATTTAGGTAAAAATACAACTTTGTTGTTATTGTTCTATTTTAACAGTTTGGATAGCTTCAATACTTGATATTAAACTTGTCTAATTGATTGAACTTGGTTTCTATGGTTGATATGTGTGAAAAATTTTCATTTATGTTTATGTGGGACTATTTTTGCCTTTAAAAGGTAAAAATACAAATTAAAACTTTTGGATGGTTTTTAGCAGTTTGGATGGCTTTTAGCAGTTTGGATGGCTTTAATCCATGCTATTAAACCTGTCCAAATAATTGAATTTGGTTTCCATGATCGATATGTGTGAAAGGCCAAAATACTTTTATTGTTTATGTTTGTTTAAGACTATTGTGTTGTTAAGGGGCGAAAATATAATTTTACGGTTATAATTATATTTTAACAATTTAGATAGATTAAATACATGATATTAAAATTATTCAAAATTTTTGAACTTGATTGATAGGCTTGATATGCATGAATAAGTCACAATTGATATATATTTAACAATAACATATGTTTTTGTATAAGAGATTGAGATGGGTGGTAAAATTGGACATGTGAAACTTTTTTGTTAACACACATAAAAAAATGGATCTTACCTAAATGCCGAAACACAAGAAATTGTGATCATTTGTAACCTCTATTTTAATAGAAAGTAAATATTTACTCTTTTTAACATATTATCAATTAATCATTAAACTTGATAGTTTTATATGATTAATTTACAAGAAAAAACGAAAGAGAAAATGGCTACTAAGATTGAAGTAGCATCTGATAGTTCTATCAACATGTAAGAATTGAAAATTCAAATTGTCATAAAAGTTGCTGGAAAAGAAAAGTATGGACGGGTCCCAGGCCTTAGATTAGGTCCAACACCATCTACCTACTATGGATGTAGCTCTTAGCAATTTACTTTTTTAGTAAATTAGTCTTCACAAGACATTTCCATATTGAGAGAGGAGTTGTAAACTACGCAACAACATTTCCAACAAGAAAAAAATGTAGAAAAAAATAGGGTATGCCAATTTGAAAAAAAACATGCTAATGAGCAAGAGCGTGCAATTTCAGCAGGGCATGACTCGATAATTATCTTATGAATTTTGAGCAATAATAATTTTCAAGGACTAATCTGCGGTGGTCACCAACTCAAGTATTATTATATTAGTTAATATCTTATATTTTTAATATAAAAAAGCTTTAATATAAATGTTAAACTTGATATAATATATTCGATAGGTTCTTGAAGCACTTTCAGTGATAAGTGAGAAAATTCCTCATCAAATGGCAATACTTCCAATCTATGCAGTCATAATTTCAATACATTTTATTTTTTGTTAAAATATAGGTAAAAAATTTGAATGTGTTATTTACCTATTATTACAAGTTTATGTTAATTAGATGCATATTTGAACGTGAATTAAGTATTTATTAATTTCAGTTTTTGAATTTAAGTTTATTTTTACTTTTTTTAACATCTCTTGTTAATAAAAATAATAAATACTAATAAAAATTTTTTATTAAAAAAAAGTAAATTTCTTAATTTCGCGGCTTTTGCATTCAAAAATACCACTAAATTTTAAATTTAGTGGTGTTTGTATCATAAAACACCACTAAAAGTAGTGGTATTCTTATAAAAAAAATATCGCAAAATTAGCAACATTCCAATCATAAAAATGTTGCTTAATTAGCAGTATTTTTTTAATACAAATGCCGCTAATTCAACTGTCTTATCATATAAATGCCACCATATCAGTAGCATTTTTTTGATACAAAAGCCACTAAATTAGTGGCATTTTTAGATATAAATATTGCTAAAATAGTGATATTTTTTAGATACAAACGTCGTTAAAATAGTAACATTTTTCATATACAAATGCTACTAAAATAGTGGCATTTTATAAAAAAAACATCGCTATTTTCCTTTATGCATGTATAGCCAGCACTATAATTGGCATTTTTTGTAAACATTGCAAATCTTTTAGTGGTGTTTTATAAACGCTCTAAACATTGAAAAAAACTCCACTAAAAACTTAAACCCCTGTAGTAAGGGAAAAGGTAAGGCAATTGAGCTTCCTTATCCACCATTTAAATTATTGAACAAGCAATGCCCAACAACAGGTGGTAAGTCTTCAACTGCATTGGCTTATTACAAGGAGAAAATAGTTGCATCAGGAGATCTTATGCCATGATTGTCCAAAAGGCCTCAGCCATCTGAGGTCCAAGCTACAGTGACTGCTGTGCATGTGACCATTCCTAATAAGTTTCCAAATGAGGAGCAGTATTCATTAGGGATAAATCTAAATAAGTTTGATTAGGCTTTGAGGAATCCCAAGATGGCAAAAAAAATTGCTAGAAATATTATAATATAAGAAGGTAAATTGCCTCCTTAAAAATAAGATATAAAATTGAGTATATTGTTAAGGAGGCATTAAACAAGTTTTCTAACACTCTAGAGTTCTAACAAATTATGGCTGTTATCTGTTAAGATCAACTGCTCGGTGCCCTTGAGTTAAGGGTGAATGAAACTAAGTTCAAGTTTCCAAACTTGGACTTCTTTGACATTACTTTACATAACCTAAAGATAGCACTATCTATTAAAGATAAGCCCACGTAGAAAGAAGGGGAAATGGCTATCAAGGACAATGCTATCGAGAAAACTAGGGAGAATAATGTTAATCCTTAGTGTTTAGGAATTTTCTTGTATTTTTATTTTTTACCTTGTAATAGCTAAGTTCTATTAATGAAATTAACTTAACTTTCAGATCGATTTTTAATTTTTTATTCTACTTTACTTTCTAAAGTGTTTTTCTTTATATATTGGATTTAAAGTTGACCTTTTAGATCAGTACTCCTAGCTTAGCAATTTGTAATATGTTTTTCCTAATTATTGAGATAAGAATAAAAATAAGATCAAAAGCCAAATCTTAACTTTTAGTTTTGAAAATTATCAAGTTTAAGGTCGAAAAGGATTATTGAATAGCATTTGGTACATATTGACATTGGTAGACAAAGTATTGGTCATTATAGTAATTGGTTGTTACTCAATTGGTAGTACACTTTAAGTTGTCAACATTCCATGTCCAAGGAATAAGGTTGCCATTAAAGTGTTATAGTTTAAAAGTTCCCATTCAGACCACTTTTTTTATGATATAGGGACTTTTCTATTTCAGCTATAGTTTTACTTCTCAATCATCCTTTCTCAAGGCTTTGGTTTTTTTAAGTACCAGGTTACTTTTTTGGATGACCTTTTTCTTTACTTTCTTGTTATAGTAGCTTGAGAACCTCTTTTGATATACTACCATCTTGATTAGAGCATCATTTTCTTAATTCTTTGACTAAATCTAGGTTGGTTGTTTAAGTATTTTTATTACCTTATATGTCACATGTGTTTGTCTTAAAGCTTGACAAACTAATCTTAACCAAGACAATTACTTTAATTCCAAATGCCAAATGAAAGGCATTTCACCAATTAGTACTTTGGTCATCATTTTGAATGCCTATAGCATTCTTGGTAGCTCTTGTCCATTTTTTTTAGCCTCGTCCAACCTCTTTATCAAAGCTTTTAATATATACTTATTTGTTGCTTTAGCTTGCCTGCTTGAAAGAAGATAGGCTATCGACGTGAATTGCAAATTGATTTTGATGTTCACATATTATTCTTTAAAATTTAAAATGTCAAACTGTTTGTCATTGTCTATGACAAGGGTTCAAGGTAAACTGTATCTGCAAACAATGTTTTTCCAAAAGAAATTATTGACTTAGGTTTTCATAGTGCATACCAATGTTTCTATCTCAGCCTACTTGGGAGAGTAATCTATAGCTACTAATATAAATTTCCTTTAGCTAGTGGCTAGGGTTAATTGTCTTAGCACATCCATCCCCCATTGCATGGAAGACCATAGGTTGATGATTGGGCTGAGCTCAATGCTCGTTGATGTCGAATATTTGCAAACCTTTAGCATTTGCCACATTGCTTGACTAAATTGATTGCATCTTTTGTTATGGTCAACCAATAGTATCATTATTTAAGTACTTTGTAAGCTAAAGCTTGAGGTTCAAGGTGATTTTCACTTATTTACTCATGTATTTCCCTGAGTACATAGTTAGCTTCTTTGTCATTTACACATCTAAGATAAGGTATGCTAAAAGATCTTTTCCATAATTTTTCATTGATGAGAATATACTTCGGTGATCTTTTTATGAGTGTCATAGCTAGGTTTTTATCCTCAGTTAAATCCTTATTGTTAAGTATTTTTTAATTGGTGTCATGCACAATTCCTGTTTTTCCTCAATTTCACCTATCTAATGACCATTTTTTATGCTTTTATCCATTACTTCATTTATAAGTATGCCAAAGGGTTTGTTTAACATAATACTTGTTGCAAGTGTAGACAAGGCATCAACAAGAACATTATTTGACTTGGGTATCTTATGTACCTTAGCTCTATCAAATTTTTTTAAAAAAAGCTTAACTTTCTCAAGATACATTCTCATATTGTTGTTGTTGGCACTGAACTCTTCACTTATTTGACTTATGATTGGTTAGGAATTGCTGCATATGATAAGCTTTTTCAGTTTTAGCTCAATAGCTAGCTTGAATCGTACTAGTACTGCTTTATACTCTACTTTGTTGTTTAAGACTTTGAATATGAACCTTAGCGCATATTGGAGCTTAATATTTTTTGGACTGAATAAGATCAATCTTGCACTTGTCTTCTATCGGTTAGCTGAACCATCGACATAAAGCTCCCAAACTTTTTTTTCTTTTGAATCTTCCCAAAGGCCAGTTAGTTGTTTTGTTGGATTGGTGAATTCTACCACAAAGTCTACTATCACTTGTATTTTAGTGCCAACCTCAATTATATTTTTACATTGAATTTGCTAAGTTCAACTGTCTATTTTATCAAACTTCCCAATTGCTCAGGTTTTCTATAAGATTTGTTTCAAGGGTTGGTTGGTTAATATATTAATGACGTGGGATGAAAAATAGGACTTTAGCTTCCATACCAAGATCACAACTATATAGGCGAGTTTTTCAATCCTCTAGTAATTCAATTCGATGCCAGAAAAAACTTGCTAATAAAATAAATTGGCCTCTACCTTCCTTTCTCTTCTTGAACTAGCATTGAACTCAAAGCCTGGTATGATATAGCTAAATAGAGGTATAAGATCTCTCATTTTCTTAGTTTGGATAAAATTGATGGTAAGGACAAGAATTCTTTTATCTCATCAAAGACCATCAATATCGATCTATCCACTGAAAGTTGTACATATCTTTAAGGTTTTTGAAAAAAGGTAAGCATTTTTTAGTCAATCTTGACATAAATATATTTAGGGTTACAATCTTTCCTATTAATTTCTATACTTCTTTCACCATGGTTAGTGGCTTCATGTTGAGTATAGCTTAGATTTTCTTAGAGTTAGCTTTGATGCTATGTTGATGTATCATGAAACCTATAAACTAACCCAAAGAGACCTCAAAAGCACATTTGTTAGAGTTAAGCTTTGTGTAGTATTTTCTTCGAACATTAAATGTTTCTTTCTATTCTTACCCATGTTCATCTAACTTCTTACTCTGACAATCATGCCATCTAAATATACCTTAATGTTGCTACCAATCTAATACTTAAACTTTTTTTCACCAACTTTTGGTACGTGGCTTCAACAACCCTAAAGGCACATATTCTAGTAGTATATTCCGTTCTTGATTACAAAGGCATTTTTTCCTCATCTTTTTCAACATTTTTATCTAATTATAACTAGAGTAAAGTCCATAAGCTTAAGAGTTTGTGCTCGACACTATTGTTGACTAGTTGATCTATGCTAGATAAAAGAAAATTGTCCTCTAGATAGGTTTTGTTAAGGTAGTGAAATCTATGTACATTATTCATATACCATTGTGTTTTTGCACCATAACTATATTGGCAATCTATTTTAGGAAGTACACCTCCTTAGTGAACTCGGCTTTAAGTAATTTTTCAACCTCTTCCTCTATTGCCTCCTACTTTTTAAAAGTGAAACACCTCTTCTTTTGTCAAACAGGTTTGACGTTAGGATTGATATTAAGTCAATGAACCATGACCAAGAGATTTATTCCAAGCATGTTTGATGGTGTTCATGTAACCAATTGACTTTTTCTTTGTAATAGTTTAATTATTTTTTTCTTTTACAATTGCAAACTGATTTACGTGTGCTTTTCAAGATTTTTTTTTTGAAAAAGGAACATATATTAGCATTTTTGCTGATTCAGGTCAGGCTTATGATTTATTAGTGCTTTAAGGTCATTCTTTTCAAGGTTTCTTCTAGTGAAGGAATATTTATTATTGTTAGTCGATAAGATTTGGTCAATTTTTATATTTTATTTTAAAAGATCATAATATTCATAGTAATTATCACCTTGATTGTAGTTGTATTAAGCCATTTGTGATAAATTGAACATAAAGATGGAAAATATTTTCAATCATATTAATTTGATTTTAGAAGTAAACAATATTTAGTGCTTAAAGCTAGCTTGTCAACATAGTTTCGATAATAATTTGGAAGCTCGTATTTTCGTTTAACTTTTTTTATGGCTTAAAAACCTGGAAAAATTTTAGAATTTTTTTTCCTCTAGTTTTGCTATTAGTCCCTTATTCTTACCTTAATCCTTTTTCTCTTTTTGGAAAACTTTGATACTTAAATCTGCCTTCGTTACTTCTAAACTAGCTGGAACTTATGCTGCTTGGGCCTTTGTTTTATATTTCAAAGTGGTTACCTAACACTATCTTGCCAACAATTGATTTCCTCTGACTTTTTCTATCTTGTGGGATGTAGATCATTTGACTTTAAGATGAGGAGTTGATTCCATGACTTTTAGTAAGGTCTAACTTGGTTTTCCTAATACATATTGTATGTAGATGCTACATTAACTACCATGAAATTGACAAATAAGGTGATAGTTTTAAGCTTGATAGCTAATGCAGTTGGCAGCTTTATACTTCCCTAAACTAGAACTTGCTCAATCTTAAATCTTACAAGAGTGGTCTGGAATAACCTTAGCATGTCGTCAGGAATCCCTATCTTATTCATTATGGAGTAGTACAACAAGTCACTTGAGATTCCATTGTCAAAGATGAACTTTTTATCCATATGGTTGTAAAGACTTGTGTTAATCAATATGACATCATCATAAGAGAACTGTATACCTTCAAGATCTTCCAAGTTGAACTAGATTGGTTCATTTTTCTAAGACTTTAGCTTTCTTGTTATCAATCCTACTATCATGATTGCTTTCTAATCAAATTTTCTCTTAGCCATTACCCTGGTTCCCCTTGTTATAGGAGGGTACAAAAAAAAAAAAAGTCAACTCGAACCAAGGGGTTCAGATTGGTTTGGTTCATAATTTTAAAATATTTGATTCAAATTCAGATAAATGATGCCATCAAAATCAGTTCATTTGGATCAGTTTGATTTATTCTTATTGGATTTAGAAAAACTCAAATAAATTCGAATTAAAAAAAAAAACCCAAAATATTAAGTTTTAAATTGCTTGATATATGAAGCCTAAATCCAAATATACTAGTCAATTTTAAATGCTTTAAGTCCATTACCCAGCCTACTTACACTCCATTATCCAATATCCATTTGTTATTTTTTAAAAAAAATTTCATTTTAAAATTTTTACTTTTTAGTTTGTCGACATTTCACTTTCACATTTGACTCTAAAATTTTAGAACCATAACAAGCTAACGCTTCTCATCCTTTTTTACTTTCTCAATCTCATTTCACGCTGTTCTCTACCTCTCTCACCAATACGACATTTTTTAACCCTAGTGCTGGTGTTCAAAGTTTCTCCATTATTGCTCAACATCTATTCTCTGAGCTCTCTTTTTTTATTTTAAACTTCAAATTGTCTTATCCCTTTAGCCCTTAAGCCTCACCTCACGCATCATAGGGTCACAATTTTTTTAGTATTGATTTACATCAATTCCAAGAATAGGGTTATCTTCACTAGAGATGATGCCAATGCTTGATAGTTTGGGTAAATTTGCTTAAATTAATAAATTCGAATAACCAATCCAAACCAAATTCATACAAATCGATTACATTTGGATATTTCTTTTATGCCGATTGGATATGGGTCAGAAAATAAAAATACTCGTATAGGTCAGATCGGATAAAAAAATTAAAAACCTAAATGATTTGATTTGATATCACCTCTAGTTATGGCATTGATAATTTTAGCCACAAGTGGTTATCAATTTCATTTCTTTGATCATTTTCTTTTATCCTATTTTTTCATTACCTCAGTTGTCGTTAGCTTGGTGATCATTAAATTCCCTTCTTCTCTGTTACCAATTTTCTCTTTTCAAAATTTTTTTCTACTTTGCCCATGCCTTTTATTATCAACAAATTTATTTAGTTGATTGCACCTTGTTAGAGCTTTGATTTCATTTTTTAAGTCAATGCACTCTTCGATCATATGGCCGTGGTTTTGATGAAAGGTACATCTTTTGTTCAAGTATTTTTTACTATTCTATCTCACTGGCTTAGGCAATCTAAGTTGGGAGTCCCTTTCAATTTACATCAAAATTCTCTATAGAGAGATGTTAGTGTTGTGTAATTATCATATCTTTTGTTAAAGCTTATCGCCTTAAGGTACTCATTTGTAGATTTTTTCTTCTTGTGAATTATCGACCTCTCTGACCCTTTTTACGTTTGAGGTGAGAGGATGTCCTCTCTCACTTTGACTAGTTTTCATTGTACTTTAGGCATTGATGTACTTTTTCACTATAAAAAACATATCAGCTAGTGTTTTTAGGGATTCCAAAGAAAGAGAGTAAGTTTAAAATGATATTCTTTATCATCGCACCTGTTTATCATGGCAACCATAATAGCAGCTTGCTTTGAGTCTTTGACTTGAAAAGCTTCAAAATTGAAATGCATTACATATATATTTTTTCAGAGATTCCTTGTGTCCTTGATAAATAGACATCAAGCTTAAGGTTGTCTTTTTTGTTTGTCGACTACTAACAAAGTTGGTTAAAAAAGAATGGCTAAGTTGTTTGAAAGGCAAAAGTGACCTAGAATTAAGACTTGTATACCATGATCAAGCTATGCCTTTAAGGGTGGTAGCGAAGCCTTTGCACATTAATAGCTTGTCAGAACCCTGTATTAGCATGTTCGTCTTGAAAAGTTCAAGATGATTAAAAGGGTTAGATGTGCCTTCCTAAGTTTCAATAGTTGCCATCTTAAATTTTTGAGGAGGTAGAGCTCAATTAGTGAATAGAGAGGTTTCTAAAAATTTGAACTCATCATCAAAGGTGGAAGCCTTATGTTTTTAGCTTTTTTTTTTCCATGGGTTCCATCCAAGCTTTTAGATTTTAGTTGAATTGTGATTCTAAGATGGCCTTTTTTAAATCTCAAGTTAGTTTGTGTTCTTGTGTAGATGAGGTAGTAGCTCTTGAGGGTTTCATCTTTTTTAGAAGCTAACAAGGCAACCTCACTATTATTATAGGTCAACAATTTTTATGTTTGAGGATTTCTTAGGGCTACATTTGCTGGTTCTTTAAGGGGGGTTTGGGTTGCGTATTCTTAGATTTCAGGAAAAAAGGTGATTTAAGGAGAAAGTGAAATTGAAAAAGAATGTGTGATTCCTGGGTTTTGTTAACTTAGAGAATGTAAAATTACCTAACAAAGTATTTTACTATATTATCTTGGATAATACATAAATAATATATAACATTTATAATACTGACATGTGAATAACATGTGACATGTAAATAACACATTATTATCGTTGAAACTAAATAATTTTAAAAAATAATTTTTTAATTTCAGCAAATATAATCTTATAATTTTAATTATTATTTTAACGTTGATTGGCCTTATGTAGAAATAATATGTAGATTGACCTTAAGTAAACTAAATAATATTAAGTAAATATATTTTAGATTTTATATGTAATAATATTAAGTATAGATATTTTACATTTTATTTTTTCATATTTTTAATAAAGATTACGTTTTTATCATAGGAGCATCATTTTTTTCAAGAAATACTACATTTTTTATTGTGGAAACATTATTTTTGTTGAATTTTAAAAAATATTTTTTCAATATTTTCATTAAAAACTATATTTTTTATCTTAGAAAAGTTATATTTTCAACAAAGATTGCATTTTTATCTTAGAAACGTTATTTTTCTTGAATTTTGAAAAGTATATTTTTTCATATTTTCAACAAAAATTGTGTTTTTATCATAAAAACGTTGTTTTTTCAACAAATACTATGCTTTTTTATCTTAGAAATTTCTTTTGTTTTTAATTCTGAAAAATATTTTATTTTATATTTACAACAAGACTATGCTTTTGTCTTAAAAATGTGGCTTTTTTCAACAAAGATTGCATTTTTATCTTAAAAACGTTGTTTATGTTGAATTTTGAATTTTTTTTTCATACTTTTAACAAAAATCACATTTTTTATTTTACAAATGGCATTTTTGTTGAATTATAAAAAATAATTCTTTTCGTTTTTTCAAAAAAGATAGTATTTTTAACCATAACTTTTGTGAATATTACAATAATATTATGTTAAAAATATGATCTTTGTTTAAAATATATTAAGAAAAAAATTATTTTTATAATATTTTATAAAAAAAATTACTACATTTCTAAGGTAAATAACGACATTCATATAATTTGAAAATGTAAGTAAGAAGGAAAAATGAGGAAAAATTTTTACTTTCCCTTTAGAATCTTAAAAAACCTCAAATAGAAAAAGTTTTTTTTTTTTTAATTTCCCCTTACTTTCTTACTTTTTAACATTATTGAAAATCTTTAAAAGCCTTAAGAATCACATTCCCGTGAACCAAATCAAGGAATCAAATTATAAAAATTAAGATTTGAGGAGAGAAAGTTACTTTCGCATGAACCAAATGCCCCCTTAAGGTTTGAAGAGGGGTTATAATCTGGATAACTTTTTTAAGGGATTATAATTGCAAGATTAAAGTTTTGGATTATTCCATGGTCGAAATTGTCTACATAGGTTGATCTGGGTTTGCTTGGCTAAGCTAAGTGTTAATCTCAACTATAGCAAGATTATTTCTTTCTTTTGCAACACTTTTCTTGAAAGGAATTATAACCTTCACTAAATGAAAAGCCCTATACTTTGCATGTCAAAATGTTTGTGTTAAGCTCAATTTGAAAGGTAAGAACTAAAATCATAAGATTGGAAGGGGGCTAGAAACAAAAGTTGAAGGCGTTTCCAATGTTTGTATTTCAGCACTCATGTCAATACTCGAAAAAAGGGAAAGTGAGAGAGAGAGAGAAAAGAAAAATAAAAAAAATAACAAAGAAAGAATTTTTAGGATCCAATCTCTTTACCTAGAATAGAAATGGGGTATTATACATGTAGGGAAAGTGATCGAGTCAAAGTGACCCAATTAAAGGACCTATTGAATGGGCCAAAATGGGGAGACTTGAGCTGATGTGGTGGATTTACATTTAAAGTTCAAGAGCTATATCAGCATGGGCACACTCTCATTAGGTGAAATGTTGTGTTAACATAGTTAAGGCCAGCTCCGTGGAAAATGTGAGTCCTGCCATGTCAATTTGGTCAAAATGTCTGAAGTGTCCTTTGGATTAGACTTGACAATTTGAAACACGATACGATGATACAATACAAAAATGACACAAAAGATAACATGACTTTAAATTTTAGAAAAACCATAAATAGGTTTAATAAAATTAAAAAAATTATATTTTATGTTTTCGTGTTAACATGAACTATGACACATGAATTTCGTGTAAAATACGATACGAATATAATATTTTATATGACATGATGATATGAATTACCAAATCTATTTTTGATCTTGTTGACTCATTCTCTACATAAAAAGACTGTAATACCGTTTAGATCTTAAAATACCTTCATTAGATTAGATTAAATAAATATAAATATAAAAAATTACAAAATGATGTAAAACTAAATTAATTTTACAAATAGATCACTCTTTATATATATATATATGTATCCATAACATCAAAATATTATTTTATAAAATAATGATATTTTTATATTTTAATTATATGATTACTCATAAATAGTATGATTTTATTCTTATGTGTAATCAAAACTCTTTAGTTATTTATTTATTTATTTATTTATAGTATATAATATAGAATCAAAGTATGGATAAGATCTGATTTCTTGTAATAGAAAGAAAAAAGATTTGTTTTTGAATCTCATGTTTAAACAATTTTCTACGGAATTAATTAAGCTTAAGAGAAATGCAACTTTGCAATTAAGGAGTGGGCCCTAAAAATTGAGAAAAACTAATTGTTGGCAATGTGATAGAGGACGCTATCGACACACGTCTAGTTGTTTTTATTAATTTGTGGGTCCAATTTTGGAACAAAAATTAATTTGGTGACTCATTCCATTTCGAAACGTGGAAGGTGGAAGTAAGTGCCTAATCCCCTGAATTTTGTCTTACAAGTATTTTTTAAAATTAATTAAATTATTTTTTTATGTAAACGTTCTTATGTAAATGTAATCATTAAGAATTAATTTTTTGAATTTCAATTTTCAACTCAATGAAAGAATATATTACTAATTAATATAATAATTTTAAAGCCAGTCATTATCCACATATAATAACTCTAATACCAGCTAGTAATATTCAGTTTGTCAATAATTATATAAAATTTCATGCTTATTAAAATTGTTATAATTTTAACATGTGTTTTTTGTTTAACAAAAAAATGCAAAAAATCATATGATTTGTTGGATTTTTAATTTAATTAATCATGATTTGACAATTTTAAGCATTTTAAAAAATAACACATGTAATTTTAATGCAGAAAAATTTAAAGTTTGTTATATAATTGGTGAAATGGAAGAGCATGGTGATACGTGGCTTGAATTCTATTTTGTACGAAGAAATGATGTCCACATAAATACAAGTGTCAGGTTAGGAGTGATGGGGCATATTCTTGAAAGCTATTACTTACGGGGGAGACTGTTCTTTGCCCTTTGGGTAAGAGCAGCTGTGAATGTCCTTTGTCTTTGGAAACATCAAGATAGAAAGTTGTTGCCATTTGCTTCAAACATTTTAAGCTCAAATTCAGAAATGAAACCACTGGTTCTTTGACTTCCCTCCATTTGCTCGTGCCTATCGCCTAACATCCAAGCCAGAAACAAAAACAAAAACAAAAACTGACCCGAAGACATAATTGGACTGCTCTTTCGACATGGCGGGTGTTCTTCTTTGGGTCATAAGTCCCAAAGAGAATGCGACAGCTTTACTTAGTTTGATACCGAGGAGTGGGAAACAGAAGAGGTGTAGGTTATGTCCAGGACTGAAGTTCTCAACTGGGTTCTCAGCCATTTCAAGTGCAGTTGCTAACCCAGCAAGATCTGCAGAGGAGAAGGTTTATGAGGTGGTGTTGAAGCAGGCTGCCTTGGTTAAAGAAAAGAGGCAAAAGAAAGCTTTGGATTTGAAAAGAACAGATGAAACTGATGGTATGACAGATTGGGATCTGTTGAATGAAGCTTACGATAGGTGTGGTGAAGTCTGTGCTGAGTATGCTAAGACTTTCTACTTGGGTACTTGCTTTAATTCACCCTCTCTTTTCCTACTTCTGCTTTACCTTTTTTTTTTTTGCAGTAAAATTCTTTTGATCATAAGTAACTTTACTTTTTTTTCAGTTGCGGTCAATTCATTTAACAAGTATTAGCTTTATGTTTTTTTCAACATAAAAAATTTTAGCTCTTGATTTTGGTAGTATATTTTTTACAAGTTCACACATGGGGTCATTTGACCCCTATTTTATTTTATTAGTGATTCCCACCCCTCCCCCTTTTTATGCATTTCAGTTTCTCCTAAGGATTAGGCTGTTTGGTTGCCAAGAAACGGGAGAGAAAATCCAAATGAAATTTCACATTTACCATTCGGGTCTGAATAATCGCAACATTTTTCCCCTACAACTACTTTTTACTTTCTAATCCTCAATAATACTTGGAAAGAATTTTAAATTAAGGTGACTTTTTGTCTTTTTAACATCTGTTATGATGTTACAGTCAAGAATTTGAGATTATATCACCATCATTGAATTGCAACTAATCAATTACAATTCAGAATTGTTAGGGGTATATCAAAATTTTATATGGAACCCACACTTAAAGTGTGGACCTTTACATGATTTTTTATTATGATCACTCAATTTTAAAATTGTAGTAAAAAGAGTTGTAGATCAAATGCTTCCTAAGAATTCTGATTTTAATAAGTAGCAAAAAAATTTAGGAAATGAACTTGGAGCTTAGCTCACTTAGTTCATGCAATCACTCTCAAAACGTGACATCCAGTAGGTTTGGAGCTCAAATCCCAGCCGAAAGAACAGAAAGATATGAGAGAAATCAAGCTTGATTGAATGTGGTTGTTACTGGTACATATATACACTGGTCAGAGTGAGAGAGATAAGAATAAGTTTAAGTTTGTCTACAGTTTCTGTTAATGCTCACTTCTAGCTTAATCCTAATCTATAATTTGGAAAAACAATACATTAGTTAACTTTAGGTAGCTCGGTCAACTGTGGATAAGCTTCTGCTGTTACTGGGATCAATCCTGATGCAACTGCTTCGGCTGAGGTTGCTGCTGTTGTGCTCTTGCATTTGCTGGTACAGCTGATGCAGCTGCTTTGTTGGACTCTGTTAGTTGCTGAGATTGTTCCTTAGCCTGCTGCTGCTTTGTTGTGGACTTGCGGCTGTTAGTGCAGCCGTTACAGCTGCTGGTACTGGTGCTGGTGCTGCTGTGTAGTCTTAAAACCCGTACCTGCAACCTCTTCTCTGTCCTCAGGCTGCAGCCTCCTTTGTACCAAAAATAATTTTGGGAGCTGATAATTCCTACTTAAAATTCAACATGTTCCATCTCTTTTTGTCGAAGGTTCCTCTCCAAATGAACAAATAATGGGTTGTATTTAAGTAGTATTAGTACTTTATTTGGTAAAAAAGTTTTAAGAATTTCTAAATTACCATTCTTTAGGAAGACAAGAACATGAATTTTCATATTCACAACTGTCTGTTGTTCTTTGCAGGTACATTACTTATGACACCAGAGTGCCGGAGAGCCGTTTGGGCAATTTACGGTATGTATGGTTGCTTCATTAAGTATTACAAAAGTGATCCCTCTGTCATGTTTTTGGTCCATATCATTATTGGACCTTCCCTGCTTTTTCTGGCAAATGATAAAGCACTGATTTCAGCTTTTTGGGCAATTTACAGTTTGTATGGTTGCTTCATGGAAAATTTTCAATCATGTTTTTGGTCCATATCATTATACAACATTGATGGATGTTTAATTGTGTCAATTTTCTTGCTGGACATATATTTCTATTATGCAGTGTGGTGTAGAAGGACTGATGAGCTTGTGGATGGACCTAATGCTTCACACATTACACCCAGCGCTCTTGATAGATGGGAGAAAAGATTAGATGACCTTTTTGAAGGTCGCCCATATGATATGCTTGATGCTGCTTTGTCTGATACTGTCTCAAAGTACCCTGTAGACATACAGGTTTGTTGCATTTACAGGCTAAACGCTTGGAAATTTTGCAATCATTGTGCTGGAATTAGATTAACCATGAATTCTCTTTTACAGCCATTCAAGGACATGATAGAGGGAATGAGACTGGATTTAAAGAAATCGAGATATCAGAACTTTGATGAGCTCTACCTTTATTGTTACTATGTTGCTGGGACAGTGGGACTAATGACCGTTCCAGTAATGGGGATTGCACCTGAATCGAAGGCATCGACAGCCAGTGTCTATAATGCTGCATTAGCCCTTGGAATTGCTAATCAGCTTACTAATATACTTAGAGATGTTGGAGAAGAGTAAGTCCAATGGAACGGAAATTTTTTACTTTTTGATGAACTCCTAAGCACTTGTACATGACTTATGCCTTTCTGTTTTGAATTTCCCTAGTGCTAGGAGAGGAAGAATATATCTACCACAAGATGAACTGGCACGTGCTGGCCTATCGGATGATGACATATTTTGCGGTGAAATAACAGACAAGTGGAGAAATTTTATGAAAGATCAAATAAAACGAGCAAGGATGTTCTTTGATGAGGCTGAAAAAGGTGTTGCAGAGCTAAATGCTGCTAGCAGATGGCCAGTGTGGGCATCACTGTTGCTATATCGACAGATACTAGATGCCATTGAAGAAAATGACTATAACAATTTCACCGAAAGAGCTTATGTAGGGAAAGCAAAGAAATTTGCGTCACTTCCAGTGGCCTATGGAAGAGCACTTATGGGCACTTCCAAATTGTTCTGAGTTGTCATTTGCTTGAATTATTTTTCCTTTCTCCTTTTTTTTTTTATGTTTTTGTTTTTGTTTTTTGTTTTTATGTTCATTTGTTTTGATTTCTACAATGCAACAAGTCATTCGTCTGTAAATTGTTTTTACTGATTTGGTTGGTAAAAGTAAGATGGTATGGGCGCAGTTAAAATCTGTAATATGTTTCAAGTTCAATCAAGCATGAAATAAAAAGTTTATGCACTACGTAAATTCGAGTTACAATTCAGCACATTCGTTGGCTAAGCATATATATTCTGTATTAGAATATTCAGCCCTTATTTTATACAAAATTATATATAACAAATGTGAATTCTTAAGGTAAGGAATTAGGAGTGTAATTTTAATCGAGCCAGTCTAACGATACAATGCCAAGTTCAATTCAATTGAAAAACTTAAGATTATAACTTGGCTTGAGTTCAATTAAAGCATAACTATTTTTCGCTGGAGATGGGGTCAAAAATTAATGGAGCTCTCGAGCTCAACTCTTTAAAACTCAATTAGGTTTCAAGCTTGAGTTCCAAATAAAACTCAAATAAAATTTTAAAAAATGTAGTCAAATATTGTATATTATTTATTCAAAGGCTTGATAAGGCCCAAGAGCCACCCAACCCATGTTTTATAAAGCTCAAATTCGATTTGAATTGTTATTTGATTAGTTTGAGCTCAACTCAACAGTAAACAAATCGAATTCAAGCATTCATCAAGCTCTACATATCAACCCTGTGGAGGAGTCCATTTATGGTCAGTTTGTCAAATCTACATATCACCCCTCTGTTGTGCTTGAACATATTCTGATTGATATCTCTTAGCTTCCTGATTCATGTGAAGTCGGCAGAGGCGGATCCATGTGTATATGTGTATTAGTAAGTTATTTATGGACACCTTTAAAGATCGAAAAGTAAAAAAATTTGAAGAAAAAATTTTTTTTGGATACTTTAAAAAATTTCTCGACACTTTTTACGCGACACAATTGATAATTCTATCGGCAGGTTTCCTATGGATAAATCTTGGACACTCTGAAAAAAACCTTGAATCTGCAACGGGGAGTCCGCCAACCTTCTCCATACAGCTCGCTGTTCCTGCCGCTCCAAATGGACCATAGGCTACCATGAAAACCTGCAGTTGTTGCTGATTGAGTCTTTGGCTATTTTGTTTCAGCCATTCTGGTGCCGATATAGCCACATTGCTGTCATATTCCCAATGAAACCCAACCTGTATCCAGATGCCTCCAACACACTCGCAATTCCATATCGCTTGCATTTCTGTTTCTTCCTTCTTCCCTCGTCTAAAACAGATCTTAATTGTTAACATTCAATTTCCTCCTCTCAAGATTCAGCAGCACCGGTAAGGCACCTTGATAGTCTCTCCAAACTAATACTTTTATCTTGTTAGGTACCTCTGCACTCCAAAACCGTTTCCACATTGCTTGGTATTATCAGCAACCTGTGACCCCTCTTCTAAATTACACACATCTTAACATTGTATTTGCTTCTAATCGCAATAAAATATGTAAATGCTTGCAACTAACTATTGGGGGTATTTAGTGGTTAAAAGAATATAGCGATCTTTTTTCTCATCAAGAGCTTTTAACATATAGTCAAAGGTAATGTCGATATTTACGTCGACCTAATATGCTAAATCAACTTGACATACTCAATACCACATTAATTCGGCCACGTCATTATTGTTCCTTGATGCCCCTATCTTTTATCTATAAATACACACATTCAAGCATCACTAAGGCAAGTTCAATCTACCCTAATTTCTCATACTACTTTTATTCTAACATTACTAATTTTGACTTGTGTGTCGGTGTGTAAACACAAAAAATACTCTATGCTTTTAACTTTAACTGTTTTTTTTTTTTTTTTATCTTTCTATGAACACCTTTAGATCGGAGCTTGACACAAATACTATCATATGAATTATTTCGTATAACAGGATCATTTAAAAAATAATAATAACTTTGTCTTAAAATATAAAATTTTATACCACATATAAATTATAAACATATAATGGTAATTTAAAATAGGATACGATAGTACAACATGAAAATGATAGAAATAAAAATATAAATGTGATGATTGTTAAAATTTTAATAAAAATCATATATTAACTCTTTCTCATTTTGTTTGTCCATCTTTTTTTTTTTTTTTGAGATATATTAAAATTATGTTCTATTTCTTTAATTGAATATCTAAAATTCTTACTTTTTATATTTTAAAATTATTTTATGATTTATTTTTACTTTTTCTTATAAAAATTATAGAACTTTAATTTTATAAAAAAAAATTCAATTTTAATATTAAATAATTAAAAACAAAGTTTTTTTTTTTTTAATTCTGTGAAAATTAACACATGATAAACATTTCAGGATGAAGAGATATGAGTTTAACAAAAATCAAAAAGTATATTTCGTATTTTTCATGTATATATGAATTATAACATATAATTTTTATATAAAAAATAATATAAATATATAAATTATCAATATTTTATACAATATAAGAGTTCAAATTGTTAAGTCTAATTAAAACTATAATAGCTACCTTTTATCTTTAGCAAATCATTATTTAGTTGATTTTGTTATATTTTATGATTTATCAATTTAGATATATTTATTTTTAGGATTACAATTCATTTAATTTTTAATTTTTATTGTGATAGGATGAGAGTAATCTTTTATTTTTTTTAAGGGAAAGACATCTAAAAATACAGACTTGGGTGTTATATAATTCGAGAGTTAAGTTTAGTAAAAACTTTAAAGTTGAGTTTTTCTTTAAAAACTTTATTTGGTATTTATACTTTTTTGTATTAGTTTAAAGTTTAATCCAAGTCCCAAGTTAACATGGAAATAACAATTCCATCCATGAATGCATGATTGATTGAGAACTTTCATAGGCTTGATCAATAATTTTATTACAGAAACCCTAAAAGTTTGTATAGTCAACATTTGTTGTTGACGATTGTTAGATTTGTGTGTGCTTATTTTTTTTTTTTTTTTTTTTTCTACTTTTGAGATGTAATGATTGTTACATTCACCTTATCCTTTTTCAAGTATAGCCAAATGAATGGTTAAAAAGGTGACACCAAACCCAAAATGATAACCATCTTATCTTCTACTTCTTTTCTAAGATGGCTATAAAAATAGCATTAGAGGAATTCAATTCAATATTGGCATTATTTTCCTGTCAACAAAGTAACTTTAATTGCGTATGAACTGGTACATAAGGAAAAGGATCAGCCTCTCTTTTCAAAGATTCTTTTTCTTTTTATATATTCTTCATATTAAAAATTTCATCTCCTTTATCGTAAAATTTAAATTCAGAATCTTTATGATAAAATCTCAAGTTTTAATGATTGTTATATAATTATATTATTTGATTCGCTCTCCTAATTGCTTTTTAAACTCTTACATTAGCATGTGCAAAATTTGTCTAATAAGACTCTTTCTTCTTTAATTATAGGAGAATAAAATTGTAAAAGAAAATGTGTGTTTATAGCATTTATTCAATCTTAACAGTTGAACTAGATAAATTTTACAAACCTATTCAATCATAGCTATTTCCTTGGACGTATAAATAAATCTTAAGAATTTTTTTTTTATTTTTCATTTAGAAATCAGATGATGAATTGAGTTAAAATTTGAAATAAAAATTGTATTATTTGAATTTAAATTTTTTAATTTTAATTTTAAAAAATTATGATTGAATCCAACGTTCAAATGCAATAAATTTTTAATTTTAAAGATACCATATTTTAAAAAAATAAAAAATTAACAAAATGATTAGGATCTTTTTTCTTGCACATTGAAATTAGGGGAGTGTAGAAGCGGCAAGACATGTTTTAGTGGGTCCAAAGTAGGCACCGTCCTTATTTGACATGGCCTTTTCAATGGGTAAAAAGCTGTGTCTTTTAATAATTATTATTTTATTTTTTATTATTATAATCCCAAAACCTTGACTGATTGACTTGTTTTTTGCGATCCACTGCTATAATTTACATCACATAAAAAAAATTCATCTGTCCAAAAAGAGAGAAGGACGTGCATGCTTTAACAACCTAATCAGAGCGAATCAATCGTAGATTTTTTTTTTTTCTAAACAAACTTAATAATTAAATTATGAGCTCATTTTTAATATATTGGTAAGTAAAATTTTTTAATTTTATAAAAGAAATTAAAAATTATTATTATTTTATTTATTTATTTCTTTATTATACAATATTTTAAAAAATGTATCATTTTATTAATTTTATTTATAAAATTTAAAAATTTTAATATTAATAAATATGATAATTTCTATCAACGAAATACATATTTTTCTATTATAAAGAAATTTTCCGTTATTAATTATACAATGGAAGAACAGTTATATAATCTCACTAAAATTCATTGAATCCTTTATCAGTCTAAACATCCTTAATAAATTGGCCAATTTTGAAAACATGGCATGATCATATGTCAGCGTTTTGATTTGAGTCTTGAATCAATTTTGTTCTAAAATATTTTCATTCAAGGAAAATTTTGTAATATAATTTGGACAATAACATTTTAGTGCCATTTAAAAAATCAGTTGTACCGAAACGTGTTGAATCTTTAGCTTTGAATGTTTAAAGGGATAATTCGGAAAATGTACCATGTACTATATATTTCATCATGTACTATACATTTCATGTTAGTTTGGTATTTAAAAAAAAAGTTATTTTGGTAATTTAATTTTCATTGTGTTAAGCATTTTAATATTTTGTACTATTATTATCATTTAAGTAGTTAACATAATATGAATATCTAATAAAATTATGTCATGTATTATAAATTTATAATTATCGTCATGTCAGCTATTGTCATGTAGTAAAAGATTTATTTTTTTTTCTTTCTCTTTGATTCTTTCTCTTATTTTTTTATTTAAATTTAAATGCTTATGTAAAAAATAGATATTGTGACAATAACTGACCATTTATACCACATATCATGATTTTGGTAAGTATTAATGTCATATAAGTAAGTTGATTAATTATGTTATACTAAAATACCAAAATACTTGAAGGAATGAAAATTTACATACCAAAATAATATTTTTCTTTTTTTTTAATGTACAAAATAACAAAAAAATAGAATACAAGAGTCATTTTTATATTTAACCCATGTTTCAATTAAGTTCCACATTTGTTAAATAAAATTTGGAAAGTGAAATATTTTGAATTTGTTAAATATATAATACTAGTATAGAATGTGACCTTAGTTTCGCAAGTTCGACTAGACTTAAAAATAATATATTTTTAATTAATTTTAATTATATATACTTTTTAATATTTTAATAATAAAAATAAACTAAATGGGCAACTTGAGTTTAGGTTTTCAAGAAGTTAATTGGATGCATCCGGTTTAGTCCAATTCATGAACATCTTTTGCAATATTCAACACGTAATACCCTAGCGTAAATGATGATCAAAACCCATTAGTTTAATTAAAAGATCAATTATTAAAAGACAAATAGGCGAGGTATCTTATGAGAGAAAACATAATCATTTTTGTTTAACTTGAAATAGAAAATAAAATTTGAAAACTTTTCTTCTTTATCTTCTTTAAGGTTACGGAGTTTGAAAAATCAAGTTAGGGTTTGAAATTAGAGCCTACAATTGGATTAATTTCTTAAAGGTGAATATACATCTTCTTTTTATTTAAAAAAAATATCATGTTGATTATTATTATTTGGAGTTGAATTTTATGAGAGAAAATCCTATAAAATTTATGAAATATCTCATTAACTTCATGATCTATTTTCGTAAGATATTGAGCTTTATTTTTTTTATTAAGATTTAATGATAATTATTGAATGGCTTTTAAAGGTTAAGAGTGGGGATTTGGGTTTTTAAAAGTTGAAGTAGAAATTCTATTTTTAGATGATATGTTTCTCGACAATAGTGGATTAGAGCAAAATTCTGTATTAAAAGATAAAATATTACTATAATTATTATATACTATTGAAAAGCTTTTTGAATCTACTTTACAATGAAGCAAGTGGAAGTCACCAACAAAATAAATGGTAGTTGATTTTGAGTTTTTTAGGAAGAGTTATCTAATTTTTATTTAAAGATATGTAGGCTGCTTGGCAACAGCAGCAGAAAGAAATTACGAAAATTCTCTTAATTTTTAAACTATAAATTACTAATTAAGCCATACAAGTTTGAAAGATTATTCCAAAAAAACAAATAGAATTGAATTTCGAGTCTTGTATGAATAAATATTTAATTTTTACTAGAATGTATACATGTTATTTAGTAACAACATATGATGTGAATTGCAAAAATTATTACACTTAATCTACAAAGAATTTTGAGGTGAACTATATATGGTTAGAAAGCTTATCAAGTTTAGTTTCTAATGCATTAAAAATATCTTAATTTTGAACTGCATATCTTGAGATAGGGACATTTTAATGAAAAGAGTTCAATCTGCTAGTATTAGTTAGTTGAGTTAACCTTTGTATAACTTAATTGTTTTAAGTATAAAAATGGTATAAAAAAGGTTAATTAATTTTGACATGTTGAAATGATCTTGAATATGCTGTTAATTGCTTTGGGGGAAAAACTAAATAGTGGAGTCAAAAGAAAGCAAGTAGAATCTCATATATTTTGCTTATTTTTGGGCTTATATATATATGTATGTATGTTTCTAAATGAGTGAAAATTTTATTTCTTTATTTTTGATACATGAAAATAAGATCAAGCATATGATTATTTTACACTTTGCTATACAAATGATAGATCATGCTTATGAATAAAATGAGATATTAGATTGTGTTTAAAGAATAATGTTATGATAGCTAAGAATTTACATCTCTGGAAAGTGGGATCATCAATACTAGAACTAGTTCTACAACCCTAGCTAACAGGTTATAATAATTAGCATAAAATCTTGATTAACGGGTTATAATAGTTAGCAATAATCATAAAAATAAAATTGTTGATATGGCCATTGTCACGGGTTATAATAGTGATTGTAGCTAATAAGAAGTAATGATAATGATGACTTATGATGATAAATATGTGATTTTGAAAATTGATTCATGATTTGTGGGAAGTATGTACTTGACCATGATTTATGATTTGTAACTAATGAAATGATTTGATATGATATCAATTCTTTGAAGGTTTACTTAAATGTTTTGGAAACATAATTTGAATGAGATTTCTAAATGAGTATATGTATGTATGAAAACAATATTTGATTTGCTAACAATGTTTTATCTGATAAGCTATGTGAGCCTATACTTGTTGTAAACACCCCAATTTATCTGGGGTTGTAACTATTTTTTTTTAAATGTTAAAAAGAATGAAAAAGTTAGGAAAGTTTGGGGTGTTTGAGTTTATCGAGGATTGTTCTTTTAGGATTATAAAGCTAGGATTGAAATCAAAGTCTAAAGTTTAAAGTTGAAACTCTTTTTGGTTTAGGGATCTCATAATTTAAACCCTAATATATCCCATCAAATTCAGCATAAAAGGGAAATAAAAAAAAGAAAGAGATATACATAATAAAAAGTACATAGAACGAGTCAAAAAAATTAAGAGTTTTTTTATGTAGTCTTTTTTGGTGTTTTGGGTTTAGATAATTATGATTTTCTTTTGAAAGTTTTGTGTTAGAAAAAGAAGTTGAGAAAAAACTCAAAAAGGAGATATTTAATAAAAGGTTTTGGTAGTAAAATTTTTGAGGGTTTTAGAGAAACAAGAAAGAAGACAAGGTAATTTCTATTTTTTTCCTTCTTTATTTGTATATTTTTTTATGTTACTAAGTTGTTTCTCTTTCTTCTTTATTTAAAATAAATTTTTATAATAAATTTTCAATTCTACCAAATGATTGGAGGATTTTTTTTTAAATTATGAATTTTACCAAATGATTAGAGAATTTCATAATGGATTTTAAGAAAAAATAAAATAAATTTTTAATCCCACCAAACGATTGGAGGATTTAGATTTTTATTAAATATTACCAAACTATTGAAGGATTTAATGACCTTTATTTTTTAAAAATTGTTCATAAAAAAATTTTCAACAAAAAATCCCACCAAACAATTGGGAGATATACATTAATATAAAATCTTATCAAATGATTGGAGGATTTTATTTATTGATTTGAAAAGAATGATTTCTTAGAAAGTATGTCAGAGAATCCAATGATAGAGCCTCTTCAGAGTAGGACACAAGTCTCCATGAATACTCCTGAGGTGAAAAAATTATCTTAAATTACTTTCAAATGATTAAAGTAATTTTAAGAATAATTTTCAATATTAAATTTATTAGGTAAATTACAAACATATTTTTAAGGCTTAGATAATATGAAATCAAACTGGTACCATCATTTGATTGACGTTGTGAGAGTGCTATAACATTTCTCACACATAAACGTACTCTAAATCTAGTCTTGATTTCATAGACATAAAATCTATTTTTTAAAGATACCTAAGTTAAGCTTAGGATTTCTTTTTAAAAAGGGACAGATTCAATTAAGTGGCCAATTGCATCTAAACAAAAAAGATTGGTGGTGACTCATAAAGTCAAGTCTAGCTATAGGTTTACAGATATATATGTTATGATAGTTTGGGGACTCCATTGGGAACAAGGAAAGTCAAGCCAGCAAATGACTTCATATTATCCAAGCCTACTTTAATAAATTTACAAGCTTTTGTTTTCTCCTTTGTGTTTTATTTTCATGTTATATATTGTTATTCATGTGTATGTATATAGCATGAGCTTTACACCCAGGCTCTATCCTTTAAAAGAGAGTAAAGTACCACGCTTTTATGAGATTTCATATCTTCGTATGGGCTAACGAAATACTTTCATTTAAATTGAACCTTTTTAATTTGTAGCCTATAATGGGTGAGGATTGAAGTGCTCTACAAGTCTGTGATGGACAATGATGTAAGGAATAATTTGGGAACTTTTAGAATTAACCCAAAACACATATAATTAACCTTATCAGCTTAACCCATAGATAGAGCCATGTTTCCCTTACCTTTTAGAATTGACCCAGAGTTTAGGATCCTATTTTATGCTATCATATTATTATATTATGTGCTAACATGTTTTTTTTTTCTAATATTGTGTTAACTAACCAATTTTTTCTTTATTTTTCTTCTTGTATATTCATAAAACATGCATATAGACTGTATAACATATTTGCCTTAAAGATATTTACAATAGAAAGCTTTCATGGAACCTACAGAATGTCTAGTTTGTGCTTCGTCCATGTTTGCCAAATGCGAGTCACCTAATGAGTTGAAGATTGAATTAGAGAATATCCAACAGAAGGAAAGAGATTGTCTATCACTTGGCTATATTTCTACACTACCTAAAAAAGTCTAATTACTCTTTAAACAAAATGATTTGCAAGATTTAACAGCTATATAGAAAAACATAAGCTTGTCAAGACAACAAGCCTTCTGTCAGAAATTTGGCCATGTTTCAGACTTTTTGTTAGTGAAAGTGGAGAGTTCACTTATAAAGGTAATGGTGCAGTTTTGGGACCTTTCCTATCATTGTTTTATCTTTAATGAAGTGGATATAGGACCAACCATAAAAGAGTATTCAATTTTGGTAGGCATGTATCTCTAACATCCGAATATAATTTATATGAAGAAATAGAAGCTTGGGTATCATAAGAAGTTAGCTTATATCTTAGGAGTAAAAAAAGAGGTTATAGATTCATATATCCAACAAGAAAAAAGCACATAAGTGTTTTCCTGAAGAGTTTTTTCATGACTTCATTATAAAACATCTAGACAATGACCAAGGGTTAAATGTATTTGCCTTAGTCATATATGGTATGGTGATCTTTCCTAAAGTTTTAGGGCATGTTGAGATAAAGATGGTAGATTTGTTTGAGAAATAGAAAGAGGATGCAATCTTTCACCAACATAATTTTGACAGAAACTATTAGGTCACTGAATCTTTGTCGATAAAATGATAAAAGGTGATTTCTAGGTTGCATACCATTATTGTACCTATGGATGAAGAGTCATTTCAAACGTAAAAAAGGTGTTATCTTCAAACCCTATTTTTACAATTGAAATCCAGTTGGGGAATTTTGTGAAAGCAATGGCCACAAACGAAGACCAAGAATGAATGGGAGTTTTTCTACAAGTGGCTCATAAGTAGTCAAGTGTAGTGGTTAGTCCCATGGATGGTTAAGATCCCAAAAGATGGCTAGGGAATGTGACACCACCCTTAATAAGTTGATGGAATCACAGCAAGACATAAAAAGTTACACATCCAAGTTGAAGCCAAAGAAATAAACATCACCAATTTAGGTTGTGAAAATGAAAAATTGAAAAGGAAATATTGTCAAATAGAAGATGAATGCACTGAAGCTCAAAAAGAGAATAAAGCACTCAGAGAATACATTCATGTTTTGAAATGAAGATTAAATGAGTAAGAAAATCATATCACTGCACTCGTAAGGGAGCATAGAAAGTTATCATATCAAGTTTAGTGTGGCAAAAGGAAAAATTTAGGCCAGCAGAGATATATAGAGCATCTTATGATCCAGATAAGTAAGGCAATGATCAAAGTAGAAGACATAGCTAAAGAGGTTGAAACTCTTAAGGAAGTAATCATTCCAATAGGAAAGCATAGACAACGTTTGTTAAACTTCATTGAGGAGGCCAAAGACTAATATGAACAAGTCAAACGTCTTTTCAAATTAAGAATAATAAATTCTATGTAAACAAATTTTTATGGAATAAATGAAAGTTTATGTTCGTTGGAAATTCTTCAAAGGGCAAATATCATTTTTCATGTATCATCTCTCATGCATGCATCCATAATTAGCTTTTGTTTTTCACACTAAGTCATAAACAAGTCCCCTAATTAATAATTGTGATACTTAAGGTTCAAGGATAGTTCCACCATTTAAGAACCCCATTCATCACCAATACAATACCAAAACCTGAGCTAGACAAATGGAATAAGAAAACTCTAATTGTTTTGATAAGATTAAAAGGCTTAAGAAGAGATCAGAGGGGAGTTGGATAAAATCTTGGAAACCCTAAATAAGTTGAATAAAAGAAAGAGGGTGGAAGAAGCTCCAAGTTAGCTAGAGCATCTTGTGCAAGTTGTAAGTGATCCTTTATACCCATAAGGATTCAGTCTTTATCAAGGCCAACCTTTTCAAGGGACACAAGCAAATTTACCTAGGGCTTATCCATACATTAACCTAGAAATATAATCTACTACTGCCTAAGGTCAATTTCAAAGTTATGTTAATCCAGCCTTTAGGGAAAAACCTTAGAATCAATCCAGGTCTTCGATTTGGATAATTTGAAAGAGATGGAGAAGTTAAAGTTAAAAGTGGTTGAGTCACTGGAAGACTCAAAGGCTGACTAAAGATGAACAGGTTACAAGCAGTAGAGGGAATTGGTTTCTATGATTTAATGGATGTTGTTAGGCTTTATTTAGTCTTAGATATTGTTATTCCTCTAGAATTTAAGGTTTTAGAGTTTGAAAAGTATGATGGTACAATGTATCTGATAACTCATGTTACCATATACTATCAAAAAATAATTGTCTATACTAGTAATAAAAAACTCTCGATGCATGTATTCTAATAAAACGTTACTAGTTTCATGGTAAGATGGTATGTCTAGCTTAATTGATCCTATATTTACTCATGGTAAGAGCTAGCTTGTGACTTTATCAGTCAATACTAACACATAATAGATCTAGCTTCAGATCATCTTTTCTTGCAAAACATAAAGAAGAAGGTGATTGAGTCATTTAAAGAGTATGCCTAAAGGTGGAGGAACATGGCTACTCAAGTTAGCCATTTTTTATTAAAAACTACAATGCTTTTATAAGTATTTTAAAATCTCTTTCTTATGAAAAGAAGATAGGGAATACAATTAAGAATTTTATCGATATGGTGATCTCAGGTGAAATAATTTAGAATGCCATCAAAAATTACAAGTAGAAAAGAGGAGAATCTTTCACTAAACCAGCACCTAAGGAGAAAAAAACTGAAGCTCATGTTGTGAGCTTGGAAATGCAATAGTTTAGGAACTACCAATATCCACCACCAGTCTACCCCACCTATTACCCCACTATAACTAACACCACATCTTACCTATATTAGCTAACTCCATAACCATCTTATCCTCTCACATATCAATCAGCTTTTAGACCACAAACTCATATGTATGGTCCTAACCTCTAATCTCATGTTAGACCCCCAATCCATTTTACTAGTCTAATATGTGGGTTGCGAGAGTCATGAAATACTCAAATAAGGCCTACCTTTGACTTTATCCCCATGACCTATATAGAGTTATATTGAAAACTCTACAATAACCACCTAATCGCCCCTATTCATTTGGAACCACTCAAGACTCCTTATTTTAAATGGTACGATATTACAGCTCATTGTGATTACCATTAAGAATGTTGATCATTCTATTAAGAATTGCATTACCTTAAAGCATAAGGTGCAATATCTGATTAAAGATGGAATGATCAACTTTGATATAACTGAAGTAACAAAACCTAATGTTAGTTGTAATCCATTGCCTAATCACAATATCAATGCTCTAAGTAAGGATTGAGAGTGTCATGTGAAAAAAAGTGGAATAAATCAAGAATCCTCTCAGTTAACATTTAATGCTTTATATGAAGTTGACATGATATAACTGGTGGATTCACATACTTATCATGGAATATGTGTGCTAGATAAAAAGTGCAAATATTACAGTAGGGCTCATGGTCACTCCATTAAAACTTATGAATAATTTTGTTGAGATATACAAAAGTTCATAGATTCTTACCAGATTAAGCTTTAAGAAGAGGGAAAGATTTCAAGAAATGCCAAAGTGTTTATAACTAACAAACCATTAAAGTTAGTTCTGAAACAAATAACAAAATACTGTGAGGAGAAACCAAAGTCGATCATAGATAAATTCTAACCTAAATCGATAACTTTTAAGATCCTTACTTCATTCCCACATAAAGAAAACAAAATTGTGCCGTGAAGATATGGCTATGATGTGGTAGTTTAATGGCAAAAAGAGACTACGCTCAAGAACAATGTTGTCAACATAACTGTTATAGGTGGTATAACTCGAAGTGAAAGATGCTATATTCCAAAGATGCTAGAGAAAGTAAGAAAAGAGCAAAGATTAAAGAAGAATAGAATAAACCGAAAGTGGTGCTTGAAAAAGAATGTATAAAGTCAGTATCAAAGAAAGAGGCTTATGAGTTTTTAAAATTGATAAAGCATAATGAGTACTTTGTGGTTGAACAACTAAACAAGATGCCAGCTTAGATTTTGCTATTATCATTATTGTTAAATTTTAAACGAGATTGAAATGCCTTGTTGTAGGTGTTGAACTGCTCATAATGTGTTTGTGGAATATATGAATCATTTAGCTAATAATTTGGTGGTGCATCTTTTAGTGATGATGAGATTCTTTTAGAAGAAAGAAGAAGCACTAAGGCTCTGCATATTACTATCAAGTGCAGGAGCCATATTATAGCCAAAGTTCTCATCAACAATGGCTCTACTATTAATGTCATGCCTAGGTTAACTCCAATACAACTTTTTGTTGATTAATCACATATGAAAAGTAACCATATGGTCTACGACCTTTTGATGGGACCAGGTATGAAGTTTTGAAAGATATTGAGATTCTCTTATAGATTAGGCCATGTACTTTCAATGTTAAATTTCAAGTGATGGATATCTTCTAGTCTTATAGTTGATTATTGGAACACCATAGATACATATGACAAGTGTTGTCCCATCTACCTTACACCAAAAGTTAAATTTAATATGGAAGGCCAACTGATCATTATGTTTGGAGAAAAAGATATGTTGGTAACTTAGCCCATAAATGCCCATTATGTGAATGTTGCTGAGGAGGTTTAGAATGTTCCTACTGATCCTTTGAGCTTGTCAATTTTATGGGTGAAAGATCTAAGATAAACTAACCCTTGTTTCACAAACATAATGGTGAATCAAATCATCAACAAAGGTAGGTATCTTGGAGTAGGGCTAGGCAAAAATTTGTAAGAAATAAGAAAGCCTCCAATGATGGTTGACAATAATGAGAGGCTAAGTTTGGGCTATGAAGCAAAAGGTTGGAAATGAAAAGAAAGTAAAGAATAGAAAGAAAGTAGGATGGCTAAACTCAAATGTTATGAATTGAGAGCTATGCCGATAGTCATTCCATGCCTCTATGATACCTTCAAGCTTAGGAGGATTAATGTACCCAAATGCAAAAAAAATTTTGAAAAAAAGCTAGAATTGAGTATAGGGGATGCATTGACTGAGTTGTTCATCTATACAATTGGAGATGAAAATGAGCATAAGCAAAAATATAGATTTGCTCTTATCCACTAGGTTACGAGCTAAACAATTAAAGCACTATGTTTCAATGTAATTATACATCCCAATAGCTTATGCCTAAAGGCATTGGGATGATCTTTTATGTGTGGACCATTTATCTATTATTATTTCAATAAAGATTAGGAAAGATGTATTTTCATTTATTTTTTCTATTGCTCTCATTTTCCATTGTCCCAACACATCTTACCAACATATCCAATTTTATTCAATTTCAGGTTGTTAAATGAACATGAGGATTATTATGATAATGATCAAGGGGTTAACTTTGAAAATTTAATTAACATTGATGAACTTAATAACGAAGATGATTATGAGGAATATGCATTGCCTCTGGACCTAATGATATTAATTGAGCAATAAAATAAACTAATTAAGCCTCATCAGGAGATAACTGAATTGGTGAACTTAGAAAATGAGAAGAATAAGAAAAAAGTTAAAGTCGTTACATCACTTTTATCGACAGACAAGCAATGGTTGGAAAATTTACTCCAAGAATTCATAGATGTATTTGTTTGATCTTATCAGGATATGCCAAGGCTTAGCACAAAAATAGTGGAGCATAAATTGCCCCTAAATCTAAAATGTAAACTAGTGCAATAGCAACTGAAGCAAATGAAGCCTGAATACTCTTAAAGATTAAAAAAAAGGTGAAAAAATAATTTGATGTAGGTTTTTTGCAAGTGGCCAAGTATCCTGTATGGGTTACCAACATAGTACTTATCTTTAAAAAAGCTGAAAGGTGCGAATATGTGCAGATTATCATGACTTAATAGGACTAGCTCAAATGATAACTTTTTTTGCCTTATATTGACACATTGGTGGACAATATGACTAGGCATTTTATGTTTTCTCTCATGGATGGGTTCTCGGGTTATAACCAGATAAAAATGACTTAAAGTAATAGGGAAAAAGACCACTTTCATGATCATGTGAGGTATATTTTGCTACAAAGTTATGCTATTTGGTTTAAAGAATATCGGGGCAACATATCAAAGAACCATGGTAACACTCTGTCACGACATGATGCATAAAGGAAATTGAAGTATACGTAAAAGATATGATTGTGAAATCTTGTGAAGGAGAAGATCATGTTATCGACCTCATAAAGTTATTTGAGAGATTGAAAAAATTCCAACTTAAGTTGAACCTAACTGAATGTACATTCAGGGCTAAGTCAAAAAAATTGCTAGGCTTTATGATCGATGAAAGAAAGATTGAAGTTGATCCAGACAAATAAGAGCTATTCAAAATTTGTCACCTCTAAGCACACTGAAAGAAGTTCAAGATTTTCTAGGTAGATTGAACTATATTTCTCGGTTCATTTCTCATCTCACTTATAGGTGTGATCCTATTTTTAAGTTTCTTCATAAGAGCAATCCTAGTGAATGGAACAAGGAATGCCAAGAGGCTTTTGATAAAATTAAGCAATACTTGTCTAATCCTTTAGTATTGGTACCATCTATTCTAAAAAAACCTTTGATTTTATATTTGACAGTGTACGAAAAGTCAATGGGATGTGTGTTAGGGCAATAAGATGAGTTTAGCAGAAAAGAGAAAGTTATCTACTATATGAGTAAGAAGTTCATAGAATATAAGTCAAGTGTTCTTCTTTAGAAAAAAATATATTATGCATTAGTTTGGACAGCCAAAAGACTCAGCCAATTTATGTTCTATCATACCATTTGACTTATAGCGAAATTGGATCCAATCAAATATATTCTCAAGAAGCCTTTGTTGTATAGAAAAATCATAAGATGGCCAGTGATGCTATCAGAATATGACATCATATATGTGAGTTAAAAGGTAATTAAAGAAAGTGCTATAGCTGAGTTTCTTATAGATCGTGTTATTACAGATCATAAGCCAATAAGGTTGAAGTTTTCAGATGAAGATTTGATGGTTATTTTCCAACTTAAAAGAAAGGGCATGCTGAAAAGTTTTGGAGAATGTACTTTGATAGAGTTGCCAATGCCTTGGGACATGAAATTAGGATAATTTTGATCTCTCTTAAAGAATATTATCCTATAATGGTGAGATTGAATTTCAATTACACTAATAATATCATTAAATATGAGGCATGTGTTTTAGTTTTACAAGTTGCTATAGATAGAAAAGTTAAAGTGTTGATAGTGCTTAGGGACTTAGCTCTAGTCATATATCAGTTAAAAGGAGAATGAAAGATGAGAGATTTGAAACTCATCCTATTTTATAAATACATTTTTGAGTTGATCAAGTAGTTTGAAAGTATTCAGTTTAAGCATTTACCTCGTGAAGAGAATCAGATTGCTAATATCTTGGTTACTTTGGCCGTAATGATTCAAAATGATGATAACACTAATATTCAGCCCATCAAACTTGATGTTAAGGATATGCCAGCTCATTGTTTAATGTAAAAAATAAAATGGGAAGCTGTGGTATTATGATATCTTGTAGTACATTAAAAATCAGCAATACCCAGATTAAGCATCTAAGAATGATAAAAGAATTATCAAGAGATTAGCTATAAGTTTTTTTTTTTAATGGTAATGTTATATATAAAAAGAGCCATGATCAAGTATTATTGAGGTGTGTAAATGTGACTGAGATAAAAAGATTATTGAGAAAGTGCATGATAAGATATGTGAAGCATATGTAAATAGACATATGATGGCCAAATTGATTATGAGAGCTGTGTATTATTGGTTAACAATGGAGAGTGACTACATTGACTATGCTTGAAAATGTCATAAGTGCCAGATCTTTGCTGACAAGATTCATGCTCCACCTATAGCTTTACATGTGTTGGCACCACCCTAGCCATTCTCCATGTTGGGCACGATGTTATTGATCCTATTACTCCTAAGGCTTCTAATGGGCATAGGTTCATTTTCGTGATGATAGATTATTTCATGAAATAGGTGGAAGCAACTTCATTTGAAAATGTGACATGATCTATAGTATGCAAGTTCATAAAGGGAGAAATCATTTGTAGATATAGACTTCTAGAAAGAATCATTTCAAATAATGCCAAGAATTTGAATAGCAAAATGAAAAAGAAAATATGTACCCAGTACAAGATCAAACATCATAATTCGATGCCATATCATCCAAAGATAAATGGGGTAGTTAAAGCAACAAACAAAAATATAAAAAAATTTTTAAGAAGATGACTTAAACCTATAAAAATTGGTACGAAAAGTTACCATTTGCTCTACATGCTTATCGAATATCATTGCATACCTTTACTAAGGTAACCCTATTTTTTTTGGTTTATGAGGTGGAAATTGTATTATTGATGGAAGTGAAAATTCCATCCTTAAGAGTTTTAAAGGAAGTTAGATTGAAATAGGTTGAATAGATCCGAGAGCACTATGAGTAGTTAAATTTCATTAAAAAGAAGAGATTAACAGCACTATACCATGGTCAACTATATCAGAGAAGAATGATGGGAGCTCATGATAAAACGGTCTGACCTTATTATTTTTGAGAAGGGGAGTTAATTTCAAAAAGAATTCTCCTAAGTCGGCATGATAATAAAGAAAAGTGGACTTTGAATTGAAAGGGGTCATATGTTGTGAAAATAGCTTTTTTGGGCGAGGCATTAATATTAATAGAGATGGATGGAGATGATTTGCCCAGTCCCATAAATTTTGATGTTGTGAAGAATTACTATGCTTAAAAAAAATGAATGAAAAAGAAAAAAAATGTCTCAAATTAAAAACTCAAAAGGGCAGTTTAAATCGAAAGGGATTCATCTAAGTTGAAAACATGAAAAGGCTATTTAGATGAGAAGGATATAGTATCAAATTGGGAATTCACCAACATAAAGGTTAGCATGTTCTGTGAGCTCTGAGTTGTTAGGTGCATCGAGTGGTTGAGTTTTTGAAAAAACTTCAATATATGTTATCATGATGATCTAATTGTTTATTTTGGGCATTGTTACCCCAATAACTCATCTTTGTAACTTTTCCTCTTTCATTGACCAATGTTGTTCTATCATAAGAGATATTTTATTTTATTCATTGCATCTCTCTTTTGATGATTATCATTCATTTATTCCTAATCCATCCATTGGTTTTTTCCTTAAATACCTTGCAATGGAACAAATGTGTAATTACATTTTTACTTTTTGAAATTGAAATAATGATTGATAAATGAATAATACCACGAAAGATTATACATTACCTTAGAAAGGTTGAGAGTGATAAAAGCAAATATGAATTGTTTAAGGCCTAGTAACGACATTGCATTTGGAAATGGAAAAGAAATATTTCTTTAAAAGAAGTAATATGGGTGATAAAATTGAATGAGAGAGATGATTGGGAATCGAATCAGTTTGGTCTTATTATTTGAAGCTTGAAGATGTCGACTTCCAAAAGAAAGAGGCTTAAGAACTTGTGTACTAGTGAATGAATTTAGGAAACAAGGATATTACAAGATCTCGTATGGAGAAAATAAATATGAAGACTTTTTAGTGAAGGAATTTCAAATTCTTGTTTGAAAAGAAACCTATGAAATAAGATTCTAATTCTTGAAAAAAGAAAGTTCAAGAAAATTAGTCATGGACAAGAAAGATTTTTCAAAATTTTAAAGTTGTGAAACCTTGTACAAATGAGCATTTTTCACTATTAGGAACAATTTGGAAGACCTTTGAGTATAATCTCTTAGTTTTCGTGGATGCGATCTATAAGACCTCCAGGCACAATCATCAAAACCTTTAAGTGTTTATTTATTTTTAAAGTTATGTGCCTCTATTAGGAGGAACCTTTATTTTTAAAAGTTGTGTGCCTCTGTTAAGAGGAGCTCTTATTTTTAAAGTTGTGTGCCTCTATCATGAGGGACCTTATTTTTAAAAGTCATGTGCCTTTGTTATAGAGGAGCTCTTATTTTTAAAGTTGTGTGCTTCTGTTAGGAGGAGCCCTTTTTTTTAAAGTTGTGTGCCTATGTTCGGAAGAGCCTTTATTTTTCAAATTGTTAAGCTTCTGTTGAGAGAAGTTTTATATTTTTTATATTTTTAAAAGTTGTTGAGCCTCTGTTGAGAGAAGCCTTTTATATTTTCAAAGTGTTAAGCCTCCGTTGAGTGGAGCTTTTATGTTATATAAAAAGTTTGAGTGTCCATTTTAAAAGAGTTTTAAAAAATATATATTGAGTTGATTATCTAGATATATGAGCCGTCTACGTCTTCACACAATTCTTGTTTCACATAAAGTGCATAAAGATGTGTAACTGTAGACATTCCAATTTATCTGAGGTTGTAACTATTTGTTTTTTTTTAATGTAAAAAAAAGGAAAAAATTAAGAAAGTTTGGGATGGTTGAGTTTATCTGGGATTATTTTTTTGGGATTATAAAGTTAAGGTTGAAATCAAAGTCTGAAGTTTAAACAAAAAAGAAGTTGAAACTCTTTTTGGTTTAGGGATCTCATAATTTAAATTCTATAAATACCCCATCAAATTCAGCATAAAGTGGAATAGAACAAAGAGAGAGATATACACAGCAAAAAAGCAGAGAGAAAGAGTAAAAAAAAATTAAGAGTTTTTTTTATATAGTCCTTTTCGGTGTTTTAGGTTTAGATAATTAGGATTTTTTTTAGAGTTTTGCATTAGAGAAAAGAGTTGAGAAGAAACACAAAAGCAAGATATTTAACAAAAAATTTTGGCAGCAAAATTTTCGAGGGTTTCGAAGAAACAAAAAAAAAGACAAGGTAATTTCTATTTTTTTCCTTCTTTATGTGTATATTTATTTATGTTACCTAGTTGTTTCTCTTTTTTCTTTATTTAAAATAAATTTTTAATATAAATTTTCGATCCTACCAATTGATTGGAGGATTTTTTTTTTTTTAATTGTGAATTCTACCAAACGATTAGAGAATTTCATAATGGATTTTAAAAAAATTATAAAATAAATTTTTAATCCTATCAAATGATTGGAAGATTCAGATTTCTATTAAATATTATCAAACTATTGGAGGATTTAATGACCTTTATTTGTTTTAAATTTTCATAAAAAGATTTTCAACAAAAAATCCCACCAAATGATTAAGGGATACTCATTGATATAAAATCTTACCAAACAATTTGAGGATTTAATTTAATTTCAAAAGAATGATTTCTTAGAAAATATGTTAATGAATTCGACGATGGAGCCTCTTCAACATAGGACATAAGTTTTCATGAATACTCTTGAGGTGAGAAAATTGTCTTAAATTGCTATCAAATGATTGCATTAATTTTAAGAATAATTTTTAATATTAAATTTATTAGGTAAATTACAAACACATTTTAAGGCTTAGATAGTATGAAATCAAACTGGTACCATCATATGGCGAGCATTATAAGGGTGTTATAGTCTTCATCACACATAACCATACTCTCAGATCTAGTCTTGGTTTCATAGACATAAAATTTACCTTTTAAAGATACCTAAGTTAAGCTTAGGATTTTTCTTTAAAAAAGGATAAATTCAATTAGGTGGCCAATCACACCTAAACAAAAAATATTGGTGACAACTCCTAAAGTCAAGTCTAACTATAAGTTTACAGATCTATACATTATGACACTTGTTGAACTATGGTTTTCTCATTCCTCTTTTACTTTCTCCTTATAGATGATTAAAATGATAAGTTCGATTAGTCTTGTAAGAAGCTAGAACATCAAATTGGAAAGATTACTTGGGCATTAGAGACATTGTTAGCTAGTGAGATATTACAAAGCGATTTTATATTTTTATTAGTTTACATATAGGTATATGGAGATTTATCATTAATTGAATTAAAGTTTTAGATTTTACTTGAACAAATTATTTTATTGAAAAATTTTAAAATGATTAAGAAATAAGGTTTCGTATTATTTTGAAGTTTTTACCTTAAGATAATATAATCGTATTGTGTCTCAGTCTCATGATACAATAAGAATTTGCCAAAAGAAGAATTGAATATCAATATCAACATCTTCAAGGATGTTATAATGAACAAATTTTGATTGGATTTTTCTTTTATCATGTATTCTAAGTTATATGATTTTAATTAGATAAATATGAAATTATAAAGTTTAGTCATGGATGAAAATTCTCAATATATGAATTTTTTTATTATTATTATTTGAGAAAGGAATATTAGAATCATGTTATTTGATTTGAAGATACATACATCAATCAATGCATGATTTAAATTTAACAACAATAGAAACAAGACCTCAACCAGACAATTTTAAGCGAAGTTTGTAATGTTATCAATTGAAAACAAAAAACCTTTACATTCTTACAATCAATCAAGTTATATATTATTGATAAGAATCATAGAACAATTGAAAACCCTAAGCAATATAATATTTCATTTGTTTGGGATTTATTCCCTATTTAAAAAGTGGATTTTGAATTCTCTCTCATGAAGTTTACTTGATTAAAAAGAAAAAAGTACAATTGAAAGTCCAAATATTATTTGGATTGTTTACACAAAGTTTTCTGAGCTTTATCTTGAGGTTTGGGCTACTATTTTTTTTCATACAATTTTTATTTTTTTGGCGATAAAGGTAAGATTCATGGTTATGCTAGGCTTCAAGTCAAACCTAAACCGGATATTAATAATCTTTTGTTTAGGGCTCACCTAACTTGAAATATAAACTTCATTTTGTTATCTAGGTTGGGTCTTAATTGAAAACAAAAGATCATTTGACTAATTTTTATAAATAAAAAAGTAAATTTGATAATAAATATTAATTTTGATAAAATAAATAATCAATAAAATAAAATCTAAAAAAATGATTGTTAATTTAATTTGATATTTAAGTAGGATTATATGTAGCTATAAGGTATTAATATATACATATATATTATTTAATTAATTATTTTTATGTAATATAATTATTAATATAAAATATATAAAATTAATTATCATATTCAGTCTGATCTAAGCCTTAAATGTTATGCCCAATATCTATTCTATTTTTTATATGACCTAAAATTTTCCAAGTCCATTTAACAAGTCTAAAATTTCAAACAAATTTTTGAATGCAAATAGATAACTTGATTTTTGGACAAATTTAGTCCTAGGTGATAAGATTTGAGGATAACTTATGTTTTTATCTCATATATGTTGATAGGATTTTGTTTTATGTATGCTAGTTTTTTGGTACATGTGTAGCACTTGAAATTTTAAATTTAAATTTAAAAAATCACTTAAATTAGCTCAAATTGGAAATGTTTTAAAACTCATATTTAATATAACATAAGCACTTTTTTTCATTGTAAATTAGATTTTACTCGCGCTTCATTTAGGGTTTTCACTTAGTTAAAGTTCTTTTAGAATAAATACTTGATAAAAATGTATAAAAACTTTATTATAAGTATGAACTGTTAGAAAATTTAAGAAAATTAAAACTAATAAGAAAGAAGAAATATGGCTATGAGGTATGAAAAATACTATCTTAAAGGCAATTATGCTTATATGATACAACAAAGCCTTAAAAAACTTTTTAAATTAGAAGTAAAAAATTGGTCAGGTAAAAAGATCTATTTATAATAAATAAATAGTCATCAATCAAGCCAATTCAAAAAGTTATGACGTTCTATATATTCATGTTTTTATGTTTAAATAAACTTTATTTAAATAATAATGTTTTCCTGTTCAGCTATGTTTATCTAGACCATCATGTTTTTCTCTGTTCAAACATATTTATTTAGAATAAAAATAAATTTAGTAATATTCTAAAATAAAAAATAAAAGATTTAAAAATAAAATCTATTTACTAAACAAGCCTAAGTGTTCCAAGTGCCTAAGTGCCTATCTTTGACTTTTAAAATTGTCTGACCTATTACGAAAACTCCTAGCAAGCCCAAATGACTTGGCCCACTCCAACACTTAGCTCAATTACTTAAATAACATAAGTAATCTCTTTTAAACTACATATAAACTATCAACTATCCCCCTTAGTTTGGAATGTTAGTGCTTAATCTTTAACCTTTTACGTAAAAAAATATTATGAATACAAGAAGATATCTTTCGATTTAAACCTTCAATTAGGGTATATACCTTAGAATTCTAATAAAGTTGATGGTATCTACAGAATAAACTTAACTCTTAGAGTTAAAATTAAAGATATAACATACATAATACTTATTTAATATTCTATCAAAGGTTTATAACTGTTTTAGCACTATTATGGTTATGTGCTTATCCCTATTCATAAATATTTACAAGAAAGTTTTTAATTTCGTTGTTGAAACAGCATCACTTCTATGTTTATATAGGTGGAGTTTCTTATTTATGTCTCCATTGCTATAGACATTTAATTATAGACTCCATTAAGAGTTCAATCTCATCCTCCATTTACGTAGTGGCTTACACTAGTATTCCAAATATTTAAAATGGGTTGGCTATTGTTTGTAGACACATAACAAAACTTGTTGTTACTTATTAAACTTTGCAATTAGAGGTTACTAATTCAAAGTTAGGTTTTCATTATTAGTGTCTAAAAGAAATTTTAAACCTATTCTACTTGTGATGCTTCTTACCAAATTTCTAGATAGCGCCTTGGTAAGAGGATTTGCTAAGTTGTTAGCAAATTTAACATATATTATGGTAATTACCCCATTTTTTATTAATTCTCTGATATAATTACATTTTAGACTAATATTTCTAGATTTTCCATTATAAGTTTCACTATAAGCTCTACACATAGTAGCTTTACTATCACATTACAAGAAAATGGCTATCATTAGTTATGGCCACAACTCTATATCCATTAATAAATTTCTTGGCCATTCAGCTTCCTTGCCTGCTGCAACTAAAGCTATAAATTCAAATTCCATAGTTGACTATGAAATACAAGTTTGTTTCTTGGATGCCCAACTAATTGCATCACCTCCAAGAGTAAACATCCATCTTGAAGTGGATTTATTATCACTTATACTAGTGATCCAACTTGCATTTGAATATCCTTCCAAAATAGCTAGATATCCAAAATAAAATAAGCCAAAATCTTTAATTCTTTTAAGATAACCTATAACTCGACCTATGGCTTTCTCATGACTTATACTAGGGTTACTTATATATCTTGATAACTTAAAAATAGCGAAAGCTATATTTGGCCTAGTAAAATGCATAGCATACATAATACTTCCAATAGCACTAGCATATTCAAGTTGTGCAATTACGTAACCTTGATTTTCTGTTAATTTTATACTTATATCATATGGAGTATTGGCTTCTTTTATATTAAGATACTTAAACTTATTAAGCAGTTTCTCAATATAATGACTTTGATTAAGTATGAAACCCTTGTTATATCTCTTAACTTTAATTCTCAAAATGGTATCAAGTTCATTTAAATCTTTCATTATGAAATTAGAAATCAGAATGCACTTATCATAGTACTAGTAAAAATTAGCATATCATCCACATAGAGACATATTATAACTTTATATTCTTTAGTAAATTTTGAGTAAATGCATATATCCTCTTCATTATATTTAAAACCATTGGCTACTATGGTTGAATCAAAATTTTCATGCCATTATTTAGAAGCATGGTTCAGCCCATAAAGTGAGTTAATTAATATACAAACTTTATTTTCATTACTTGGAAGAATAAAACCTTTTGCTCATTCCATGTATACTTCTTCCTCTAAGTCACCATTAAAAAGGTCATCTTAACATCCATTTGATGCACATGTAATTTATAAATGGAAGCCAAAGCTATAAGAACTCTAATGGATGTTATTCTAGCTATTGGAGCATATGTATCAAAATAATCTATACCTTTATTTTGTTTAAAACCTTTTACAACCAATCTTGCTTTAAAGGTTTGTATAGAACCATCTCTATTATATTTCTTTCTAAACACCTATTTACATCTTACAAGTTTAGAACTTGGAGGTAAATCTACCAAGACCCATGTATTATTGGAAATGATTAAGTCCATTTCATCATTAATAATCTCTTTCCAAAAAGCAACATCTATTGAAATCATAGCTTCACTAAATATTTTAGGGTCTTCATCTACATTTAGTAGAATTGGTGTTTTATTAAGCACTTTGGTTCTATTTCCTTCTACTAGGAAGATAATAGAATTTGGAGAAACAAAATCAAAATGCAAATGATTCTTTTTTCTAGTTCTTTGGCTCCTTCTAAGCTCAAATCATTGCTTTCTTTTCTTTTATTTCTAGTTGTACGAATCATTTCAATTTGTTTTTCCATATCAATTTTAGTATCACAAGTAAACTTATTTTCAAAAAATTTTACATGAATAGACAATAACATTAGTATTTAAATTAGGAAGTCTATATACTTTTGAATTCTGTGCATAACCAACAAAAATACTTTTAATACCTCTAGGTCCTAATTTTGATTTATGAGAATTAAATATTTTATAAAAGGCAATGCACCCCAACACTTTAAAATAATCCAAATTTATTTTTTTGCCATGATTCCAAATTTTATATGGCGTCTTTAAGAATTTCTTTGATAGAATTCTATTATGTATATGGCATACTATTAAAAGTGCTTCTCTCCAAAGATTTAGAGGTAATTTAGCATTTAACAACATATTGTTTACCATATCAACTAAGATTTTATTTTTCTTTTTGGCTAAACCATTTTGTTAAGGTGTTATCTTTTGATGAATAATTCCATTATCTTTACAAAAAAGAGAAAATGAATATGGAAAATATTTGCCACCCCTATCAATTCGAAGAATTTTGATTTTTTTCTCCTTTTGATTTTCAACAACTGATTTATTTTTTTTTAATTTATCAAAAGCTTCATATTTTATTCTCATTAGATATATAAAAGTTTAATGAGAACTATCATCTATAAATGTTATAAAATACATTTTTTTCTCCCCTTGTTAATAAACCATTTAACCCACAAATATCAAAATGTACGAGTTCTAACAATTCTATATTTCTTTCAACTTTAGCAAAAGATTTGTTAGTTATTTTTGCTTTGAAACACATTTCACATTTAATGTCATGATTTTTCTGGTATGTTATATAACCATGCTTAAATGTAGCATGAGTTTTGGTATGTCCTAATCTAGCATGTTTATTTTTCTAGTATGTCCTAATCTAGCATGCCATAAAGAAGAAGAATGCTAAACAATATAAGCAGAAACATTATTTATTTCATTAATAAACATGCCATCAATGGAATATCCTTTTCCAATGAATACACTATTTTTGGATATTATAACTTTATCTGACTCTAGTACAATCTTAAAGCCTTTCTTGCATAATAGATTTGTAGAAACAAGGTTTCTTCTAATCTTAGGAACATGAAAAACATTAAGTAAAGTTAGTTTTTGTCTTGAGGTGAATTTCAATTCAATTGTTCCTTTCCCAATCACTTTGGCAAGAACATGATTTCCCATAAAGATATTTTTGGTTTGTTGCATTCTTTATAAGTCTTAAAGTGCTCTTTGTTGTTGCAGACATGAATTGTTGCACTAGATTCTAGCCACCAATTAGATGATTTATTTGCAGTAGCCATATGAACTTTGATGATCATTCCAGTTTGCATGTCAGTCATCATTGCAACAAGTTCATTAATTTCTTGCTCAACTAGATTTTCCTTGTTTTCAAAACTAGAACTAATCTTAATTTTAGCACTTTTTAAATCTGCAATCTTTAATCAAATGTCCTTTCATTCCATAATACATTACAAGAAAATGATCATTTAATGATAGTTTTTTAGTGGCATTTTACTAATAAACATCACAAACTTGCATGTTTTTATAAAGTTAGTGGCGTTTTTTATACAAATACCACTAAATTCTTATATAGCGGCATTTGTAATTAAAAACTTCATTAAAAGTATATTTTAGCGGTGTTTGTATTTAAAAATGCCACTAAAAACATAATTTTGCAATGTTTGTTATCTTAAACGCTGCAATAAAATTATCAAAATTTATTAAATATAATATATATATTTTTAAAAAATATTTTAGTGGCATTTTCATAAAAAAAAAATGCATCTGATGTCTTATTTTATACATTTTGTGGCATTTTTAGGATAAACACCACTAAATAAATTTTTTATTCTTGTATAGTGGTGTTTTACTTTAAAACGCCACAAATGGCAACAATGATAATATCCTAAATTTCAATCCTAGATCCCATTTCTGTTAGTTCAACTTTTCCTTCCTCTTGCATCTTTCTTCCATTTTTGCTCATTTTGGTCATTTTTTTCTTCCATCTTTTCACATTTCTTTGCAAATTTTTCGGTCAAGTTTCCTCCCCTTTTCTTTTGTTTCTGTAAAGGTAAGTAAACTTTTCTGCATTTCTACCGAATCCTTAAAGTTCCCAGTCATTCAAGCTCATTTGTTGCTATGATTAAGTTAGCTTTTATTTCTTCCCAGCTGGTCTAGTAAGCTTTTATTTTTTCCTAAAGGTTTTTTGAACCCTATTGCTTTACACTTTCCTTTTTTGTTAGCCCACTGTTGGTGAAGCTTTTAAAACTCAAAATTTCAAGAAGCAAGGTCTTAGTTGAAGCTTCTAGTTGTTTAAATTTTGTTGGTACAGGTAAACAGGTTTTACTTTGTCTCTAGCTCTGCTTTTGTGTTTTTAAATTTGTTAGCTCGTCAATTTTGTAAGAGACTTCAACAACCTATACGATTTTTCATTTTCATTACCATTTTGCTTTTGTTTTTTATTCTTTCATTATTTTCTACTGGATTTGGATGAATATCCTCCATCTTGGCTCTTGGGTTTGGATTTGGATTCTTTCATTATTTTCTACTGGATTTCATTTACATTACGATTTTTTCAAGGCATGAATGAATTATTATGAACAATTTAACATGATCTAAGAATTTCTTGCACATGACCAAAGACTTGTCCAAAAATTGGGGTTTCTCGTTTTATAATCCATGGTTCTGTTTTTAGACATTTTGCTCTCTCTTTGTCTCCTACTTTAATTGTTTTATTTGATTATAAACTTGAAACTGCTCGATGGCCTGTGATTAATATCTATATTATAGTAGATAAAAAGGCATTTGACTGACATATAGAAGAGATAGATAACAACAAATTCCACTTAAAGAGTCATCTCACACTAAATTGTAATAAGTAATAGTAAATTTAATTTTTAAATGAGGGGTTCCTGGAAAGTTGGATTTTACTGCCATGAGAAGTTCCTGGAAAGTTAGGTTTTACTCCCACATGAAAACATGATCTAAGAAAAAATGGAAGCCGATATTTCTTTTGCAAATATTGGTATATTGTTTAGAAACAAGAATAATCTGTGGTAGTCGTGGTTGTATAAATTAATTTTAAAGTGTCGGATTGATTCTGTGTTTTTAGTCAAGTTTTTCTTTTTACATTTAGTTTTACATGTCTTTTTTATTTGTTTAAACTTTTTCCAGTAAAGCTTGCCATGTTTGTCCATGCATGTTGAGAATATTTTACTTTCATTTCCACACAGTATGAAAGAAAGAATCAAAGAATCCCTTTCTTTATTTTTTATGAATTTTAAAAGACCCCAGACAAGAATCAATTCCAAAACGTTGGATTACTCGTCAGGATCAAACTGAAAATAAAAATAAAACATCCTTCTTACAAAATCTAATGGATAATATCTTTAATTATTCTCAATTACAATGATATTTGAACATATAATCAATGTATCTAAAATAAATTATTTTTAATTCCAAATTACAATGTCAATCATTCAATTGAATCCCAAGATCACAAAATTAGATTCAAATTCAAACACATATTGAATCTGACATAAGAATTGACCTAGCAATTAGTAATTTTTTTTACTTGTCAAGGTAAAAAAAAAATTAACTAGATAAATGATTAATATGGATTCATATGTTTAGATTCACATTTTAATATTTTAATATTTTAAATTTTTTAAACTGACATTTCTTTTAAAAATAATAATTTTAAGAGTGAAGTGCAATTATCGAATATTTGCATGCATAAAAAAGACTAGTTGATTATTTCTTTGCTTTTAGGCATTGAGCTACAAACCCCTGCATGCATGATGCATGTGAGAAATTCTCGGGATTGAATCCCTGTACACAAGCTTTGCATTATTGTAGTAGAAAAAATAATTGCATCAAATCAAAAGCAAAGTCCAACGTGTCCATCACTTGATTATTTCATACCAAACAAGGCTTTAGAATTTGGTAAAAAATGATTATTAATACATGGCATTCCTTTGTGTGCCTGTATATCTTCTTAGAATAATAAAAATCGTTAATTCAAGGAAAAACATTTAATTTTTTATATTTTTAATAAAAGATGATTAAAGATATTTTTAAATTTTATTTGAGTTTAATTCATTTTATAGATAATTTTAAAAATACATTTTATCACATCAATTCGATACTTTCAAAATTTTACATTTCGTCCTATAACTCGACCATCCCACAAGCACAGGTTCTATAGTTGCAAAATGAAAATAAAATTTTTCATAAACTATAATTGAGGGAAAAAAAACAATACTAACTATGTTTTTTTTTTTTTTTTTGTCAGTTTTCAGTTTGAGATTTGGGTTAGCTCGTGATTTATAGTAGCAAATTTTACTGGAGCAAAAATATTACTTGGTAATTATTATTACTTATATGGTTATATTTCTATATTTTGTTTAAGCAAGCTTTATAGATGGATTTAATAATATACAATATATTGCTAAAATAATGATTTGAGTTCAATTGATGTGTAATCAGAATTGTGATGTTTTGAATCTATTTTGATCCTTTAAATTTTTTATACATGTAATTGAATTGTGATACTTTAAATTTAATTTCTATATATGCATGTAATTTTACATATGTTAATTATATATAATTATAACATCAATAGTCTAATTAAGTATGTTAGAGTTCATTTTCATATAATTAATGACATGTCCTTGGTCTTATAATATAGCAAGTACTAAATGGATAAGAGTTGGATGCAAAAGTCAAGATTAAGTCAAGAGTACAGAAATAGAGTAAAACATTTTCTTAATTTTGCATTTGAGAATGCAAGTGAAGATAGTATGATATTATGTCCATGTTTGAGATATGCTAATATCGATTGGCAAATGCGTGAAGTTGTTTTAGAACATTTAGTTTGTTTTGACTTTCTCTTGGGATATGTTAATTGGTATTTTCATGGAAAATCTGTATCATCAAGGTCATGGGCTAGAGTTCCTTTAATTTCAAGGGTTCCCTAAGAGCAACATGATCTTATTAGACAAGATGACATGGAAGGCATGCTACGAGATGCTTTCAACAGTCATAACCAATTTCATATTTCGTCTCCCGAAAATGATGGATTTAATGAGTCAAATGTTGAAATGAATATTTTGGTGAACATGGGATAGGTGTAGGTGACCAACAACCTAGTAGAGAAGCATAAAAGTTTTATAAGTTGCTTGAGGATATAAATGAAGAATTTTATGAGGGATCTAAGTATTCGAGGTTATCTTTTTATATGCGTCTATGTCACTCAAAATGCTTACGTGGATGGATGAAAATCTTTTTAACTTTATTATTAGAGTTTATAAAAGAAATGTTTTTTTTTGCAAAAATTCTTAAATCTTGTAAAGATTCAAAGAAGATGATCAATGAGTTAGATATTGGATATGAAAAAATTCATAGTTATCCAAATGATTGCATGTTGTATTAGGGTGATAGAAAAAATCAACAATCTTATCGTGTGTGGTAATTCTCATTGGTTGGACACAAATCTTGAAGAACACTTGAATGAGGATGATTATAAAATCCATGTTAAAAAGAAGCATGTAAAGGTTTTATGAAATTTCCGATTAATACCGAGACTTCAGTGACTCTTCATGTGTTCCAAAACTGCAGATTCTATGAGGTGACATCATGATAAATAGACGGATGATGGATGCATGAAAATCATTTTATTCTAGGTTTCTAAACTTTGCTTCTAATCCTCAAAATATTATGCTTCGATAGCATCCAACGGATTCAATCTATTTAAAGTGATGAGTACTTCTTATAGTACTTGGCAATTATATTGGTTCCGTACAATTTGCCACCATGGATTGTCATGAAATAATAATCATTTATCTTATCTATGATAATTCAAGGGAAGAGGTTTGAAAAATGAGATAGATATCTACTTGCAACCTTTGATTGAAGAGTTAATGCAATTATAGGAAAGAGTTGAGACTTATGATGTTTCAAAGAAAAAGAATTTCAATATACGTGCTACCTTATTATGGACTATCAATGATTTTCTTGCTTATGAAAATTTATCTAGTTGGAGCACCAAAGATCATTATGCTTGTCCATGTTGTGCTATGCAAACATGTTCAAAGCAGTTACATAATGCTAGGAAGTTTAGTAATATGGCACATCATCGATGGTTAAATGATAATCATCGATTTAGATTTCAAAAATATTTTTTAATGTAATTGAATAGCTGAGAAGAGTGCCTTTACCAATTATTAGGTTTGATATCTTATCAAAGTTAAAAAATATCAATTCCACTTATAAAAAAATGACTCAATCCAAGAAAAAAAGTGAAAGATATCTTTGAAAGTGTCTGACTTCTATTCCCGAAGTTAGTGATGCTGATACATAAGTTGTTAATATTGATATTCAAAGTGATTAAGAGGAAAATGAAGAAGATAACCCCAATCAGTCTAAGTTATGGAAAAAAAGAAGTATATTTTTTGAGTTGCCTTATTGGGAATATAATTTATTACATCATAACCTTGATGTGATGCACATAAAGAAAAATATTCATGAAAATTTTATCGAGACAATTCTCAATTTGAATAAAGATCAAACGATGACTTAAAGAGTTGACTTGACCTAGTTGAAATAAGGATTCACCTTGGCCTTCATCTGAAGTTGCTTCCTAACAGAAAATCTTGATTGCCTCTTGCTTGTTTTGGGATATTCTAAAGGTGAGAAAGATTTGTTTTGCAAGGTGTTGAAAAATGTGAAAGTCTCATATGACTATGTGTCAAATATATTAAGATGTGTGAATTTGAAAAAGCAAAAACTTTCTTCATTGAAGTTACATGATTACCACATCATGATGCAAGACTTACTGTCATTTGCTTTAGGTTCATCAATTTCAAAAGAAGTCACTTCAATTGTAATTGAATTGAGTAACATATTTAAAGCTCTCTATAGGAAAGTTATGAATGTGAAAAAGCTTGAAAACTTCAAGATTGAGCTACTATTGTTTTATGCCATTTAGAGAAGATTTTTACTTTAAACGTCTTCACTGTTATGATACATTTGGTTATCTACCTTCCACATGAAGCAAAAGTTGGTGGACCGATTTATTATTGATGAATGTATCTTATCGAAAGGTATTATTTGTTAATAAATTTTTAGTGTTAATTATACCATTCTAATTAAAAATGTATATGACAAATGTTTTATGCCTTAGGTTATTAGGGAGGTTAAAGTCTTATTGTCATAACAAACGCTATCCAGAAGGTTCTATTGCTAAAAGATATTTAGTAGAGGAGTGTATGACATTTTATTCTAGATATTTGAAAGATGTTGAAATGAGATTTAATAAACCATCAAGAAATCTTGGTATGAAGCATACTGACTTTGCTTGCAGTTATCTTTTTGAAAGTTTTGGACAACCAATAGGCAAAGCCAAAGTGGTGGAGTTAAATGATAAATTTTAGGCACAAGCACATCGATATGTTCTTTTTCATCATGACTCAATTGAATCATTTCACACATAAGTTATTCGTACTAGGAAATCATTTATTCTATTAAGCATAATTTATAAACTTTTTCTTTTTATTGTTAATACTTTATTTTGATGCATGTAGTGAAACAATTTGAGAGCTCATGCACACTATCGATGATCAAACCCTTGAGAGCTTAATAACTTTTTCACCCAATATTTTCTTGAATGTTTAGGACAAACTGTAAGTAATGCCTTACTTCTCATTTTGAGAATTGTACATAAAATGCTTAGGGTATAAATAAAATTAATAACATATATTTTATTCCATCTTTATAGGTTTGGAGTGGAAGGCTTATTAGTGAAGAGGAGAAGTATCTTTCAAAATGTCCGAACAAGATTGTGAAACAATATAAAGGTTTCATCATCAATGGATTTAGATTTCACACTAAATCTCATGAGAGATTTAGAAGAACACAAAATTCAAGAGTTGTTACTTCATCAACTATTAGCTATGCTAGTGCTAGAGACACAAACCCTTTAAAGGGAAATGTTGAGTAATATAGCATGATTAATGACATTATTGAGTTAGATTATTATGGCAAGTGGAAGGTTGTCTTATTTTGGTGTGATTGAGTTGATGTGAATAGAACAAAGGGTATTAAGAAATATTAGTTTGGATTTACAATCGTGAATTTTTTTTTATTAATTCACACCGGACAATAATTCATCGATTAACCTTATGTGTTTTCCTCTCAAGTCAAGCAAGTTTTTTATTCTAAAGACTCCAAAGAATCAGGTTGGTTTATTGTTCTTCATAGCACACCTAGGGACTTATTTGATATAGGGTTAGATACCAAAGATGATGTTGAACATAAAATTGAATGTTTTCCTTTTCTTAAACAAAACTTGGATGGAAATATCTCCAGTACTTTTACTCAGTGGGTTCACAGAGACATTTATGAACCATAATGGATTATCTATATTTTTTAATTAGAATGTTCAAAACATAATTTAATAAATGTTTTTATGTAATTTATGTTGCATTCATTTTTTGTATATTTATTGTGTTGGGTATCGTATATTTTCTTTTAATTCAATTGAATCAATATGTTCTATATCTATCATTGGTTATGATATCTAACTTTTGAATGTCTTTATATATGTTCTTTAGATAATTTCTTTATATATAGTTACTTATATTTACAATGTCTTAACTGTTCAACTTTTAACTAATTCTCTTTTATGATGCAGGTAAGTTACAATATTGAGGAATAGACTGAGAGGAGTACATATAAGAGATATTAGTTTAGAACCGTCTATCGCACCTATGGATCTTGGCCATGGATTGAATCTTTCAAAGGGAAATGTGCCTACTATCAATTCTAACTCAATCGCTTCTAACCCTTCAATTGATACCGGATCTGACAATACAGAAGGTCCAACTTTAGTTACTATATCGCCAATTGATTCTACTTCTAATTTGAATGCAAGAATTGTAAACCCTATTTTAAATTTCAATTATAATCATTAAAGTATTAATAATTTACTAATTGACTTTTTATTTTTTGCAGTTGATAACAATGGTTAACATAGGACCATAGGCTGAACAACTTTGAAAGAATTATGGACATTACCTCTAAACGAGTGTATTGTAGTGTCTATAAACTCTGATAGGCAACCAATTAGTGAAGAGTGTCAAATGTTAGCTAGATTTGTAGGAATGGTTGCTCATAATGGAATGAAATTGCCTATTCATTATGAAACAAGGCATAATGTTCCGATGAAAGTTAAAAATGATGCTTTAAACTTTATTGAGGTATTAGTATAATTAATTACATATCATAAATATTAATTATTTTAAAATTGGTTTATCGATTATAACTTTTTTTGCTTATATTTTTACATCAAGATTTTTACTTAAAATACCTACTTCATTTGTGATTAAGTCACTAGGAAAAAAAATAGAAAGACTATAACCATAATTTGAAAAAAAAAGTATTTCGATCGAAATATTGCTATAAAGGCCACGATCGAAAAGCTATTTCATAGTGTAATTAGGTGGCAATATGAACAGTTAGTTAAATTTTGGTTCTCAAAGAAATGAGAGGTATTAATTTATAAGTTTTAATATTATTTTTAATAATAAAGATGTTTTCTATTTTTAGTTGGTTTAATTTGTATTTTTGCTTATATGCTTATTTTTTATGACAGGAAAAAGAAAAAATTGGAATTGCTAGTAGAAAGCAACATAAATATAGCCACACAAGTGGATCAAAAAGCTTTACAAGAAAGCAAAAAGAAAAAGTATGTTAAGCATTAAATGAGAAACTTGCACTTTGTGTTTGTTTAGAAATTTTTTTTGAAATTTTAAGGAAAAAATGCAAAATTGCAGTTATTGTTATGTTTCAACAATTTATATAGCTTTAATATATGATATTAAATTTGTCCTGATGATTGAACTTGGTTTCCACAGTTGATATGTGTGAAAAGTTACGGTTTATTTTTGTTTAAGACTTTTTGTGCCGTTAAAAAGTAAAAATGCAAATTTGTAGTTATTATTCTGTTTTAGTAGTTTAGATAGTTTCAATACATGATATTAAATTTATCCAAATGATTAAACTTGGTTTCCACGATTGATATGTGTGAAAAAGTTTATGGTTTGTATCTATATAGGACTTTTTGTGCCATTAAAAAGAAAAAATGCAAGTTTGTAGTTGTTGTTCTATTTTAACAATTTAGATAGCTTCAATGCATGATATTAAACTTGTTTGAATAATTTAACTTTTTTTCCACGATTGATATGTGTGAAAAAGTTACAATTTATATCTATTTAAGATTTTTTATGCTGTTAAATAACAAAAATGCAAATTTGCAATCATTGTTCTGTTTTAACAGTTTAGATAGCTTAAATACATGATATTAAACTTGTTTGAATGATTGAACTTTGTTTCCATGGTTAATATATGATAAAAAGTTAGGGTTTATGTATGTTTAGGACTTTTTGTGTTGTTAAAAGGCAAAATTGTAAATTTGTAGTTATTATACTATTTTAACAATTTAGATAGCTTCAACACATGATATTAAATTTGTCTATATGATTGAACTTGGTTTTCATGGTTAATATGTGTGAAAAAGTTACGGTTTATATCTGTTTAAAACTTTTGTACAATTAAAAAGCAAAAATATAAGTTTGCAGTTATTGTTCTATTTTAATAGTATAGATAGCTTAAATACATGATATTAAACTTGTATAAATAATTGAACTTTGTTTTCACAGTTGATATGTGTGAAAAAGTTACAATTTATGTCTATGATTTTTTATGCTGTTAAAAGATAAAAATATAAATTTACAATTATTGTACTATTTTAATAGTTTAAATAGCTTCAATACATGATATTAATCTTGTCCAAATAATTGAACTTGGTTTTCACAGTTGATATGCATGAAAAAGTTATGGTTTATATTTGTTTAGGATTTTTTTATGCTGTTAAAACATAACAAATGTAAGTTTACAGTTATTGTTCTATTTTAACAATTTAGATAACCGCAATACATTATACTAAACTTGTTTGAATGATTGAACTTTATTTCCATAATTGATATGTGTGAAAAAAGTTATCATTTATGTTTGTTTATGACTTTTGTGTCATTAAAGGGCAAAAAGGTTTTGTTTTAGTTATATTTCAGTTTTAACAATTTATATAGCTTAAATACATTATACTAAAATTGTTCGAATGATTGAACTTGGTTTCCATGATTGATGTGTGAAAAAGTTATCGTTTATGTTTATTTAAGACCTTTTATGTTGTTAAAAGGCAAAAATGTAAATTTGCTGTTATTGTTTTATTTTAACAGTTTGGATAGTTTCAATACATGATATTAAACTTATCTGAATGATTGAACTTGATTTTCCACGGTTGATATGTGTGAAAAAGTTACTATTTATATCTATTTAGGACTTTTTATGCTGTTAAAAGGTAAAAATGCAAATTTGCAATTATTGTTCCATCTTAATTGGTTGGATAGCTTCAATACATGATATTAAACTTGACCAAATGATTGATGTTCTTTTCCACAATTGATATGTGTGAAAAAGTTATTGTTTATGTTTGGTTAGGATATTTTATGCTATTAAAAGATAAAAATGTAAATTTTCGGTTATATTTCATTTTTAACAATTTAGATAGCTTAAATATATAATATAGCTTAAATATATGATATTAAACTTGTCCAAATGATTGAATTTGGTTTTCATGATTGAAATGTGTGAAAAAGTTACTGTTTTTATATGTTTAGCACTTTTTATGTCGTTAAAAGGTCAAAATGAAAATTTGCAATTATATTTATGTTTTAACAGTTTAGATAACTTAAATACATTATATTAAATTTGTTCGAATGACTGAACTTAGGTTCCATGATTTGATATGTAAATAAGTTGCGATTTATGTCTGTTTAGGACTTTTTGTGCTGTTAAAAGGTAAACATACAAATTTGTAATTATTGTTCTATTTTATCAAATTAGATAACTCCAAAACATGATATTAAACTTGTAGAATATTTGAACTTCATTATTGCCATGCTCGATAAGCATGAATACATTACGATTGATATGTGTTTAACACCAACAGTGTTTTTTATGTAGGAAATTGAGTTGGGTGAAAAAATTAGACGTGTGAAGCTTTTTCGATTAACCCACATGAAAAATGACAGATCTTACCTAAATGTTAAAACACAAGAAATTACAGTAATTTTTTAGATTCATTTTATACAAAAAGTAAATATTTACTATTTCAAATATACTATGAATTAATTATTAAACTTGATAGCTTTATTTAATTAATTTATATGAGAAAGCAAAAAAGAAAATAATTGTTGAGATTGAAGCAGCATTCGATTCTTCTATCAACATGCAAGAACTGAAAGATCGAATTCCCATAGAAGTTGTTAGAAAAGAAAGACATGGAAGGGTCGGAGGCCTTGGATTGGGTCCAACACCATCTAGCTATTATGGGCATAGCTCTCAGCAATTTACATCCTCAACAAGTTAGCCTCGCAAGAAATCTCAATGTTGAGAAAGGGGTTACAAACTATGTAATAACGTGTCCAGCAAATGGAAGTTGAAAGAGTTGATGAGCGTGCTAGAATGGATCAGGAGCGTAAGCAATTGCATAATCGATTCAACTCTTTTATAAATTTTGTGCAACAATAATTTCCAGGAACCAATCTAGGTGGTCCACCAACTCAGGTATCATATTTAGTATAATATTTAATTTTTTTAATATTAGAAATAACTTATTATAAATGATAAAAAAAACTGTTTTACTTTATTCAGTAGGTTCTTGAGTAAGCTAGCAATCGTGGTGGAAAAAATCCTTTTATCAAATAGCAGTGCTCTAAATCTAAGTGCTCATTAATTTCATACAGTTTAAATTTTTGGTTAATGTACTAGTACAATTTGAATGTATAGTATTAAACTTTGTGTTTCATGCAAATTGAAACAAATTATGTATTTAAATATTTTAAATATTTATAATATTTAGTTCATAAATTCATAAATTCATTTTTTTAATATAAAAATATTTATTTATTTTTTATTTAATTATAGCAGTAAATATTAAAAACAAGTTAAATTCCTAACTTAGCAGTGTTTTCATACACAAGCGCCACTAAATTTAGTAGTGTTTTTGTGTGGAAACATTGCTAAACGTTGAAATTTAGTGGCATTTATCTCAAAAACACTGCTAAATTTAGCAGTATTTCTGCGCAAAAACACCACTAAATTTCAGCATTTAGTGGCATTTATTTAGCGGTGTTTTTGCACACAAACGCCACTAAATTTAGTGCCATTTACGCACGAAAACACCTTAAAATTAGTGATGTTTCTCCCTAAAATGCCACTATTTTTCCTAACATAGGTATAGCTGGCATTTTTAGCAGCATTTTTTACAAACGCCATAAATTGTATAGCAACATTTATGAATGCCACTAAATATTAAAAAGAACATTGCTAAAATCCTATTTCCCTGTAGTGATAGAAACACATTTTATTCTTGTTAAATTTAGATTTTTTAATTCCATTCTTTTTTACTTTAAAATTGTTTTGAAATTTGCTAGAAGACTTGTGAGTTTTTCTAGAATTTTGTCCACTCACATAGTTCACATTGAACCTCCAGGAAAGAGTGCATTTTTTGTATGATTTTTCACTTCAATCTGTATGTGAGTCTGAAATTCTTCAATAGTAAAAGTATATGTTGAATGCAAACTTTTTTTCCTATATCCATTCCAAGAAGGAGGAAGTTTTAATGAAATAGCTCTAACTTGAAGTGAATCAAGAACTTTAATTTCTAGCTCACTTAACCTAGAAACCTAAAATTTGTAACTCGTGCAGTTGGTCCATAATTGGTTTGTCATCAGTTATTGCAAATTCAAAGTATTTCAAGGCCAAAAACTTATTAGTACCTTTTATTTTCGTTCATGTATTTGTGTTCAAAAGCAATCTATATCTCTTTTGTTGCTTTCATATTTCTATATAGATTATATAGACGATCAAATAATGAATTCAAAATATAACCGTAATAGACTAGTTCATCTTCTTCACATTTGCTTCTTTTTGCCTTAATAGCAACAGAATCTTCAGGAGTTGGTTTTGGAATTGGTTTCAAATTTAGATCATGTACATAAAACATCTTTAATGCAGTTAATAGAAAAACCATTTTGTCTTTCCACCTAGTGTAGATTGATCCATTAAAACGATCAAGTTTGATTACATCTTGATTTTGAAAATGAACCTTCATGCTTGATTCCAAATCCATAGCAGCTTTGGGGACAATAGTAGATGTATCCATAATTGCCTTTTAAATTATTGAAACATTTAAGAAAATAAAAATAATAAGTGTCATCATGTATAGATCCATGGACCTACTACTAGACATGGGTTAGAGGAATCGCCACCAATCTTTTTTGTTTAGGTATAATTGGCCACTTGAAACAAATTTTGATATGCGAAACTAGATTTTAAGTTTGGGAGTACGGTTATATGTGAGGAAGATTATAGCACCCTCACAGCGACCACCCAAATGATGGTATCAGTTTGATCTCAAATTATCCAAGCCTTAAACATGTTTATATTTTACCAAAATATTTAATATTGAAAATTAATTCTAAAATTGTCCCAACAGTTTGGTAACAATTTAAGATAATTCTCTCACCTCATGAGTATTCATAGAGACTAATGTCCTATCCTGAAGAGGCTTCGTCATCGGATTTATTATAATATTTTATTGAAAAAAAACTAGTAAAGTCTCCTAATAGTTTGGTGGGACTTAGTTTGAAGCAGATCTCCCAATAGTTTGATGAGATTTTTATTCAAAAATATTTATAAAAATTTTATTCTTTTGAGAAAAATTTATTAAGTCTCCCAATAGTTTGGTAGGATTTAATTTAGAAAGCAATTCTCCAATCGTTGGAAGGATAAAAAAAATATTTTTATTATGTTTTATTATTATTAGTTTTTTCAAAATTGATTTATGAAATTTTTCAATAGTTTGGTGGATTCCATAAATTTACTTGAAAAAGATTTTTTTTATTTTTTTATTTTATTTTTTTAACTTATTTGAAAAGTTTTTTTTCTTTTTTAAATAAAAATAGAATTTTGGAAAATATTCAATAAAAATAATTAATAAAAATCAAAAAATTAAAATAAAATAAATTAAAAATATAAAATAAATAAAATCAAAAATTAAAAAGAAAATGGAAAAGGAAAAACTGCAAGTTGGGTTGGGTCAGTATGCGGTTTGACATATGAGTCAACAAGTCAGAGCACCAATTTCGGTATACAAAAACTGCATTGTATTGGGTCCTTATAAAGGCCAAGTTCAGTGTTTTAACCTCATAATTCCCTTGGTCCTCTCTCTCTGCCTAAATTCTCTTTGCCCTTTCTCTAAAAATCCTAACACCCACCAAAACTAAAAATTCTTGCCAGTTTTTGGAATATCTCATCGAAAAATTCAACCTTGTCAGAAAAATTCAACAAAAAAATTCATCCTAAACCTAGATTTTTCAGAAAAAACTCAAAATTCTCCCAGATTTCCCATATTGCTTCAAAAACCTCCCAGAAACTTAATTCTAACCCCAGAAACTTAAAATCGAACCTAAAACTTTAAATTAATCCCAAAATCAAAATTCCTGAAACCTAAAACCAAAAGTCGCAGCAACTAAAAATTTCAAAAATTTAAACATTAGGCCTTTTCACCTAATCCACCATTCCTCTTTAAAATCCATTTTGTCTATTTCTCTAATCTTTAGTTTAATTTATAGGCATCTTTAAGGCAATCTTTAGGAAATAAACAAAACCAATCCCAAGCTTGAATCCTAGGATTGGATTCTGCCCAAACACACTTTAGGTTTTTGATTCAATCCTAATTGAATTTATAGTTGCCCTGACTTGATTTTGCATTAAAAACCTTTAACTATGATAGGATTTTGATCTAGCTAATTTAGTTTTCATTTCCATAATTCTCGTCAGAAATTGACAAAGAAACGAAAGAAAAAAGAAAAAAAATAATAGAAATAGTATAATATACTATACTAATACTAATATAACAAAATAATAGTAACAAAAATAATGGCAATAATAAAAATTGATTCAATAGACCCCATACACAGATGGGTGTCTACAGCTGCCCTTCTTTGTACATCTCTATTAGACAGAGATGGTGCAAAGATGTAGACATCGACTCTATTCCAATCCAAGAATCAAATTAGTAAGTATAAATGATTGGGATGAAATTGAGAGTCCCAAAAATGATCTGATTGAGCCAAGATCAAGTGATCGAGATAGAACTATGAATTTGAAAAATGATTTGGACTGAGCTGAGATCGAATGATTGGAATGAAACCACGAGTCTAAAAGTGACCAAAACTCAATTTAGGTCGAAGATGAATGACCAAGATGAAACTGTGAGTCAAGAAAATGATTTGAACTAAGCCAAAATCAAATGACTAAGACAAAACTGTAAGTTTGAAAGTGATAAGATTGAGTCAAGGTCGAAGATGAATGATTAAGATGAAATCGTGAGTTAAGAAAATGATCTAGACTGAACCGAGATCAGATGACTAGGATAAAACCACGAGTTTAAAAGAATAAAGTGACCAGGATTGAGTCGATATCAAAGATAAATCACTGGGATAAAATCACGAGTCAGAAAAATGATCTAGATTGAGCCGAGATCGGATGACCGAGATAAAATCGTGAGTCTAAAAGATAAGCAATCAAAACCGAGTTGAGGTCAAAGATGAATCACCAGGATAAAATTACGAGTCAAAAAAATGATCTAGATTGAGTCGAGATTAGATAACCAGAACGAAATCATAAGTCTAAAAGATGAAATGACCAAGATTGGTTGAAGTTAAAATAAATGATCAGGATGAAATCGTAATTCAAAAAAATAATATGGACTAAGTTGAGATTAGATGACCGAGATGAAACCATCAATCTAAAAGAATAAAGTGACCAAGACTAAGTCGAGGTTGAAGATGAATGACTGAGATGAAATCATGAGTCAAAAAAATGATCTGACTGAATCGATATCGAATGGGTGATAAATGATAATGCAACAATGCAAATGCATGTCCTATCTGGGATATAATATGTGTAATACAAATATTACTAAATCAATGCCATGAAGTCTCAATTGTGGTAACAAGGTTCTCAAGATTCTACCATCTTATATATTCTTTTTTAGTTTTCAGCATCTCAGAACAAATTCTTTCAACCAATCCATACCATTCTTTTTGTCTGATCATAACTTATAGGTCATGTCAACCATTTTATTATTGAATTCATCACTGGGTCATCTTATTTGCCTCATGGTAAATCATATTTTCATGCTTCTTTCATTTATTTCGTCTTAGATTTCTTTCAAATGAATGGAAAACATTTTATGAAAAATGTCATTCATTTATTTGCCATTATTCAAATTAGTGATAGATATGATGCATTTCCTTAATTTGTTTAGGGAAAGTTCAATTGGTGAACAATGGGTCTCTAGTATTAAAAAATAAAAGGTATGGTCAAGAACAACTCAAAGGTAAACAAAGCCAAAATGCTACGATTATTCAAATAAGACATCAACACCCAAAATAACAATTGTTCAAACAATTTTGAACTCAAACTTAAAATCATCTTTCCAAAAACACATTCCATTAATATCTTTAATCTTTAAACCAATCATCCTCATTTTGGGACCTTCACATGAAGTTTTTTTTTAAGTTTTCATTTTTACTTAAACTACCCTTTCAAATTTTTAGTTTAAGTCTTTTTTTTATTTTTTCTTTTTTTTGTACAGCTTTTGCTCATCTTTTCTTCTCATTTTTTTTTCCTTTGATCTATCAGTGACAATTTGATCAAGGTTTCAAACTATCCAATACCAAATATGCCTTAATTCAACTCATGATTCTTCAAATCGAGTATTCACATTTGATTAAAATAGACTTTTAAGGGATGAAATGTAGGCTAGGTGAGGGGTTATCAAGGAAATGGATAAAATAGGCCCAAATTGTATTTAGAGGATTATCAATCTAAGAATCATTTTTTCATGTGGAGCACACTAGCATTTTGCCCTATCAGTTTTTTCATTTTTTCTTTTTTTTTTCTATTTTTTAAGAAACTTGAGCATAAAAAGGCTTTGTCTCTGAAATTACTAAGCGTAAACAAACTTCTTGACCTTTGCCCCCCATTGTTAAAGTGATCTTTAGTTAGGGTTTTTTAAAAAAATTTTCAATAAGCTCAAATAGGGTAGCAAAGAATAATTTTACTCTTTTTTTTTAAGAAGGATAGAAGAAATATGGTCATTTCTCATTTCAAACATGAATACTCTTAATGAAGAATATTTATTGACCAATAGCAGCTTTGTGAATGAATAATTGCACAGATCATATGTTGCATCACTCCTAAAATTTTTCACCAAATTTATCCTTTTTATTTAGGAATCCAAATGAACCAATAATCTCAAATTTATCTATCACAACACCATGAATGGTGTTTTCAAAGTCGAATCCTGAATTATCATCATGAATGTCTGAACATTTATTATTCGAAATCAAATAATGGATATGAAGAAGGTATGAGAAGGTAAAAATAAATAATGATGTTTCACACAAAAGAGGAATGTCATGACAATGCATCAAATGTGTCATTTTATTAAAATAATGAAGAATAAGATGAACTCCAAATATATAAAAGAAATCTCTATTCTCAAGAAATCTTAAAAGAATAAGCAGTCCCAATCAACCTCTCCAAAATCATGCCTTTAGATGATTGGGTAATGGGCTACTACTGACATTAAATGCTATGTTTCCATTGGTGTTGAAGTTTATTAGCCTTCTTTAATCAACATTTGTACCATATGTTTCAAAGTGATATAATTTTTGATAGAATGGCTAGTTGCCCTATAATGATAGTCACAATGAGTAGTGAAATCATACAACTTGGGATAGGGAGGTTCAAATTGTTTTGTAGGAATGAGAGTAATCAAATGGTTCTTGTAAAGCTCTTGGTACAAATCTGTGTAACTTATAGGAATAAGGTCAAATGTAGGCTTTTTTCAGTTTTGTGATTCTTATACACCACTTGTTAGGGTAGTTGGATAAACAGAGGGCCTAAATGTAGATGGACAAGAAAGTCATAGAGTTGATTGGTAAATTGCAATAGAAGCATGACTCACAACAAGATGATATATGAGATAAATCGATTGACGGTGGTTTATGACTTGCTGACTATCAAAACTCACAACTTGAGTCTTACTTTCATTTTTTTTAGGTATCTTTTTAGTAGCAAAAGACTATCTTTCTTCCAACTTATCACTCTTGATTGCATTTGCAATGATCTCCCCTCAAATCATTATGTCGACAAAATTCTTAGTCACGTTCCCTATCATCTTTTCATAATATGGTAACTTTAAAGTGCTTACAAACAACACTATCATTTATTTCTCTGTTAGAGGAGATTGTACTTGAACAGTGACATCATACCACCTTTAGGCATATTCCTTGAAAGATTTAAATGTTTTCTTTTCCATACTTTCTAATGAAAGGCGATTATGAGCCATATCTATGATGTGATGATATTGGTTGATGAAAGACCATGTCAAATCCTTTTACAATTTAATGCAAGTCCTATCCAACTGAATATACCATCTTGCCTATCTTGAAACACATACATGAGTAGCTTTTCGTTGCTAACGTGTGCTACTATCTTATGACAATACATTATGATATGTGTAATAAGGCACTTAGTACTGTAGTACTTCTTAAATTTTAATGTTTTGAATTTTGAAGGAATAGTCACATCTAGCACCAAACAAAGGTTGATAGTATCCATGGATCCATAAAAATCAATGCCTTTCATAGCCCATAATCTTTCTTCAATCATACTCATAGCTTGATCGATTTTAGAGTCTTCTAAGGACGTAAGCCGTACACAATTTCACTTTTTCTTTTATCTTATCCATTTTAGGAATTTGGATGGGCTCATATGCCTTTTCAGTGAAGACATGATTGGTATAACTCTAAACATTCCTTTGATCGGGTACATAAGACATTCTATAATTTAAGAATATGGTCTGTTGTGGCTGAAAACTTGGAGTGATTTGGGTTTAATGTAGACCAAAACCTGATGGATATGGTGATTCAGTAACTTCATGCAAACTATTTTCTTTACCTCTTTTCCTTTGTTTATCTTTTCTAAAATGTCCAAAATCTTGCTTAATTTTCCCTCAAGTATCTCATGGGCCTTTTTTATCCTTTTAAAATGATTTGTATTGTCCTGTTCCATTTTTTTGGCTCTAACCCGAGTATAATCCTAGTGTTAAGCTATGCTCAAACCCTTAATTTTCCACAATATGCAAATTCAAAAGGATGTTTATGGAACTCTCAAATTATGCATGAGAATGAATGCAAAAACATAATGCACAAATGCTATAAGGAGAATTTACCACATAACAATTATTATAAAAGAAAGTCTTTATTGAATTGAATGTCAAATTTAACTAAATCCAACATTACATCTATGAAAAGTCTAGAGCTACTGGGAAAAAAATTCATAACTCGTTGATACTAGCTTTGCACTTTATTAAGAAAATCCATCAATTTTTGACCATGTGCTTTCACTGGTGGTACCCTTGCTTTCCACTTTTCAATCATTTCTACCATGTCATTGGCTTTGTAAACAACCACAATGATTCAGTACTACAAGGACTTCAACTAGTTATGTTTTTGCACATATGCTTTTTTCATTTGCTGACATTCTTTAGTCATGGCCTTCATTTGTGCTTTAATTCCCATTGCTACTTCATTTAGCATATGGATATGCTTTTGGGCTTCAAGGAGCATTGTATCCTTTTTTTGTAGTTTTGCTTGCAATTATCTATTTTCTTGCAAAAGTTGAGCCACTTTTTGGTTAATGGATGACCGTGTTGTATTAAGGTCAATGCATAAACTCCTCTACCCATCCTTTTTTGTTTCAGTGTTTGGATTTCCTTTTTTAGCTGCTTGTTTGCAAGTTTTCAACTTTTCATATTCCCTTTTTAGGCCAGTAGAGGACTTTGCTAGGCTTTTCATTGATGTAACTGAGATTTTTCTTATTAAAATTATTTTGTGGCAATTAGTCCTTATGATAAATACATGTGTGATAAAAGAAAAAGATTAGCAAAAATAATATACAAAGACCAACACATACAAAAAGAAAAGACAATACTTAGTGTTACGATTAAACAAACATCTAATCATGTGTCTTATTTAAGATTTTCTAACACAGAGGAAGGCATGGCTCTATCTAGGTATGGACCTTTAGGGTTAACTATATGTGGCTTTGATTACTTCTAGAAGGTTCCCAAATTGTTCCTTACATCATTGTCCATCATAGATTAGTAGGGCACCGTGATTCTCACCCATTATAGGTTTTAAGCGAAAAGGGTTCAATTTGAGTGGGAGTGTTTCGTAGGTCCATACTGAGACATGAAATCTCACGAAAGCATAGATATTTCACTCCCTCATAAAAGTAAAGCTCAGGTGGAGAGCTTTATGTTATGCATATGCAAATGAATGACAGATATATACAATAAATAAATAAATTACTAAGAAAATATATTGAAGTAAATAGAAAAAAAATAATCCTAAATTTATTAGGTAAGGCTTGGATAATAAGAAATCATTTACTAGCTTGACTCTCAACGTCCTTAACGGAGTCGTTAACTATCATAACGTATAGATCCGTGGACCTACTACTAGACATGGGTTAGAAGAGTTACTACCAATATTTTTTGCTTATGTATGATTGGCCACCTGAAACAGATTCTAATCTATGAAACCAGATTTTAGATTTGGAAATATGATTATATGTAAGGAAGATTATAATATCCTTACAACACCTATCCAAAAGATGGTATCAATTTGATGTCAAATTATCCAAGTATTAAACATGTTTATATTTTACCAAAATATTTAATATTGAAAATTAATCCTAAAATTATCTCAATAGTTTGGTAACAATTTAAGATAATTCTCTTACCTCAAGAGTATTCATGGGGACTAGTATCCCATCCTGAAGAGGTTCCGTCATCGGATTTATTATAATATTTTATTTAAAAAATTAGTAAAGTGTCCAAATAGTTTGGTTGAACTTATTTTAAAGCAGATCTCCCAATAATTTAGTGAGATTTTTATTCGAAAATGTTTATAAAAATTTTATTCTTTTGAGAAAAATTCATTAAGTCTCCAAATAGTTTGGTAGAACTTAATTTAGAAAGCAATCCTTTAATCATTTGGAGGATAAAAACAAAATTATATTATTATATTTATTATTATTAATTTTTTTGAAAATTGATTTATGAAATTTTCCAATAGTTTGGTGAATTCCATAAATTTACTTGAAAAATATTTACTTTTTATTTTTTATTTTATTTTTTAAATTTATTTGAAAAGATTTTTTTTCTTTTTTGAATAAAAATAAAATTTTGGAAAATATTCAATAAAAATAAATAATTAATAAAAATAAATTAAATTAAAAATAAAAAATAAAAAAATCATAAAATAAAAAGAAAATAAAAAAAAACCTGCGCTTCAGGTCGAAACAACATGCGGGTTAATGTGCAGGTCAACGGGTCAGAGCACGGATTTGGGTATGCAGAAATAGCATGTATTAGGTCCTTATAAAGGCCAAGTTCAACATTTTAACCTTAAAATTCCCTTGGTCTTTTCTCTTTGTACTCGAATTCTCCATGCCCTCTCTCTAAAAATCCCAAGAACACCCACCAAAAACTAAAAATTCTTGTCGGTTTCTGAAAAATCTTATCAAAATCTCATCAAAAAATTCCACCTCGCTAGAAAATTCAACTAAAAATTTCATATATTCATCGAAAAATTCATCCTAAACCCAGATTTTTCAGAAAATACCTAGAATTCTCTCATATTTCCCAGATCGCTTCAAAAACCTCCTGGAAACTTAATCCTAACCTCGAAAACCTAAAATCGAACCCAAAACTTCAAATCAATCCTAGAATCCCAACAATCAAAATTCTCAAAACCTAAAACCAAAAGTCCCAGAAACTGAAAATTCCAAAAATTTAATCACTAGGTACTTTCACTAAATCCATCGTTCCTCTTTAAAATCCACTTTGTTGTTTCTCTGATCTTTAGTTCAATTTATAAGCATCCTTAGGGCAATCTTTAAGAAATAGACAGAACCAATCCCAGGCTTAAATCCTAGGAATTAGATTCTATCCAAGAACACTTTTAGGTTTATGATTTGATCCTAATTGAATTTACAGTTACCCTGACTTAATTTTGCATTAAAAACCTTTAACTATGATAGAATTATGATATAGCTGATTCAGTTTCCATTTCCACAATTCTCACAAGAAATTAAAAAAGAAAGGAATGAAGAAAATAATAATAATAATAATAATAGTATAATATACTATATTAACAATAATATAATAAAATAATAGTAACAAAAATAATGACAATAATAAAAATTGCTTCGATAAAACCCAGACATAGATGGGTGTCTACAATAAGAAAAAAGAAATATGGCTTTGAAGTGTGAGAAATGCTATCATAAAGGCAATTATGCTCATAGAATACAATAAAGTCTTAAAAAACTCTCCAAATCAAAAGTAATAAAATTGGTCAGACAGAAAGATCTATTTATAATAAATGAACAGTCATCAATCAAGCCAATTCAAAAAATCATGATATTATGTATAATCATGTTTTTATGTTTAAATAAACTTTATTTAAACAGTCATGTTTTCCTGTTCATATATGTTTGTTTGGACCATCATGTTTTTCTCTATTCAAACATGTTTATTTATAATAAAAATAAATTTTAATAATATTTTGAAATAAAAAATAAAAGATTTAAAAATTAAATCTTTTTACTAAATAAGCTCAAGTGCCATGTGTTCAAGTGCGTATCTTTGATTTTTAAAATTATTTGACCCATTAAGAAAACTCTTAGTAAGCCTAAATTACTTAGTCTACTCCAACACTTAATTTAATTACTTAAATAATTACTTAAATAACATAAGTAATCTCTTTTAAATTACATATAAATTATCTTTCTACTAAATGTGGGATTCTCCACTTTCTAAGCTACAATATAAACAAGCAACATGTATATATTTTTTTAAAGAAGTAACTTGTAACTTTTAAAATAAAAACTTGTAAGAAATGAATATAAAATAGTAATGTCGACAATTCATTCAATTTAATTCTTGATACATAAAATAAAAATAAAAACTTAGTTTTTGATTATTCAAAATCAACAACTTATATTTTTACAAAGTATTGGAACATAAAAAAAAATCAAACTGAAATATAACTTTTTTTTTAGTAAACTAAAATAAAACTTTTAAATATATAGAAAGAACAATTATAATTGTTATTTATGTATGAAGAGTTTAAATGAATATACCAAAGGAGCAAATATTGACAGGAACAATTTTAGATTTGATTAATGGGTATTTTATACTACTGAATAGATATGTATATATGAATATAAACTCAAAAGATTTAAAATTAAATTACACTGAATATTAAGTACATTCATCCATAATTAATTAATATTTTCATTTAATAAAAAAGCATTAATTAAGAACACAATTAATTTAATTTACTATTTGCATAATTTAAAAAAATGATCAATTAAGAAAAAAATTAATTTAATAAATTATCAAAGGCATGTGCATGGTTCACTATTTGCAGTTTTGAAATTAGTCTAGATAGATTGATTAATAGTATTTAGTTGAATTTTATCAGAACAACTAAAAAAAATGGGAATAAGAGGAGAATGTGTGAAAGTTGGAACAGACAGGCCCCTTGGTAGCCAAAAAGTCTACGGTCTCTCAGACAAAAACATTTATTCTGTCTCTTTCTCTTTTGAATTTTGATCATGATTCACTGCTACATTCATAAATAGTTAAGGTATAAGTTTTTCTTTTCTTTTTTTTTGGCTAATAAATTCTCTGTATTATTCTGAAGAACTAAAGAGGATGGCCAAGACCAACACTGGGAAAGGCGGTACCGGAGTTAGGCAGTACAACAAATCAGAACTTCCGCGGTTGAGATGGACTCCTCAGCTTCACCAACACTTTGTTCATGCTGTGGATCGCCTTGGTGGAAAAAACAGTCAGTTCTTTTCAAATATTAATGTTTTTTAACCTTTGCCTTCCCCTAACTAGCTAAGAAATTCTTACCAGAATTGAGTTTGCATAATAAGCTATTAGCACAGATCCTGTTCGAAAACAAGATTTTCGTTTGACTTTTAATAAAAAAAAGCAATATATATATATATATATATATATATATATAATAATCATGTGCTGAACGTACAGTTTAACTGGATAATGAATCACGCTTAAGAAATGATATTTAATAAATCTAAAATTGGAATCGTAATGTTTATGACCTGTTTTGAATATAAAAAAATCATGTGCTCTATTAATAAAGTACTGAATTCTGAGTTTTAGGCACCTTGACAGTTTTAAATACCGAAAGAAAATTATGAAACTGGTGTGATTCTGCACTACTTTTTTGATGTTCTAAGTAAATTTGCAGCTTGATTCATTCATAATTACTCTATGCCTTTACGTTACTAGTAGCAGAAGAAATTCTGAAACCTATAATTGCTACGTGTATAATTGATGGATGCAATCGATTGTTGGTTGAATTTGCAGAAGCAACACCGAAGCAAATATTGCAGATGATGAGTGTAAAAGGGCTCAGCATTTCTCATATCAAAAGCCATCTTCAGGTATACGATTTTTTTTAAAATTTTTATTAGTTCGAAAGTAAATTAACAATAATATTGGAAAAAAAAATCGTGATGAACCCAAAAGTAGTCCTCATCATTACAACAGAAAAAATCTAAAATCTATTGTAAATTTGCCTCTACAATCTAAAATCTGATCATAAAAGGTTTTACCCTGTACAATATTATGACCTATAAATTAAAAGTTTAGCCTAAGATAATTATTCTCCAAGTCTATAAATATATACACGTGTATATATATATATATATATATATCCTATTTGAATTAATATTTTTGGAATTTAAAAAGCACATACATATACAAGAACCTATGAAACTACAAGGGTTTCTGAAAGTTTTTATTTCCCACGCATTTCTGCTATCTCATTTGCCTTTTCTCTCAATTTATATATCTATCATGTGGGCATCAGATTTGTTCCAAACAGCTACTAATCTGTATTGAAGGGGGAACATTAAATTCATTTGTTTGTCAATTGTTTTTTTGGTATTTGAAATTGTCTGACATTGAATTTTAATTATTAAAATTAATTCCAGAACTATACCAACAAATCATACCTTCGTTGTTGACAAAAAATGGGTTTTATCTGTTTGTACATCTTTCTCAAAAAGTTATTTATATATTAAAATTTTTAGAAATTATAAACTGTCAAATTGATTTCCTCATTGTTTTAAGTTATTCATATTTTTTTCCCTTTCCATTCCCCTTCCATTACAAACAGAAAATAAATCAACCTTTTTATTCTGAGTACGTCTTTCATCAGCACAAGTTTCGTAAAACAATAGGGCTAGTTTATGTGCACCTTCATACCAAAAAAACACTTCAGAGGTAACTGATATGTAGGGCTTTTCTTTTTATTTGTATAGAGAGTGAAGCAGAGAACTACATTCACTTATTATCAAGTCAATATGTTTGGATTCAATGCAAAGCTTTGGGCTCCTGTAAAGAAAATTAAATGTGATATACCTGAAATTAAAGCCATATATATGTTTTATAGTACTTGAACACAGTAAACCACACATAGGATTGGGTAATTAATTACCTTAGATCATGTTTGATATATAAGATGATAGATATGATAAAATGATAATTATTTTATATTATATTTTATTTGTATCTAAAAAAATGGATAGGATAATAAGGAGAATTAATCATTCTCTTGATATAAAATGATTCAATCATTCTCAAATGGAAAAGGTTATTTTTAATCTATGTGATTAAATTTGCATGTCTTATTATATTATTAAAAATTATATTAATAGTTTAAATTATATAAATTTTGAAAAAAGATAATTTTAACCAATAAATAAATTATTTTATCTTAATCTTTACACAAATTAAATATAAGATAAGATGATATTATTTAATTTAATTATATTCTTAATATCATTTTATTCTATCTTATTATAATATTATATACCAAATACATCTTTAAACCCATGACCTTAATTTCATGATGGTCTCATAGAACTTGAAATGTTTCATGTGATGTTTAAATAAAGAATTTGGCATGCGTATGGAATTATGGATTAGGTATATATGCCATCTAATAAAGCAGGCTTCATCTTTAAAGTAAGTTAGATAGAGCGGGTGGGGGCTACTGCTTTAAAGTAGATATAATCAGCAGTCCCGCAAACTCTATAGATCCTAGAAATGGATTAATACCTAACCAGGTTTAATGTAACTTTCCAAGTTAATCTTAATCTTGTATTTTACATTATAAGGGGATTTGGGAGGTTGCAACCAAAAACAAGAAAAAAAAACACTGCTTATTACTTAAATCAACTTTTTTTATTAACAATCATATGATTTATTGGTAAAATGTTGAATTTTTTCTTCAATAATCAAAGTTCAATTCTTGAAAACATCAAGTTATATTAAAAAAAAAAAAAGGAAAAACCTTTCTTGTAGTTGCAAGCTCATTCATGGTGAAACTTCTTGTTAACATACCTTGTTTTAATTTTCTGCATCAACTTATGTGATTTTTTTACACAATGTGTCTTTCTTCATTTTCAATATTCTCCATGCATATGTATCTGCTTAATTATAATTCTTTCATATTAATGTGCATTCTTAGGCCATAAAAAGTCCAAGGTCGTACGCACATCCCTAAATTAGTCTTTTATTTGAGTAATTAAGCTAATAGTCACAAATAGCATAGTGTGATTTGATGCATTTTATATTTTGACATTATATTCTTACCCTCATTCCATTTTGATTAATCCCATAGATGTACCGGAGCTGGAAAGATAGTAAGAACATGGACATGTTTGTACCGGTGAGGCACTTGCGTTTTAGAAGATCACCATGCCTTAAACACAATGCAGCCCTCTTTACGTCAAATCGCGCATTATCTAAGAGGTAGTACAAACCAACCAAAAAAATATAAATTTCTGTTCAAGTCTTTAATTATTGCCGAAAAAATTTGTTCTTGAACTAAGACTTTTAGAACCATTAATATTACAGCAAAATTTCACAATCAATTGACCCAGTCCTTGTGTCCAAGTAGCTCAAATTTATTAAAAAAAAAAATTAGTAGATTTGATAATTGTTTTTATTTATTTTATATTAAAATATATTAAATTATTAAATTATTAAATTATAATTTTTTCGATACTTCAAATATAAAATAAATTTTTTATTTTATTAAACTAATACACTATTTAATTAAATTTTTAATATTTTAATTTAAATTTTTTTTAAACTTTTACCGTGATTAATGTTGGTTGCAAACAAGTCATCTAGAAAGTCTAACTTTTCTGACCCCATTTCTGCCCCCAAGGTAAGATTTTTCTTGTCGTGATTAATGTTATTTGCGAGCAAGTCATCCAGAAAGTCTAACTTTTTTGACCCCTTTTTTCCTCCACAGTTTTTCAGCCACTGATGTGATTTTTAGAAAATAAGCGTGCATCCCTTATCCACATTAATTGTCATGAGTCACCACCACATTCCCACTGAACCGAAAGCCTTTTCCAATGTCCATGTCTCTTTAATTTAAAATTTAGCAGAAGACCTTTTATGTTCATGAAAGCATATTAAGTTTGTCTCCAACCACATGGTTTATGCATGCCCTGCCATCTTTGTTTCACTGTAGAAAATTATTTCTTGGCATGACAAGAATTCAATTTATCTAATTTTCATGTCTTGGTTGGATGTTTAAAGGAAAATTTGAAAGATAAAGAATACAAATTGGAGAAAATTATGATTTACATTCCGGAGAATCATAACTTGTTACGATGTCAAACATTTTTAATTAATGCATTAGTACATTTGAGCATTTGACTCTATAGGTTTTTAATTTTTAAAAAGAAAAAATTAAATGTGTTTGGTGGGACTTGTGAGACAAAAATAATCAAGCAAAATATGGATATAAATTTTCCAATCACATGTGAGAACTTCAGCTTTGTTAGATTGGAGATTGTCAAACCCAAAATTCAATTGACCCATATATATGGCCTACGGAAGTCCTACCGAAACGTGAAACATAGAATTTTACTCTACTAGTTAATATTAAATACCCTTAGACTTAGCTTTTTATTAAGTTGTTCCTACACAAAGTTCATTCTATGAAGTATGAACAATTACAAATTTCCAAAAGTTTGGTGACATTTCCCTCAATATTAAGAACCCTTAGACTTAGCTTTTGCCAAGTTGTTCCTACAAAAAGTTCAATGACCAATTCCAAATTTCCAAAAGTTTGGTGACATTTCCCTCTAGCTTGGCTAATTGGTCTTCTATTTGAACTGCCCTTATACCGATATTTTAATTTATAGTACCAAAAAAAAAAGGGTTTGGCGGTCTAAACTCTAGATTAGGTACATTGGAATCTTGAGAAAATTGGGATTGGGGAGCGTATTTAATAGTTAGTTAAATCCTTCCAAGGGCTCATTTATAACTGGTTTGACTTGTCCTTATGTTTGTAGAGAAAGTCCAAACTAGTGGCGAACTAGGGCTACCCACCTCTCCTGGTTGAGATGGTGGTTCATTGACAATTTTATTTGCCTTCATATCCATCATTCTCTTAATTTTTTTTATTCTTATTTTAAAAAATAGTCGCAGTCTAAGGATCATTCGCCTAATTTTGTATAACTATTAAGGCATTCAGAATACTGGTTGAAGGGGATTTGTATTGGTTAGAGGACTGTCATGAGATGTCCGATGCTTTGCAGGGTAGTAGAAAATGAACACAAAGAGTGGGAATGCGAAGGGGGAAATTTTTCAAAGGAAAGCAATCATAGCCTTTTACAAATGGAAGAAGCAGCTAATCTCTTTCAGCATCAGCAGCAGGTATCAATCACATAGTAATGTTGCAAAATTTTTTTTTCTTGTGGCATCAACATGCAAATTAATTAAGATAATCACCCACTACACTAAAAAAAAGCAAAAAATTGAAAGCTAAAGGACTTATTTTACGTTTTACAGGACTTACAGCCTGCAAAAAGGTTGAAAGATGAAGGTATAATTGGAGGGTTAGCAGAAGTTTGTGAGCTCTCTCTATCTTTCAGTACTCCTTCCCCAGCTGTTACCATAAAAGAATCAGAAGATGAGAAAGGCTACTTTTACCCTCTAATAGATGATCTGATCAGCCACCCAACTTTCATAAGGACTTCAAAAATATCCAATAACAATTACATAAATTTGGACCTAACCATCTCAACCTCATTTCCCAATTGATCACACTTGGATTAATACTAAATTAATTTGTAGTAAAAAAATAGTTTTCTTCTTTTTTTTTAAGGAAACGACTTACTTGATACGATATGTATAAGCAGCTTTTTTTTTCTTTTCCTTAATGTAAAAGAACAGAAAATTTATAGTCTTAGATTAGATTATTCTATATATACACTAACTAAGATGGAGTTCAAAAACCCCACGAGTAGCCGATTGTAAAATTTTGTCCCATGTCTAACTATAAATAAAGATGGCCATATGTTTTATTTCTTTTTTAATTAATTATTTTTATTTTTTAATATATTTTAAAATGTATATGTCACTTTGCTAATTCTGTATGTGGAGTCTAAAAGTTTACTAGCATCCATTTCTTTTATGTAATTTGTCAGGAGAATCTATCACTTGCAATCCAGCCACAAGAAATAGTCCAAATAAAAATGTAAATTTTCTCTTTTTTTTTTTTACTAGTAATGGGGGCAAGATCAGAAAAATCCGATTAAGATATTCAGAAGGCAATGTTGGTGAACCAGCTCTTTCCATTATTTATTTTTTAATACAGCTATTATCACCACACCATTCATACGTATAAATTGCACCATCTATGATTGAATCTAAGGCCCATGATACAGGCCAACCTCACTCTTTTAAGCAGGGAGGTTAACCATGCCCAATGGAAATTGTTCTAATTTAACGATTGAAATTCATTACAGCATGTTCTATTTTGTCGCTCAACTACTACATTGAATTTTGTTTTTTTAATTTTAGCAAAAACACTGAACTTACAGAAATAAATTCTTAACTTTTAATTTATATTTAAATAAATTCTTAATTTTTATTTTGTATCCAAATCAATCATTAACCTTTAATTTATACTTAAATAAGATCTTAGTATAAATAAATATTTCATTTGAAATAAGAATTTATTTGGATATAAATCAAAAGATAAAGCTTTATTTAAGTATAGTTAAAGTATAAGAATTTATTTAAAAAAATATTAAAATTTTAAATTATATATTCAATGTAATATTTAAATTTTAAAAATTTTTAATATGGTAACTAAATTATAAATACGTTAATTAATATGATATTTAAAAAATTAATTTTTCGTCACGTATCATCATTTGAAATTAATCATATTAAATGTTAGTATCAAATTAATTAATAAATTTATAATTACTAAATTAAAAATTTATAAAATTTAAGTACCTCATTCACATTTCGTTGTAGTTTAAAAATCATTTATGATACTTACCTTTAAAAAAATAAAATAGTTCAAGAAATTTTTTAATATTTTAGTCATTTTTTTTCTACGAAATTGAATTTATGTAAAGACTTTTTTAATAAAGAGATTACAATCCATGATAAGAAAATGATTAAAAATATTAAAATTTGAATCATAATCATGATAAATATTGCTTTTTAAAAGTAGCTGTAACTTAATAAATCAATTAAAGTAAATTTCAGATTCTAATTATCTTTTTTTTTTTTCCAAACGAAAATAAATCAATCTTTAAAAATAGCACCAACAATACGGAGAAAAACCAGCCTGTGGCACTTTTACCTTTTTCATCCAGATTTCGTATCCAAGATCATATACAGATTTAGTCAATCACGCTTCAGCATTACGTGATGATTTGTCAGATTGAATCAGATATAGGACGGCTCTGTGGTTTTCAACTATACCTTCTATACCATTTACACTTTAACAAACCAGAAGAGAGAATGCACAGTACAAGGCATTAATCCTAAAAAAGAGGATTTTCTTTACCACTTTCGATGTACCCTTCACTGCCTCTTTGCTAATGTCTTCCTTAATCCCCTGATAATCTTTCCAAACCACATCAAGTTCATAACTGATAGGACTAATGGCACAACAAATATTAACAATTGCCCGTAGTTGTGCATCTGCTTAACCTGTTTTGAGGAGAAAACAACGGTAGGCTGTTAACTTGATGACCCAGCGGATTGATTTTGTCCAATAAAATATAAATGAAACAATTGTAGGATGATATAATGACATTTAAATGCCAAATCCATGTCAACATTTTAAAAACAAAAATATAAACCATCATCTTTTAATTTGTATCAAATAAACTTTTATTTCAAAGGAAAGATTGATTTATTTTAAGAATTTATTTAAGTACAAATTATAAGTTAAAGGTTTATTTGGATACAATAAAAATACAAAAGCTTTTCTAAGTAAAGGAGTAAAGTTTGTGTGCTTTTTTGGTTTTTTAACCTTTACGGTTTTATATAAAAAATTTACGACTGTCTTGAAGTGAACGCTGTTACCGACAGAAGTAGCTAGCAAAGAATAAACAAACCTACAGCTGACATCAGGTAAAGTTTTTTGGGAATTTTTTTACCTGATCATAGTGCAAGTAGAGGTGGTAAAATAGATAAATAAACGGGAGTATTCTAGCAACCTGCCAGGAAATCATCAAATTTCAGTATATCTAACTGCAAGATAAATTAGTGGAAGGATATCAATGCAAGCATTAACAGTATAAAGCAAAAAGTTTGAAAGTAACAAACATATTTCACTCACCAGCCATGTGACAAATATTACAACCCCATTAATTAAGTAAGCTCTTGATCTCTTCATTCCAGCTGTGTCAAGATACCTATATAAAACCAGAATATCCTTAACATAGTCTAAAACTAACATGCATTTTACAATTGACACGAAGGAGGAATGAACTAGTATATAGATAAGTTTTTACCATCTCAAGTTAATCCCCGGGGTTGTAGTCTCAGAGATGAGTATCATGAAGGTGTAAAGCTGACCTTCCCCAGTCAACATAGCATATGCTACAGCTGCTGCTGACAGAAGATGATGAAGGACCTGAAATAGCAACATTTCAGGTTGATTTACATCAGGATCAGATTGAACATCAATCATCACCAACTAGGTTTCTATAGAAAGAAGAAAAAGTAGGGCAAAATTCTAATCAAATAATAAAATACTTACAAACTCCATTCCACCGAGAGAAGGGTAAAACCAAATGATCATCCCAAGGTCACTAAGAAAGTAACCAACAGATACCTATCAAAAAATTTGTTAAAAAATGGCGAGTAAGATTATTTTACTTAAAGGTCAGCTAGAGGTGATAATATGCATACCTAGGGAAATGTTAACACAAAATGAAAACTTTTAGCAAGATGAATTTACAGCAATATTACTCCCTCTTGTACATATAACATGGCTACAATTAGTTTCAGCTGCATTAATAATTGACTTGATGGACAGAATGTAATTAGTCTGGTTGGTAAATAACATTTTGCAGCTTCTCTGAGTGTATTTGTTATTCATTTAGTTATTCATTTGATAGTTCAGTACACTGCAATATAAAAAGGCTAAAAGACTATAAATCCCCGTACTTTCCCAAATATAGGCCCCTATCCTTATTTATTTCTCAGATAAGGGCTCAACTGAGTACAATAAACAATAAGTGCTATTCTAAGAAATTTGAGAAAGTAAAGGTGTTTTTAGTATTTTAACCCTATCAAAATGAAGGAAAGCAATACTTACTACAACCAAATACTAAAACAAGCCCATTTTAGATATTGCATCCTAGCAAAAATATATGGATAGAACTACCAGGCATAAAGTGTTAGCAAATGTCAATAGAGTAAGAGCTATCAGCTAAATTTAGTTATCCTAGTCACGAGAATCAAAATACTAGGCCAAAAGGCTTAATTAGGCAGATATGCTCCTTAGGTCTGACTGTTCCAACTAACCATGCTCCAAACAAAGACCTGGACTACTTTGCTCTTTAACAGTAATTGCAAGGTGGTTCAAGAAACTCCATAGCCAAACCACAATCCCTGCACCAGATGTCCATTGTTTGACAATGATAACAGATACAACCATGCCTCGTGGCCATGAAAGATTAGAAACACAGGCTAAGATTGTACATTCATAGTGTCGGAGGCATAGCTTTTAATTGCAAATTTGCAGTCATGGTGAAATATGTTTGCTGTAAGCTAATTACATGCGACATAGGTGAAATTTATTCTGAAGAGTAATCTTCACATCAGAAGTGAATTGAGCCAAGCCTAGCATATCCCTACAAAAATTGAAACCCAGCTTACTATAAAGTTTCAATGCTAGAGTTTGACCTTGAGTTTGAGAAATGCACACTTTAAGCTTAAAGTTCAGTTTGTTAAAAATTTGCAAGATGGTATTAACATCAATGCATATTTTTTTCGCCATGATTATGTTGCTTGTTTCACACATAAATAAGAATTTTGGCAAAGGAGATATTTTATATATTGCTGGGACCTAAGAAACCAAATTGCAGAGAGCCTTAACACATCAAAACGAAAGAATTGCACTATTGCAGGCATAATCAAGGATGGCATATTACATGGATAAACATATGATAGAACTCTTCATTGCTGTTCCTAGTAAATGGGAGATCAATTTCACCAGAAAAAATCAACAGCAATTGACAATTATTTGTCCTATCAATGGCAATGACCCCTACATTATTTGAATTTATGAAATAAAATCGTATTAGAAATATTTTCGTTCACAAGAAATTTAAACATTCAGGGAAGAAAACACTTAATTGCTACTTCTAAACGATACACTACACATGCTAAAAATAAACCATTCTGGAGGAATTTATGTTCCAAAGGGCATGACTAAAACAATTATCATGAAGACATGTTATTACAGGCAAGGCATATCAACTTCTTAATAATATCCAATATTCTAAACCAAGAATAAAAGACCAATTATAAATGATTAAATATTATCTCAATTGCCAAAGTTTTCCTCCAAGATGAAAAGAAAAAGCTATCCTCACCCCCAATGTGAATGTAGACAGTGCAGAACTGCGGAAAGTAATAAGGCTACCATGTTGGTGGTCAGAATATAGATTTGACCAAAACACAAAGTATAAGGACATAACTGTTATGAAAATGGCATGAAAAGTTGACATGGATCTGCATAAACCATCCAGACATTAATTCTGTTTCTATATAAATAAATAATAATAACACATTCAAGCTAACTAGAAATATCAGTCACCGGTTGCTCCATTCAGTGCGTTGGACTTTGGACAGGCTGGGATAGCTCTTAAAGTAAACATTGCTAAACAACTGGGTAACATCATAGACCTGGAAAATGATAATGGTCAAATTTTGGGGAAAAAAAAGAAGGGAAAGAAAGTAGAAGAGAAATAAAAAAAAAAAAGGTTTAAACAGAGGAAATGAGAGAAATAACAGTAAAAACTAAAAAGAAACAAAAGCTCAATGAAAAAGAATCATCATTAAAGAAAAAGATAAAAAAAATTAGAATAATATAGTTGCCAATCATCATTCTAACTCAACTGAATTATTTTCAAACTAAATAATGAATCATAAAATTTTGATTAGAAAGCATACCATCTTGGAAGCACAAATGCCACAAATAACTGATGTGTATGGGATGAAGGAATCTGCCAGTAAATATTCCTTGACTAGCTGCTCAGCCTGATTTTGGTAAGATTTTATCTCCATAGTTTCCTGTTTAGAAACCAATATTAGAGCAAATTCCTCAAACAATCAGTCTTTGAAGATGAATTTTCTGTAACCTCTTCGATTCTGTTTTCTTCTCGTTCTTCATGATGAATAAGATTTAAAACCGTTTTAAGAAAAGAATGAACACCATAAAAAAATAAAAATAAAAAAAGGAAGAAATTCTATGCTCTGACTATACTTTTAATTTAAATCGACTATCAAAATATAGCATGCACCACTTTGCATTCTCATCTAAGCAAGGAAAACAGTATGAACCACTTTGTTCGCTATATATGAAAGACAATAAGAGAACAATATTACTATTTTGAAGGACTTCATTTTTTTCATACCAATCATCTGAAAAGAGGAAAGTTGGGGGGCAAGAGGAGGATGGCTATGATGGGAAAATTGGAAAATGTACACACTAAGCACTCAAAAGAGAATTAGCAATTCAGTATCCAATTTATAATGGGCATATCCTCAAAGTCGTTTAGCAACATTTTTAATAAAAAGTTGGGGGGGGGATTAAACATTTTTAAACATTGCAGGAAAAGCATATCTAATGCAACAAGAAATTCCTTCAGAGTTCAGGGGGTATAAAACATGCCAAGGCATCAAATACAAATAACATGTACGATTAATTCATTTCAATACTTAATGCTCCATTCACGTCAATGGTGGTTCAGGATTCTTTCCCCTACAAAAAAAGTTCAGTTTCCATTGTTTCTTGGCAAAATGTTATTCGAGTTAAAAAAAAAATTCAAATGATGCAAAAGCACGATAAAAACAGCAAAAGAAAACCAAGCTTTTTCATTAATCTTTTTGTAGCTATTGATACAATTACTTCACATCGTCAAACTAATCACGATTTTTAATTTATTCTCCTTAATCTGTTGCATCAATTAGTCTTTTAAAATCCTAAAAAATGAAATTAAAAGTTAAAATACCACTGATTTATTAGAAAAAAAAAAGTATTCAACATAAACATCAATGCAAAAAAATCAAGAACGAACCATCAAATTAACAACTAAAAATAATATGGAAACCACAAAAAAAAAATCAATGATACAACTATCAAAACCAAAATGATTATGCAAGAAATGAAAAAACAAAATTAAAATTATTCGAAGAAAAAAGAAAATGAAGGAGAGGATAATAGGATTACCAGAATCGGATAAAAACAATAACCGTAAATTGGGGAAGAAATCAGGAAGGGCAAAAAGGAAGAGATGGATGATGTTGCATTCCTTAAATAATGTAGTTGTCTTTTTTTATGTTTTAATTTTTGGAAATAAATAGAAATATATAGGAATAAATAATAATACTTTGCACATTATTGTTATTATTATTGATGATTTTATGCGATTCCGATCATGTATGGCAATGGTTTCATTACTACGGAAAAAGAGAAGCAACGCCGAAAAGAAGGGAACCAATTAAGAACTCACGCAATCTAAACTAAAACTCAAAATGGATCTTTCAAAGAAAAGAAGAATGCTTTCTGATTAAGCCAAACGCCTCGCATCTATTCCATTCTCTACACAAATATTATATCCAAGGAAAGAAGATTCATTTTTAATATATCACCTTCTAAGAAGTTAATTCTAGTTATATTAGTAATTTTTATATAATATATAAGAGATAAATGTTAAATTTATTTTTCTATAGTTTGAGGATTCTATATTTACCATTTTAATTTTTTTTTATATAATTTTACCATCCAACTATTTTATGCAATTTAAAATATCTATTAATGAAAATATAAAATTTTATCTAAATTAAAGAATATTCTATTAAAAATTTTAATTATTTTTTTAATTTTTATTATATGAAAAATAAAAATTACTTTATTTAAAATTCTAAATAAAGGTAATATAAATAAAAATAATTAATTTTTTCCTAAAAATACCAACAATGCAATTTATTTTTTTATTTAAAAAATAATCTTATTCCTCCAAAATTTTTTAATAACAAATATGACAAATAAAAAATTAATTAACAATGTCACTTATTTAATATATAATAAATAAAGATAATATCAATAATTAAATAAAAATAAAATAATTAAATTATTTTTAAATGCCAACAATGTCACTAATTATATAAATGGTATTTTTAAATAAATTATTTATTGCAAAATTTTTGGGAGAATAAGATTATTTTTTAAATTAAAAAATGAATGCATTTACTGAAATATGTAAAGTAAGAAATTGATAAATTTATTTATAAAAAATAATTTTATTATAATTAAAAAGTACTAAAATAAAAAATGTTATGGAATTTAAGTTAAAGAAATTCGTGATCATTAGAAAATGAAAGAAAAAAGCACAAAATTTTTTTGAGTATTTTTATATTGTAATTTAAGTTTCTGAAAAATTCACTAGTTTAATATTCAATGACTCCAAATACTAATCACTAAAAAGGTTAAATTAATATACCCTTGATTTTTATTTTAATTTACAAAAAAGACAAAAATTATATAGAGTAAGGTCGAATACTAAATTTGAAGTAGCTACATAAATAAATAATAATAATGTCAAGTAAATGATAAAAATGTAAGAAGATTACAAGTTTATTTCAAAAATCAATTAGTATAATGATGTATGCATTTGATTAAAATTTAATTACTTAAAATTAATAAAATAACTAATAATCGAAATTGTTGATTGAAAATATAACTAATAGTAAAAAAATAATTTAAAAATAACATTTATTTTTTTCTAAATTTTTTATAAAATTTGATTTTGTGGGAAAATGAATGTGAAAAAATGGTTATAGGAAGAAAATATCTTTTAGTAAAAAAATTATTAAGTCGAACCTCCTTGATAATGAATGTTGTCAAATAATTTCACCATTTGATTCAGTTTTATAATATTGTGGATTTGTGGCATGTCGAATAACATAAATTTATAAAAACAAAAAAAAAAATTCAACATAAAGAAAGAAATGTTAAAAAGAAAAAAAAGTAAAAACACAAAAGTATTTTTAAGTATATAATAAAACCGATTGTAGCACTTTTAATGATAATCAAAATTAAATGATTAACAAAAATTATAATATTAATCTATGGATTGAGTTAGAACTTAGTTAATTAAAATTAATACCGAATAGAATTGTTAATCGATTGTAATATTATTTTTTATAAATATTAAATTCAAAATAATTCAAAACAAAAAATGACATTTTAGAAATATAATAAATAAATTTATTTATTTTCGTCCGTTCAAATGATTTTTCATGTCCGTACAAAACAGATACTTTATAAAAATAATAAACAAATATTTCTATGTTGGTTCAAAAGATTCCCACATTGATATGTTATTGTAATATTGCACTCGAATTTTATTACTTCTATTTAACAAAAAAATTCTTAAATTTTAGTGTCTTATACTCAAAACAGTTTTTTTTAACCCATACAAGATTTTTTTATTATATTTTTATAATTTTAAATAGTTTTTTAATTCATTCTAATTTTTTGTATTCTTTTCTTCATATATAATATAAAAATGAGTATGAATTAAAAAATAATGTTTCATTTCTATTTTATCTTTTTTTTATCATTGTAATAATATGGAAAAAGGGTTAATTTTACGTTAAAAGCTTCATTAAAAAATAGATCAGGATAAATTTCATCAAGCAGCACCAACCTTGCTGAAATGCCAGAACATGAATCTGTGAAGAACAGAATGAAAGAGTAAAATCTAATCGATACAGACATCACTTTCTTCTAGGCTTGTAAGGCGCACCACCCTGCTTTGCAGAAGATGAGGTTGATGAGGATGAGGGTGACAAAGCACAAAACCTATTATTATTGTTATTATTATTCTTTTGATCAGCTTTGTCCTTGTGAAATGCCTCCAGCAGCTCCTCTTTCAGTTCTGTGAATCGCCTTTTCTTCCTTATCTGCTCTTCTGAACTGCCTTCTTCAAATAAGGAAGCATCCGACATATCATCCACCAGAAACTTGTCTAGCACTTCTGAACAATGCGGAAAGTATCGCTTGCCAGTTTCCACTGCCATTTACAGTTTAAAATTAATATGACGTCGAATGGTAAAAATTGGTTTCTTTCGTTTTTTTGGTTTTTTAGTTAGGAGGCCGTAGCAGGAAAAGGATTACAACTGTTAGGATACCAACTTCAGTCTTGCTAGATGCCACCTTGAGAATGATAGCATAAATAATAATGAACTAAGTTTCGGATTCAAAATTAGTTTGTTTCAGTGGAAGAGAAACAAGATTAATTACTGCAAATTACAAAGTAGGTCATGTGGATGATGGTACCTGTTTTAATCAGGGTTTGCAATCTCAATTGAAGCCTTTTGGTCTGTATGGTAGGTGATTCATTCAAATCAACTTTCCTCGTGTTTGAATCTGCATCTGCAATTTCCATAGCCACCTTGGCTTCCGCAGGATACAACAACAGTGCGAATGAGACTGACAAAAGCAGGAAAATTTACTAGCAGTCACATTCAACAACTACAAGAAACAACAATCTTGGCTGAAAACACCAAGTACAAGTATCAACTTGTATAATTTTGCAGCCCACCTGGCCTGGGAGTTCTACTTCAGTTTCGGAGTTTCAGGGTCCTAGTTCTTCTAGTTGTGATGAAAATAATCCTCCATCAAAATTTTCAAAATTCTTACCTCGATTTTCATAGTAATCCAGTTTCATGTGTAAATCATCAGCTATCACTTGTGATGAAATTCCCAGATTCTCAGATTCTGAATTCCGCTCTCTCTCAAGGATACCAATGCATAAACGATCTTTATTGGATAGCTCCCCCTGCTTTTTGTTCTCATTATAATCCTTGAGCAGAGTTAGTCTCCTGCAAATAGAAGCGGCAGTTTGGTCATCAAATGTAGTTTCTGCCACACAGGCTCCCTTGTTCAGCAGTGCCACCAGCACTGATGGTTCCTTGCGTCTTGCAGCGACATGAAGAACTGTGTACCCTCGGGGGTTCCTGAGATTGAGATCAGCCAACCCAAGACTAAGCAACTCATTAACAATCTTCGGATCACAGTAGGCAGCAGCATAGTGGAGTGCATAAGCATCATCTAATGTGACATTGGATTCCTTCAGAAGAAGCTTGACCAATTCAACATCATCAGAATCCAGTGCCTTGAGGATTCTCCTGATTCTCTTTTCAAGGATTGGTGAGTCTAACTCCACTACACCAGGCTCAGCCTCTTGCTGAGGTTTGAGACGTAGTGACCTGATCATTCCATAAACTTCCTGAGGCAGTTCTTTCTCTAGACATACAACATCAAGATCCGATACTACCACTTTTTGGATGCAGTCAGATAGAAGCTGGTTAAGCTGATAATGAAACGCTGCCACAAGAATTGGGATTACGTCTTCCACAAGCGCCTTCTCAACAATATCCAGAAGATGGCGCTTCATTAATTACAGGAGGAAGTTGAGTCAGAAACATCTTCCAAAAAACTACATCATGGTCATTCAACTATAGTTGTGTATTTAAAATAATTATTTAACTACAATTTTTTTTCAATTTAATCATCAAAATTTGAGTAAATATTTTTTTATTATTCAACCATTAGTTTTTAACGGGTTGCTAATGTGTTATTACATTAGCAAATTTTTTTTTTCAAAATTTATAATGATGTACCGGTAATGCCAAGTGCTATATCATATGACATGACACTAACACGTGACACTTGACAGCTAACGTAAAATTATTATATTAGTATGTCATTAAAGACTAATAATTAAATGATCGAAAATCTAATAATTGATTAACAAAAGAAAAATCACATCTTCAAATTTTATGATTAAATCAAAAAATATAATAATTAAATGATCATTTTAAAAATACGATCATAATTATGAGACCAATAATATATTTTACTTAAAAAGAAACAAATACCAAGAGCCAAGTCTATCATTCATCAACATAAAATACCCAAAAAGGAGACAAATCATCGCTTGACTATTCTAAAAATGTATTAAAATGAGTAGAAAATTAAACGAAATTAGAAAGCACAGTTGTTACAAACACAGCAATGCTGGTCATTAGAATATGGTTATAAACAAATTTGTAATGCTAGCTTTGGCACATACCAAAAGATAGAAAAAGGAAATATCTGAAGCATTCATGCAATAGTTGAGTTTGATAACTGAATATAGCTAGCATCGTTACATAATAATCGATGCAGTACTATAAGTACCAAATTTGACACCTTAATTTGGACTAATTATTAAAGCTTACCTCACATTAGGACCTGAGACAATGTTAGGAACTAACCTTTTTAAATCAAAACTTTTTTTCTTTTTTAGCTTTTAATTTGTTAAGATGTGAAACGATGAAAATACCCTTGAATTGGACAAACCAACATGAAACTTAGAAAAATAAGATGAAGAAGCCTCAATCGACACGCACCAATGTTGATCCAGTTTGGCAAAGTCGCCATAGACACACTCTTGTGTCCATCAAGTGGGCAATTTGAGAGGAAATTCAAATTTTCCTCTGTTTTTATCCAGATTTTTGAAATTATGAGAATGCGATTTACTAAAACTTCATTTGAAATTCAATGAAGCTTTGGTTTAGTGTGTTTAGAGTATTTTTTTCAGCTCAATCTCAACGGACCACCGTTTGGCTAATATGTAAAATGGTGACATTGCTTCCTTTGGCCCGCACCGAAGCTTTAAATTTCACTGGAAGGGAAGGGGCTCCATGGGCTATTAACCCTCGAATTAGATAATTTTATCCTCGTTAAATTATATTTTTCTTACAATTATACCCTTAATTTTGTAAGTTTTGAACTGAACTATTCTTATTAAATTTGAAAATTATACATCAATTTTATAAGTGTTTGTATTCAATTATTTACAACAAAATATTATTATAAGAGAAGGGATAAGCTTACACAGAATAAATTTTTTTTAGATTTATACATTTTTCTGATTTTTAATTTTAATAGATCAAAGCGGTAAAAGAGATAAATAAAAATAAAAAATAATTTAATTTCATCCCTTAAATCCATTAAAATCAAGGATTAAAAAAATGTGTAAAACAAAAAAAATTTTATATCATGTCAGTTGATCCCTTCTTTTATCATAAAAGTAATTTTAATTATTTATGAATAAAGTTATTATTATAAAAATAATTTTAATAATTTTTAATTATTAAAATTATGATTTGATATAAAAATAAATTTAATTATTTTAAATTATTTTTTTATATCATACATATTAACTAAATTTATTATATCCAAATTTTAATCTTATGTCGACAATGATAATTTTTTCTTTTCATTACATTTCATTTCGTCGTCACCGTTACTTTTAAATCTAAACACTTATTCCATCACTGATTTGAATCTTACCACTACAATATCTAATCTCATCGATATAGTAACTAATCTTACCTCTATCGTTATTTTTAATTTTATCAATACAAATCTCATCATTCATCTAAATAAATCTTAAGATAATTATCCATTAGATTAGGTTTGAATTGTCGATTAATAGAGTCCTTCTTCAATCAAAATCAACTTAGTTAAATAAATCTTGCCAAAGGTGAAGTGTCGATCAAGACTTCCTAATGTCGATCAAAACTTATACTAAAATTTCATATTTATTTGATTTTTATTAAAATTGTCAGATTATAATCATCCTTTTCATTATTATCAGTTTCAAATTCTAATAAATGTAAAGATTTTTCATCAAATCTGAGCCTTTCATTCACTTTGATTTTGATTGTCAAATTCATTTCACTTTGGTTATAAATAAAAAACTGTAGTTTATGTCAACTCATACAAGAACGTTTTTTTTAAAATCTCTCGATTTGTTCGTTATTCACTTTCGTCTCTTTTCTTAAGATACTCTCTTAAGAATTTTTAACCTAAGCCTATTGAAATTCTAATCTAAAGTGATTCGAATCCAACAGTCAACGACCCAAAAAGTACTATGGTATTCTAGGTCTAAAAGCAGTTTTGAGTCAAATGAACCGACAATTGAAATGATACTACGATATACAGGTCCAAAAGAACCTCGATCCAGAGGAAACTCTTCCAAATAGCTAATCCACCGAAACTTTGTTGAAGAGTCATAGTTCCATTGAAATTCTGTCCAAAGAATTTTAGTTTCACCGAAACTTTGTCCAACAATTAAGTTCTATCAAAACACCACCTAATCATCTTCATTAACTATCAAGATAAATTTAATTCTTTAAGCATAATTTAAGATATAGAGCCCATCACGAAATGTATGCCATGTAGATAATAAATATTTCTTTTTTCTAAACCATGAACAGCAGAACACCAAAAAGAAAGAAGGTCCCCTTATAAAATGCTTAAAGCCTAAAAAAAAAAAAGTAGACCCCTAAACAAGCACAATTTATTAACCACACTCAAAACTGTTGGGCTTGGTTTCTTCTATGTGGAGGTGACCTGAAATCAAAGCCCATACACCAAAGACTTTTTAGTGTTTTCATGCTTAGTTATAAAGTTTTAAACCCTTATATAATAACATTATATGGCTGAACAAGAGTCAAGAGGTATGGCAGCAAAATAGAAAAAGAGAAAAAAAGGTTTGTGTAGTTTTGATCAAGTAGCTTGATCAAAGCTCAATCCGTGGTATGATTAAGCTAAAATTTTATCAATGTGTTCATAATAACTCATCGTTTTTCAGTCTGAACGGTGAAGATAAGGTTTCGAGTTTTCTACCTACTAATTTCGTAGGTGTTTGTTAATCCCTAACTTTGGTGAGACTTCTCCAATTTTCCTTGGCAAGATTCTCTTGACCAAGATTGTTCAATCTTGAGATTTATAGTTGCATATCTCTAGTTCTAGCTAAAGAGAACTTTGTGTTCCCATTATTTTGATACTGGAAATTATTTGTTGCTTTTTGTCATTTTTACTTCTCGTTTTGAGGAAGTTTTCCACATAAAATTGCTTATATCCTTGTGCTTGTGGTTTTGTGATTTATTTGTTAGCTCTATTTGTTTGATTCCTGCTACAAAAGAAACATAATTTGATTTTTCATTGTATGACCTATTCAATTTAAATATTATTTGAGGTTATTTTATCCCATCAAAGTGGTGTCAAAGATTAGGTTATTTAATTTATGGCTTGTGTTAAATAATCGAAGCCAATACAAATAGAATGATTAGTTTAAATATTTCAAATTACTATGTGTGGAAAGGGAAGATGGAAGACTTGTTTATCTGAAGGATTATTATTTACTCGTGTTTGTCATTGAAAAGCCTGAAAATAAAACAAATGTAGAATAGAATTTATTTCATCGACAGGTATGTGGTTATATTAGACAATAGGTAGATAATAATATTTTGAACCATGTTAGTAGAGAGACACATGCACACATTTTGTGAAACAAGCTTGAGAAGTTGTATACTTGAAAAACTGAGAATAATAAAGTGTTTTTAATTATGCAATTGATGAGTTTGAAATATTAGGATATAATTCTTATGACAATCACTTGAATGCATATCAAGGCATTATTAATCAGTTGGCTAGCATGAATCTTAATTTTGAAGATGAAATATAAGGCTTATGGCTTCTTGCACTTGTCAAACTCATAGGACACGTTTAGAACAACATTATCTAACTCAACCCCAAATGATGTCATCACTAGGAATTTGGCTAAGAGTGGTGTTTTGAATGAAGAGATAAAAAGAAAGTCACAACGTTCCTCTTCACAATTAGAGGTCTTAGTCACAAAAAATAAAGAGAGGAGTAAAAGCAAAGGTCCAAAAAACAAAAACAGAAACAAGAGTAAATCCAACAAATTTGCCAATATTGAATGTCATTATTGTGGTTTGAAGAGGCATATAAGAAAATATTGCTGAAAATTGAAAAAAAAACAATAATAGTGACAAGAATAAAGAAAAAAAGAATGGCGACGGTAATGATGCCAATAATGTCACAAATAACTTTCTTTTTTTATATGATGATGAGGTTGTTAATCTTGTATGCCATGCGAATAGTTGAGTGATTGATAGTGGTGCCACAATTCATGCTATATCTCGAAAAGGCTACTTTGCATCTTACATACCTGGTGATTTTGAAAGTGTTAGAATAAGTAATGATGACTCAACTAAAGCCATTGGTATGGGAAATGTGTTCTTGGAGAACAATAATGACACTACGTTAGTCTTTAAAAATTTTAAACATATTCACGATATTCGCATGAATTTGATATCTATAGGGAAACTTGATAATGAAGGGTTTTGCAACACTTTTTATTATGGCCAGTTGAAGCTCACTAAAGGTTCTATGATTGTAACTAGGGGTACGAAGTGTTCCTCATTGTAGTTGATGCAGGCAAAGGTATCTAATTCCATTATCAATGTAGTAAATAATGATGATACAACTAAGTTTTGACACAAGTAACTTAGTCACATGAGCATGAAGGGTTTGAAGGATTTAGCCAAAAAAAACCTTCTTTTTAGAGTGAAAAATGTATCCTTAAAGAAGTGTGCTCATTGCTTGTTAGGGAAACAAACTAAAGTTGCATTCAAGACATCCCTTCCATCAAAAAACCTAGGTAATATATTCTAATGTTTGTGGTCCTATGAGAATAAAAACATTTGGTGGTTCTCTTTATTTTGTGACTTTTATAGATGATCATTCAAGAAAGATATGGGCTTATACATTGAAAACAAAATACCAAGTGTTAGATGTGTTTAAACAATTTCATGCCTTAGTTGAAAGGCAAACATGGTTGAAATTGAAATGCATAAGAATTGATAATGAGAATAAGTACATTGGACCTTTTAATGAGTCTTACAGACAATAAGGCATCAAACATCAAAGGTCACCTCCTAAAACTTCTCAATTGAATGGGTTAGCTAAGAGGATAAACATGAATATAGTAACAAAGTAAGATGTTTGCTTTCATAAGCACAGTTACTAAAATCCTTTTGAGGTAAAGCTTTTAGTACAGTTGTACATGTTTTGAATCTCTTATCATGTGTTTTTCTAGATTTTGATGTTCCATATAGAGTTTGGTTTGGCAAAGATGTGTCTTATGATCACTTGCATACCTTTGGATGCAAGGCTTTTATGCATATTCCCAAATATGAAATATACAAGCTTGATGTCAAGATTAGACAGTGTGTGTTCCTTAGTTATGGCCAGGATGAATTTGGCTACAAGTTTTATGATCTAATGCAGAAAAAAACTTGTGAAAAGCAATGATATTGTTTTGATTGAAGACCAAACCATACAAGATATTTAGAAGACTGACACATCAATTCCATGATGTAATGATGGTTTGATTGACTTAGATCTAGTTTCTCTGACACATGTGCCTACAGAGGTTAAAGATGTTCAGGATAACTAATATAATACAGGTGATGTTGATAACAATCCTACACAGGTTGAGGTAGGTAATGGTACTCATAAATAGTCATCAGTATAAGAGGTTCTACCAAAGGTTTTACCAAAAGTTTCACTTAAGAGATTTACTAGAGATCGACAATATTTCACACGACATTCTATTAATGAGTATGTACTACTAACTACCAGGAGAGAACCCAAATGTTATGCAGAGGCCATAAAAGATGAACACAAAAAATATTAGATTGATGCCATTCAGGATGAGATGAAATCTTGGCATGAGAATAATACTTTTGAACTGCTAAAGCTATCTAAGGAAAAAAGAGCTTTGAAGAACAAATGGTTATACAAAGTGAAATAAGAAGAATACACTTCACAACCATATTTTAAAGCTAGATTGGTTGTCAAGGGATTCAGTCAAAAGTAAGGTATTGACTTTGATTAATAGTAATAAAAAGAATGATTTTGGTTATATGGTTGAGTTTTTTTATTTATGGTATTTTAGATTAGGATATGCATATTATAAAAAAAATCTTAGAAATGACTAAGTCTAATTTGATTCTTTATGTGCAAATGTATAATGAAAAATGTCATACATGCATGTTTACCAAAAAACTAGAACTTCATTTTCTAAGGTAGAAAGGAGTACCAAGTTACTTGAATTAATTCACAGTAATATACGTGATTTACATAGTACTCCATCTATAGGAAAAAAAAATACTTCATCACTTTCATAGATGACTTCACCAATTTTTGCTATGTATACTTAATGCATACAAAAGATGAAGCATTAGAAAAATTAAAGATTTACAAAAATGAAGTTAAATTACATTATGATGCTAAGATTTAAGTCTTGAGAACTGATAGAGGAGGCGAATACTTTGATCCAAATTACTTTGAATCTATAAGAATAATCCATGAAGTAAAAGCACCATATAATCCACAATTAAATGGTGTGGCTAAAAGGAAACATAAGGTGCTAACCGAAATGGTTAATGCTATGTTGTCCTACTTTGGTTTATGATAAGATTTTTGGGATGAGGCATTGCTAAGTACATGTCGTATTCAAAATAGAGTTCCAAATAAAAGGAACAAGAATACCTCATATGAATTATGGAAGAAAAGGAAACCAAAACTAAACTATCCTAAAGTTTAGGGCTGTAGAGCATTAGTAAAAGTTATCAAACCTAAAAGAAAAAATTAAAAGAATAGGGAATTGAGTGCATATTCATAGGTTATGCACAAAATAGCAAGGCTTATAGGTTCATGGTAATAGAACCTAATGATTCAATATGGATAAATATAGTAATTGAATCAAGAGATAACATGTTTGATGAATTTAGGTTCAAGATAAAACTTAAACCTAATGACATTGCTCAAAGTAGTTCAAATGAACTAGTAAATTCTCCCATAATAGAAAAGCTTATACCTAGAACAAGTAAAAAAGTAAGGAAAGCTAAATCCTACAACTCGAATTTCTACATGTATCTAGATAAAAGAATAAGAGAACTTAATAATTTAAGGAACAAGGAAGAACTTAATATTGCTTCAATATAAAAATAGCTCCATGGACATTTGATGAGGCAATAAAGTTTCTAAATGTAGCCTTTTGGAAAGAGGCTACTAATGATGAAATTGATTCTATCATGGGTAACAATACTTGAATTCTAGTAGACTTACCTCTTGGTTGCAAACCAATTGATTGCAAGTTGATATTCAAAATGAAAATGAAAATGGATAGTACTATAGACAAGTTCAAAGCTAGGTTGGTTGCTAAAGGGTTTACACAAAAGCATGGCATATATTATTTTGATACCTATGCACTGGTAGCAAGAATAGCTATTAGAAAAATGCTTATTACATTGGTCTCAATCTACAAATTAGAAATTCACTAAATGAATATTAAAAAAACATTCTTAAATGGTGAATTGGATAAGGTACATGTGGAAAAACAGGAAAGGGTTTCTTGTTTTGGGACAAGAAAATAAAGTGCGTAAACCTATTAAGTCTTTATATGGATTTAAACAAAAACCTAAACAATGGCATCAAAAATTTGATGAAGTTGTTCTAGCTAATGACTTTAAGATCAATCAGTTAGACAAGTGTGTCTATAGTAAGTTTGAACATGGCAAAAGAGTCACCAGATTTAAGTCATTATGTTGATGACATCTTAATTTTTTATACAGATTTAGAATTAGTTGAAAGTACCAAAAGGTCTTTGTCCAATAATTTTGCATTGAAGGATATAGGCATTGGCTGATGTGATATTGGGTATAAAAATTTTTAGAAAAGATGATGGATTAATCATATCCTTATCAAATTACATTGAAAAATTCGTAAAATATTCAATCATTATGATTGTGCAACAGTTACTATACCCTATAATTCCAATTTGGAGCTAATTCCAAATAAGAAAATGTCTATTGTACCATTAGAATATGCAAAAGTCATAGGTTGTTTGATGTATACTATGACATGCACTAGATTGGACATAGCTTTTGCCATTGGCAAAATTAGTAGGTGTACAAGTAACCTTAGTAACTTTCATTGGAATGATATTTCAAGGGTTTTGAAATATCTAAAAAAAAACCATAGATTATGGTATTGTCCATAATGGAGAACCTTCGATTCTAGAAGGATTCTCAAATGCAAGGTGGATTACAAATATGGAGGATCATTAATCTACATGTAAATGCATATTCATGTTTGGTGGGAGTGTGGTTTCTTTGGGATCAAAGAAACAAACTTGTATAATTGACTCTACTTTGGCTTCAAAGTTTGTAGCTTTTACTTTAGCTTGTAAAGAGGTAGAATAGTTAAGGAAATTATTATATGAAATTTCATTGTGGCCAAAATCAATATTTCCAATATCAATACATTGTGATAGTGAATCTATGTTGTCAAAGACATAGAGCCAAGTTTATAATGGGAAGTGAAGACACATAAGGTTGAGACATAGTTATGTCAAAGAACTAATCAAAAATGGGGTTATCACCATAAGTCAAATGTGAACTTGACGGATCCATTGACAAAAAGGCTATCAAAAGAGATGGTGTCTAAAACTTCTAAAGAGATGGGACTCAAGCCTATTAACTAATGTCACACATGATGGAACCTCAACTCAACACTTAACAATATATTAAGTCTTAAGTTTTAGTGAGTCTAGTTACATCATTTGAATGTGATTACGAGTACTTAATTTATCTTTTCCATCCCAAGGTTGATAAGCACTTTGTACCATATAACTAAAAGGAAGAGGTTGAGTTAATCTATTAATGGACTCATATCTTGTAAATAAAGAGATGGAATGCCTTATGTGGTGGCATTACTGATGGAGTTCACCTATATAAGTGGAAATAGTGCCATTTCTAAAAACTAAAGGCTTTGGTTTTGAAGTACTCATGAAAAGATACAAGACACATGGCCATAAACGTGTCAAGTATTACTACACTACTTTTGTAAAGGCACAAAGTTGTGTGTGATTTAATGCATGACTAATCATATAGAATCTTTGGTTCAAAGATATAGTTCTACCATAGAATTCTAATTAGACCAACATCACCATGTCACTAAAAAAAAGGTTTTAAATCAAGAATGATACCTATTCTTGTGCATAAGATTTCTAAAAATATTTTTCATTCTATTTTAAAAATGGTGGGGAATGTTAGAGTTATTTTTAAAATAAATGAAATATTATGTGAAAATATAACTTAATTAAGCTATTAAAGCTCAAAGAAGTTTCAAAGATCAAAAAGACTTGATAAAGAAGACTTACCTATAGAATAGTCAACTGCTACCCTGAGAGGAGTCGACTATCATATTAAAGTCATAAGGAGCAATCAATTCCTAACCTAAAAGCAGTTGACTACTATAGCTGAAAATCAAGTCAGTTGATTGCTTAACCTAGAGACAATTGACCACATGTGTTGAAAGTCTTCTATTTCAGGGAAAAACACAAAAGCAGTCGACTATTACAAGCTGGAATTGACTACTTTCATGAATGAAACACTTTGTAATTGCACAGAAGTCGACTGTCATAAAGAGGACTCGACTACTATCAAGTTAGTAGCATTATGAAATTCAGAGAAATCGACTGTCCTATGGTGGAGTCAACTGCTCTAAGAAAGATTATATTTTGAAAATTCAAGGAAGTCGACTACCCTATAAAGGAGATTGCCCTGATGTACGTAACAATCTAGAACTCCAAATTACAAAAGAGCAGTCGACTGCCCTAAAATGGAACCAACTATCTTAGTTCAAAAGTTATAATTTTCGAATGAAACATTAAGTTTATGTTCAATTGATTTAGGATCTTTCACTGGTAATTGTTCACTTATAATGATATGTTTGTAATTATACAAAGAGGTATCTTTTTTATCAATTAGCATAATTATTGATTAAAATAACACAATTAAAGCGATATGACCCTTGAATTAATTCTCTATAAATAAAACACATTGGATATAACTTCAAAATTCTTCTCTTTCTCTCTCAAACTACAAGAACGTCTTTTAGATTTTGTTTGGTGCAAAAAACTTAGCCTAAGGCTAGCATTTTCAGTTTTTTACAAACGTATTTAGTGGTTAGAAATTCACTAGTACAAAAACAATTTCTAACAAGGGCTTCATTGTATCTCATAGACTATTTGACAACCTTTATTGCATTTACTTGGTGGGATCAAATTAAGTCCAAAGGAAAGTGACTCCTAAAAAACACCTTGAAGCATTCTCAATTAGAGATTCAGTTCTCTTACTTCTCCAGCCTTGAAGTCCACCAGTGTTACATAACTCGCCAAGAAGACTCATCAACTATAGAACATACCAATCCAAGTGGTTTCCTAAACTAAATCTGATAATTTAAAATACAATATGAAAATGATAAAAAAAAATGAAATTCAAATTGTTTAAAATTTTAATAAAAATTATATGTAACTTTAACAAAAAATATATATTTCATATTTTTCATATTAATACGAATTATAATACTAAATTTTTATATAAAATATAATATACATATATAAATTATTAGTATTCTACGCAATATTCGCATAGTCAAATCTTTCCTTAACGGTTCTTTTGCTTCAACTAAAAAAACCAATGTTCTCCGTCAAAGAACTCCGTTGTCTATATATATGTTCGTATGCAGTCTTATGATGGAAAACAAAAGTCATTTCACGCATACGTATAACATGAATACTAAACCTAATCAGCAAATCAGGAGGTCAAAAAAACACGCCATATATTACTCCCAAGATTCAAGAATAAATAATATATTATTCTTATGGGTAAGAGAACAGCTTTCGGTACGCACCTGAACATTTGAAACCAGCTCTTTCATCTGGAAAGTGGCAGAAACATACATCAATTCCAAAGCATAATTAATCAGAGGGCCGCAGGCATCATGGGAACAAGTATCATCCACACATGTTGAAACTTCCCTCGGTGATGGCTTAACCTTGCCGGTATATAAATAGTTTAAGAAAACTTTGAAGGCTTCATACCCCACCCGACCATGAGGAAGTAACTCAGACATCAGATACTTTGGCTTGCCTTGCTCCTTCGTGGAACTATCATTTCTCCCTTTTGTAAAAAGTTCATGGAAGTACTGACTCCGAGCAGCCAATATGCACCTATTCACACCCACTGCAACATTGCCTTCCACAACAATCTCAGCATCATTGTAGAAATCATATTCTTCATCAACCAATAACTTTTCAAGGCTGCCACTGAGCCTGCTCAAGCTCAAAATTTCAGGGTCGGCCCCAGGGTCCGCACTTGTGGCTGCAGCTTCTGTGAGATGATTTCCAGACACATTTGATAAATAAGAGGTTGCGGCAAAGGTTAGAGAGGACGAAATTTCATTTCCGTAGTCCATGTTTTGTGAATCTAATAAAGTCTTCCTGGTTTAGCTTAATTTACAAGCATTTGATCCTTTAAGAACATCAAATTTCAAGGAGTACTGGTGATAGAAACAGAGATTTTATGAATCACCCAGATTTGATAAAATACCATAGAATCTCCAAAACCCCATGAAATAACAGTGTAAAAAAAAAGAAAAAAATGCCCCTCCTCCAAATAAGCTAAACAAGGGAAATTCTCAATGAAACAAACCTAAAATAGAAGGAAAATATGCAAAAAGGTTACTTGGAGACAACAGGATATGACTTTACTTGAAAATCACTCAAGCAAAATAGCTGTAAATGGCTCTGCCGGAAAACCTGACAGACACTTATAAAACAAACCTCACAGTTGACTAAGAAATGGAAGTCTTTAAGGTGGGATACGGAAATGATGGAAAAGCAAATTCGGACAAAAATAAAAAGCAGAGACAACTAGAGGAAGGAAGATTGGCTGGTGGGCTCTGTAAGAATTTACCGACAGTGGTTTCTTGAGCTTGTGGGTAGTAATAATGAATCTCACTGTTAAAGCTTTATTTTTATTTCCTATTGTCCTTTAAGAATTAAGACACAATAAATGAGGGAAAAAAAAAAAAAAAGGGCTTTGGCTACTTATATTAAAGTAGTAAATACTAAAGAAGAATAAAAATTGAAGCATATAAACTTGTTATAAAGTTTTCCACAAAGCAAAAAAAGCATATATTCTGTTCAATCCAAAAAAAAAAAAAAAAAAACGTTCATTACTATACTTCTAGAAGGGTTGTTTTGTTTCATGTGCAAAATTATCACCGTACTGTTTTCTTTTTAATTCTTTTTAGTATTTACTTTTTTTTTTCAAAGCTAGTTTTGGTTACTTTGATGATTTAATAAGTTAATGTCGCCATTAAAAATAGTAAGTCTACGAAGCATGATTAGTCAACATTTAAAGTGCACATAAAATATATATGTAAATAATTTGGTTTTTTAGTTATTTAATTATTTTATTTTTTTAATTTTTTATTATTCAACTTTAAAAAGTAACGTTTTAATCGTTATCGTTTGTAAATGTTATTATATTGATCCATCACCTTCAAAATCTTATCAGTATATATATATATACACATGCATATATTTTGACTAAATATTTAAGTAAAAAAAATTAAAATTATGTCTTTCATAGTTACGTGATAAATTTTTAAAAAAATTATCAAAAACTTAAATAATAAAAAAATATTTATTTTAAATTATATGTTAACAATAGATTATTTTCAATTGAACTAATAATTATGATTTTTATCAATCTAGAATATATCTTGATTATATCTTTTATATATTTTTTAAAAGGATTTTTTTTTCCTTTTTTTTGAAAGGATTAAATATTTATTTAACTAAGGTATTATGTTATTTTTTTTGTTAAATTAATACTTAAAGAATAAAAATTTACAATTAAATATTTGAATTGAACTAAATTATATATTTTTATTAGTGTATATATATTTTTTTAAAATTTTTATAAAATAAAAATAATTATTTTTTAAAATTTATTCAAATATATACAAAATTATATTCAAATAAAATCAAAAAATTAATAAATTATATTGGATAAATTAAATCAAATCCATGAAATTCAATACAAATCAAATTAATTATAAAAAATTCAATTCAAATTTTAAATTCAAAAAAATTTTGATCTAGATTCTTGATATCCAATAATCATTTTAAACTCCAATTAATAAAAAATTGAGTCAAATCAAATTTTATAAGAAAATAAAAAATTTTTAATTTTTTTTATTGATAAGATTCAAAATTAAAATTTTATTTAAAAAAATTAAATTCTTTAATTACTCAAATCAACGAATAGTGATAATTTTAAAATTTTATAATATATATTAATAAAAATAATCGAATTGAAACGTTATCTCTCCTAATCCCATCGTCCTAACTAACACCGTCCTCAGAAAAAGAAAACAATTATTTTTTTGTCATTTCAAAATGAATGTACATTTTTAGAAAATATTTTTTATTCAACGCTTCCTTCATTGTAATTACCAACCAACTAATAAAATGATCATTTCTTACGGTCATAATTTCTAGTTTTTATGCATCTCGTTGGACACATGTCTACAATCCTATCTTATGCGCACGTGCCGCCACAAGAAGAAGCAATGAAGTCCACCACACTGGAAACCAACTCCTCCACCCCAAGATTAGGCGCCGTCGTATCAACCACCATCTTGGGCACGTCGCCGACATCATACTCCGTGCATCCGCTATACCCTTTGACCAACTTCTCAAGCTCCTCCCAAGTGGTTGGCTTGTGCCAACTCTTTTCCCTTCCTTCAAGCCTCTCCCTCCACTTGGCCTGGTCCAACGCCTGACACTCCACAACCAGGAGTTGAGCTCCAGTCGAGGCAGCCAAGTCGAGCAAACGGTCAAGATGGGTTCTGCGAGAAAGAGGAGAGTCGATGATGACGCTGAGGCCAATCTGGAGCTGCGTTGAGGCGACTCGCCAGATAGCTTCGTAGGAGAGGTCGTTGAGGAGGTGGGAAGAAGAAGAAGAAGAAGACTGTTGGAGATGAAAAGTGGAGTCGCGGATGTCGTCTTTGTCGATGAGAGGGAATTTGAGGGTTGAAGCTAAGGCGTGGGCTAAAGTGGATTTGCCAGTTGCAGGATGCCCTTTCATTGCTATCATCAATGGCTTCCTAATTATTTCCTCTTCCGTCAGTTTTGCCATTGTTAATGCCATCTTCTTTTTCTATTTGCATGTCTGTATCTGTAACGAATAATAATTATATAATTAAAACCAAAGATAAGGTTTTTCATAGTGATTGGTCATTCCAAGCACGGATTTAAATCACGATTTTAACCGTGTTTTTTATTCCGTCACGTTTATTACTATTATAAAAATAACAGATAAAATAACGATAGTCACGTTTATCGTAGTCATAATATTTTTTAATTTTAAATAATTTATCATAAAATAAAATAAATAATAATTATAAACATATTTATTATATTTAAAATAATTTATAATATTGTAATTCTTTAATGTATATATTAAAATAAATATTTTAAATTTTTTAGTTTTAAATCATAAATCAATATATATATTTAAAATGTTGATCATTAATATATTCATGAATTTTGTCAATATAAATGCTATAAATGCATATGACTGATGACAAATTATCATTATAAAATTAATATTATAAATTAATCTAATTAAAAAGAATAATAATGAATATTTAAATATTTTTAAGTACAATTATTAAGGTAAATGGATTAAAATCTAATTATATGAAATAGATACATAAAAAATCACTTGTATATATTATCTCTCATTTTCTTTCAATTTGTTCATTTAAAATCTTCAAAACATTCTCAAAATCTTATTTCCCACTATTATTTGCTTTTGTTCTAAAATTTTTTGTCTAAAACTATTAGGTATGAAAAATTAATAAAAATATACTTAATAATATTAAAATTTTATTATAAAATTATTTTTTAGATAATTAAAAATTAAATTAATTATTTAACGAGTAACAACTTTATTAAATTTTTATCCAAATCATAAAAAAAAATTCAAATACCAATTTTCCAAAAAGTAAAAGAAAGAGATTGCCAAATAAAAAATTAAAACCAATTTATATCGACATCAACCTTCCTCTTGTCTTTTCTTCTCTGTTCACTTTGCTTTTTATCCCAAAATAGAGTCATCAACGACCCTATCCAACCTCCATCTTGTCTTTCCTTCAAGCGATTTCAACTCTCACCCTTCCATTGGATTGATTTGGGAGTTGTTTGCAATTGCTTTATGGGATCATACAGTTCTTAAGTTGCTAAACTAAAGGATCCCATACCTCAATAAAATGGGTTTGGCAGTTTGAAGGTTGGTTCCCTTACTGGAGCTTTATCTTTACACTGTCTCTATTCTGATTATTTTGATTAAGGTTTAAATTTAACTAAATAGTTTAGACATGGGGCATGATTTTCTTACCGTTTTGGCATGTGTTTTCATTTTATTTGATGAAAAAAAACATAAATAGCGACTTTAACATCCCGTTGCAATCTTATTTTTTTGTTATGTCGTTATTTACAACCGTAAACAACCATTATAAGTGTGATTACCAATCACACCCCATCGCAGATGAGTAATGAAAATGGTAGGCGACGTTACCGCTAAATAACGGCTGTTATATCGCATTACGAGCACTATTTAAAACCTTAATTCTAAGTGTAGAAAAAAGCAAAAATAAAGAAAATGGATGAATACTCTACAAATTGTTTGGAGTGTAGAGTCAAATCTCACGTGTTATTTGATCAATTAAATGTCATAAGTCCTAGTCTTTTAATTGAGCCCTAGATATAAAAAGAAGTTAGGGCTATTTTTTTGTGAAATAGAGTGAATGGCATTGTAAACCGAGAAAAAAAAGCAAAAAATAAAAATAAAAAGAAAAGAGAAAGAAAAATTGATTGAACAAAAGTCGATTAATAGTTCAATTAAGCTAAAATTTTATCACCGGGCTCATGATTTAGTGTTTTACACTTTAAATGATGAAAATTAGATTTGAAGCTCTTTAGGAATAAATCAAAAGTGTATTTGTTGAGTCACTTATTTAGTGAAATTTCTTTAATTGTTTCTCTAGTTGTTGATTAGCTCTAATTTTAGTTAGAAAAAAACTTTATATATCCATTATTTTATAATGGAGATTTTTCTGGTGGTCTACAGTTTTTTTTCTCTACACTAAAGGACTTTTCACATAAATTAGTATGTTTTATTTTCGTGCTTTATTGATTATTGATTGTTATTTATTGCTATAAGTTTATTGCGATATATTACTTTTACATTATTGTGTTTGTGACTCCAAGCTTAACAAGTGGTATCAGAACGAGGGTTATTTTTGAGACGTCGATATAGAAGTAACCCATTATAGAAGTTAAATCATATTTGAGATCATGAAGAGAGATACAGATTTTATGATAAAATTGATAGCATCAAATTATTCAATTGATAGCCTATAATAGAGGATCATTTATACTATAAAGATTTGTATGAGATGATATTGGATGATTCAGCTAAACCAGTAATGCGAAAGATGAAAATTGAAAAAAACTAGGCAAAAAGATGTTGGCTACAATAAAAAAAAAAATAGGTTGATATCAGCGTGTTCTATCATGTAGCGCATGAAACAAATGCCCACACTATTTGAAAAAAATTGACAGTATTATATGAAAGTAAAGGAGGCATGAATAAAGTTATACTTGTTAAAAAGTTTGTAACTTTACAATATAAAGATGGACAATCATTATAGAGCACTTAAGTGATTTTTAAGATTTATTTAATTAGATGACTACTATGAAGCTTAAGATTGATGATGAAATTAGGGTGTTATTTTTTTTTAGTTCATTGCTAGACAATTGAAATACTCTAGTTGTAACTATTCTTAATTCAGCTTTTGATTGTAAGGTGACATTAAAAATGGTAAAAGACAGTATGCTTAATGAAGAAGTAAGGTAAAAAGATTTAGATCCTAAGAATCAAGCTCTTGTATAAAGAATGAAGGTAAAAACATTAACAAAGGTCAGAACTCAAAAAGCTATAGTAAATCTAAACATAGATCCAAGTTCAGAGATAAAGTGAAGTACTTCTATTGTGGTAAACTAGGTCATATAAAACGTATTGTAAAATCTTGAAACAAGAGCAGAAAAATAAAAAAGATATAAGTTCAGATGATGGTAATGTTGTAGTAATGAATTCAGATAGTGATTCAATTACTTTCATTTGTACACATGGTGATTGTAATCATGTTGATGATCCTGACATTAAGTGGATAGTTGACATAAAAATAACATATCATTATGTTCTTAAGAGGGAGTTGTTTATAACTTATAAAGCAAGAGACTTTGGTTACACAAAGATGAAAAGCAAGAGTGTCATAGATTGTTAAAATTGATGATATTATTACACAAACTAGTACAGGCTACATGTTAATGTTGAGGGATGTCAGACACATTTCGGATATAAAAATAAATTTTCTTGCTATTAATGTCCTTGATAAGGAGGGATATCAAGGTTGATAAAAGAATGGGCAGTAAAAGCTTATCAAAGGATCTATGGTAGTTGCAAGAGAAAAATTATGTTGCACAATGTATAAGACATGGATGCAATTGAATGACAACCAAATAAATGTCGTTAAGGATAATGCTTCAACAAATATATGGTACAAGAGGCTGGCATATGAGCGAGAAAGGGTTATAGGTTTTTGCAAGGCAATCTCTCATTACTTTGACCAAAGGTATGTCTCTCAATTCATGTGATCATTATTTGTTTGGCAAGCATCTTAGAGTTTTTTTTCGTAAGCATTCTTAGATAAAAGAAAATATATTGAAATTGATTCATTTTGATTTATATGATCCCATTGAGATTGAATCATTGGGTGGTAGTAGGTATTTTGTTACTTTTATTAATAATATTTTATATAAAACTTGAGTGTATATGTTTAAAAAAAAGCTAGGTACTATAGTATTTTTAGAAATTTCATGCCATGACGAAAAGGATGACAAGATTACCTTTGAAGTATATTCGAACCAATTATGATGGAGAATACACATCCAAAGACTTTGAAGAATATTATTCAAAGTATTGGATCAAGCATGAAATGATAGAACCTGGAACACCTTAGCATAATGGTGTAGCTGAAAGGATGAATCGCACCATTATGGAAAAAGTTATATATATATTGAGGATGACAAAATTACCAAAGACATTTTAGGGTGACATAATCAACACAGCTTGTTATTTGCTTAATAGGTCACCATCAGTTTCTTGGGGCTTTGATATTTCAAAAAGAGTATGAAAAAGAAAAGATGCTTCATACTCTTACTTGAAAGTTTTTTAGTGTAAATCATTCATGCATGTGTTGAAAGAACAAAGGTCAAAGCTTGACAGTAAAACCACACAGTGTGTGTTTGCAGGATATGATGATGAAGAATTTGATTACAAAGTATAATATCCAGTGAAGATAAAGACAGTTAAAAGTAAAGATGTGATCTTTTATGAAAAAAAAAATCATAGTAGACCTTTAAAAAAATGAAAAGATTATACGAATTATTATTGAGTGTGATATTTCAATACCAATAGAGATTCTACTAGAAAGAAGCACAAATGGTGAAAATGAGTAGGAGACAAAACTTGAGGATACGAATAAGTTTGCCATAGTTAGTAATAAGCCATATGCAATCAATTTTGAGTAAGAGGAGTAATATTAGCTATCTGAGAGTATTGAGCAGGGTGAGCAATCTTCTTTACCAAAAAATGTTGAGTAAGGGGAGCTACCTTCAGCATCAGGTAGTATAGAGTCTCAGCGTAGGAGATTTACCAAAGAGCATCGACCATTCACCAAGTATTCAAGTTTAGATTTTATTTTAGTTACTAGTAAGGTGGAGCTAGAGAGCTTCCAAAATGTGCAAACTACTCCAAATAGAGAGCACTAGTTAAAAGTAAGAAAAGAAAAGATAGAGTTATTGTAAAAAAAAAATGATAGATATGATCTTGTTAAACTTTCAAAATAGAAGAGGCCATTGAACAATAAATGTGTATTCAAGTTGAAAAAAGATAGTGACAAACTAGTGAGGTACAAAGCTCAATTGACGATGAAAAGTTTTTTTCAGAAACCTAACATCGATTTGATAAGATCTTCTTTCCAGTTGAAAAGATGAATTCCATTCAAGCGGCATTAGGATTAGCAACTAGTTAGAATCTTGAGTTTAAGTAACTTGATATCAAGATTGCATTCTTGCATGGTGACTTGCAGAAGGACATTTATTTATATCAGTTTAAGGGTTTTGAAATAAAAGAAAAAGAGCACTTAGTTTGTAAACTGAAAAAAAGCTTGTATTACTTAAAACAAGCTCTACGACAATAATACAAAAAATTTGATTATTTTACGATGAGCCACAGCTATAAAAGAATGGTAACAGATTCTTATGTGTATGTCAAAAAATTTTCTAATGATATCTTATGGTTTGCACAAGACTTGACATTGCTCGTACAGTTAATGGAATGTGCAGATTTATTTCTATTATAAGAAAAGTTCACTAGAAAGCAGTAAAATAGATTTTTAAATATTTAAAAGGTACCTTAAAAACATACTTGAGTTATAAAGTTTTACAGCCAGTTCTAGAAGGGTTTGCTGATGCTGATATAGCAGGTGATCTTGATGGTAAAAAATCTACTTTTGGATATTTATTCACTTTTGCAGGAGGAGCTTTATCTTGGCAGTCTAAGTTACGAAGTGTATTGCATTGTCAACTATAGAGGTGCGTATATTATAACAATCGAAATAGGTAAAGAAATGCTTTAAATGAAATATTTTTTTATCAAATTAATGTTAAATCAAAAAGAGTATGTGGTGTTTTGTGTTAACCAAAGTGCTTTAGATTTGAGTAAGAATGTCATGTATCATGTTAGAACGAAGCACATTGATGTTAGATATCACTGGTTACATTCGATGATTGAAGAACAACAGATGTAGTTAAAAAAGTCCATACTAATGAGAATACAGTAGATATGTTGACTAAGACACTTCTAAGAGAAAAGTTTGAGCTTTGTAATAACTTAACCAGAATAGGTTCTTTGGCCAAGATAAGTTCCAAATGAAACTATTGTAGTGATGAATCTCCTCCTAATGAGGCTAAAGGGAGAGATTGTTAGGAGTATGGGTTCTAACTCCATGTGTTATCTGACTAATTAAAGGCCATAGGCCTTAGTCTTTTAATTAAGCCCTAGATATTGAAAGAAATAAAGGTTATTTTTTGTGAAATAAAGTGAGTGACGCTACAAACCGAGAAAAAAAAAAGGAAAAGAAAAGCCAAAAAAAATAAAAAAAATGAAAAAATGAGAGTTAGTTGAATGAAAGTTAATCCATAGTTCGATTGAGTTAAGATTTTGTTAGTATATTCATGATTCAATGTTATACATTCTGAGCGGTGAATATCGGGTTTGAAGCTCTTTAGGAACAAATTCATGGTAAATTTGTTGAGTTACCTATTTGATAAAATTTTTCCAATTATTTCTTTAGTTATTAATTAGCTCTAATTTTAACTAGAAGAAAACTTTATATATTTATTATTTGATAGTAAAGATTTTTTTGATGGTATGTGATTTTTTTTTTCCTTTTACACTAGAGGGTTTTTATGTAAATCTTGGTGTGCTTTATTTTTTTCCTATGTTGTTGATTATTGTTGTCTGTTGTTGTGGGTTTATTGTAAAGGTGATAATGGTTCAGTTTGAATCAAATTCAGTTTAATTTTTTTGAATATTACATAATATTATATAAATTTAAAATCTAATCCAAATTCAAACCGAATCGAATTTTATTGGTTCAGTTCAGTTTGTTTATCGGTTTTTAATTTTTAATTTTTTTTAATTATTATATATTATTTTGATATAAAATTTTAAAATATTTAAGTAGATTTTGATATAAAATTATTAATTTTATTTTATAAAAATTTAAAATAATATAAAAACTAAGAAAATATATAATTCAATTTGATTTTTTTTTTTCAATTTTTCATCTCTCAATCTGAAATATGATCTGAATCTAATATATACATTTAATATCTAAACTTAATAAGAAAAAAATCGATTCGAACCGAATTAAATACTACAACTTCAAATCAATTTTTAAAATTTTTTATTTTTTTATCTTTAATTTATTATAATATATTATTTTTATATTATTATGTTTGTCGTTTCAAACTCAACAAAAATTTACATTCTCAATATTCCAATGTCAAAAGCTATTAGACTTTATCTAATGGATAAGTTGTTCATTCAAACTTGTCAGTTTTGTCTTTATTTGAATTTTTTTTTTTTTGAATTTCAATCTTTATAATTAATGTCTGACTGTTAGAATTAAACAAATAAATTGACTATTGGTAGATGCTTTTATTTTTTGTATTTTATTATATTTATTCTCTTTTTATTTTTATTAGAAATAATGGTTAAAATATTAAAAAAACTTGAATTTTTTCAAATAAATTTTCTATTTTTATTATACCTAAGTTTTTATTTTTTATTTGTTATTTAAAATAAAAGATTGATTTATGTTAAAGATTATTTAAGTACAAATTAAAATATATAAAATTATTTAAATAAATTTAAACATTTTTTGTTATTTTAATCAAAAATTGCATTCGCCAAAATGAGCTTGATTTTGTTAAGTTATAATCAGTAGATGATACTCTTTTTGTGTGTAAATATACACCCCCCCCCCCCCCTTTTTTTTGGCTATTTGAGGGATTAAAATCAAATTTCACTATTATAGATCAATATTGAACTTTTTCATTTTACTTTAATTTTATTGAATTTTATCATTGCACTTGTACATTTAATCTTGTTAATTTTTAAAAATAAAATAACAAAATTGATTAAAATCCATCATTTTCATTACCATAGTATTTCATGAAATATTTTATTTTATTATTTTATTTAAAAATAAATAAAATTAAAATATAACAAAAAATTATTATTCATATTAACAAAAGAGAAAATATACTTAAACTAACATAATTCTTACACTTTTATTTTTAATTTTTGAATCATCCTTAACTCATTTAAATCAGAATAATATTTTCAATTTAATGATTTTAATCCGAAGATTCAAAAAAAAAAAAAAAGTAAAAATTGCACTAAAATAAGTGATCCCTCCTCTTAACAAAATATTCCGTAAAATATTTTACTACATGCCTGTTGGCAGTTAGTTTGGCACTTTTGTGCTTATTAGTTTACTTGGATTACAATTCTAAAAGAAAAGGAAAGAAAACTACTCTATTATTCATGAAGCCAAGAAAATTTTCAAATGTTTCAAAGAGGAAACTAGTGGATTTTCTTTCCACCATTTACAACTTCCTTGAAAACTCTTTTTTTTTTTTTTTTTTAATCAGGAGCAACATTAATAATGCATTGACCCGATAAAAGAAAGATTAATTTCAATTAATTTAAATTTAGCAGGAATAGTTACTTGGAACAAGATATTAATTAAGCAGAAAACTTGTCTCACATAAAACGGCTAACTGGACACATTGGTTAGTAGTAATATAATATTCTCTAGTTCATGCAACTATTGATGCCTTATGCTTTAGTGCCCGTGCAGGCTGTGACATGAGCATGTGGTTCGCAAAACGATTCTCAACCAAGGTCACTGGGTAGCTTGTATGGAATGCAAAACCTTCAAAGCACCATCTATCTCCTATTCTGATGAGCCCTTTAGGGCCATCAACTTCACCCTATTTAACCTTCTTGTTTAGGACATATGCATTTTACCACCATCACTGTCTACCGTCTTTGGACTTGGACCTTTTCACACGTTGACGCTTACATGATTCTCCCCTAGGACCCTGTAATTTAGACGCACCTGAACCAGAAGCAACTGATATAGGGCCTTCTGATGAAACCTGATCTAGGCTCCTCCCAACTGACATTACTGTTGATTGTTGGTTGCAACTTGAGGGCTCAATTCCATTTGTTATAGCCTCAACTGCAGGGACCTTAGCTTTCCGGTAAGTTGAAGCATCGAATGGGCTTTGGTTCACAAGTGATAAAAGAAATCTACTCGGAATGGGACCCATACCTTTCCTCCCTGGCACGGGTTTGTTGATATCAGTAGCACGCACTCTCATAGTCAGTGAATCCACAGATTCCAATTGCGTTGAGATGCCAGATAACCCATCATACGATAGAACGCAGGCTATTGCATATATGGAAGCCCCAAGAACAGGAGGAGGAACTTGGCGTGGATGCATTACCTGGAAAAAGTCGACCAAAACATAAGAACAAGCAAAAATAACAGGTTTCAGGGCTGAACAAGCTAAATGTGTTTTAATATTAATCAAAAGAATGTGAAGGTGGGCAAGGTGCATTTTAGCTCTTATATGCGTAAATGGATAGAAGTGCCTACTTTGAATAAGATTGCTGCAGATAATCGTTCTCTCAAGCAGTAGATTTGAGCAACATCAAGTGCTGTTGATCTGAATGAAAGCCACCGATCAACAACTACTATAACAGAATTATCAGGAGAGGACATGACCTTTTCTTCATTTCCACCGGACTTACTAACCATCAACATTTCATCTCCATCATAATCACACACATCAGCATCATCACTTCCATCATCATCATCATCATCATCACCACCACCACCACCACCATCGTCATCATTGTCATTGTCATCAGAGACTTTTGCAGGAGCCACTGCAATCTCTGTTGCAAGAAGTAACAATGGAAGTGGCCCAATGACAGTACAGTTCCTTATGAACATACCCCCATCCCCACGGGTTATTTCATCATATATAATCAACGGGCAATCATCAGATTGCTTAAGCAATAACTTAGAATTAATTGACTGAGAATGTAAACGCACTTTACTGCCACCAGCAGCCTCTACAAAAAATCGTTTACCTTGTCTTGCAGGGAGCATCCTCCCCACCATTGGATATAAACCAGCCACAAGGACTGCATGGACTATTCCAGGGTGATTTGAATTCAGACTACAACTTGATACATCATCCGGAATAAACCCATAACGTATTAGTTCAGCCTGAAGCTGCTTACGCATGCCAAACAGCATATTCATGGTGCTTGATGAGACAAAGTATTGTGAACAAAAACGTCCTTCTAGACCCCTTTGTTTTGCATTCTTCCAACACTCAAAAGCAGCTATGACTGCCAGCTGATCACTTTGTCCACCATACAATGATGCAAGCTCATGCCTAGCAGCAGCAGCCTTCTGTTTTTCATTTGGCCGCATGGGAAGGACAAACGGATCCCTGAAGTCTGAGGCACATGCTAGGGTCAAAGCCGGATCAAGGCAGTTCATCAATATTGCAAAGAAAAGCATCTTGCTTGTCAATGGATGAACAGGAAGATAACCAAGCTTCTCTCCAAGTTCTGTCAGTTCCTCATCATGTGAGAAAGCCCCAATATCTTGAAGAACACTAACTGCATTACGTACACTTTCAGAAACAGGAGGGTCCAATGTCTTTTGCAAGAATTCCTCTACTTTGCAATTTGGGTCAAGTAATTTCACCTACCAATGGGAACAAAATCATGCAACAAACTCTTACATTTCAATTATTTCTTTATTTCAAAGAAAGCAACAGGTAAACCTATTTCTCTTCCTCTGCCCCCCCCCCCCCCCCCTACCCCAAACCCTGCTTTTTTGTTTAAAATAAGTAAAAACACACTCACGAGAAAGAAAAGAGGCACAGCCCAGTACATTGGCAGTTTAAGTAAACAAATGTAAAAGGAAGGAAACCAATCAGGTTTATGATAGGAAAACTTTTTTACCATAAATCCCCCATCTTCAATGAGAGAGAAAGAGAGACCTAACAATCACAAAGGGAAAAATATTACCTGTAAACAAAGCTCCTCAATTGGCATTCTCTTAATTTCTGGAACTTGAAAATCCGGCATAGAAGCTGCTCTAAGTTTTGAATAAAGATGATAACAAATTCCAGGCTGACATCTGCCTGCTCGACCCTCTCGCTGCTTGGCATTTGCTTTGGAAACCCATGCAGACTGAAGGGTTGATACATTATTATAAGGATCATAGCTTTTCTCTTTCATTCGACCACTGTCTATAACATAGACAACATCATCAATTGTAATGGAACTTTCAGCAATATTGGTTGAAAGGACAATTTTACGGCAGCCCAGAGGTGGACGTTTAAAGACCTTCTTTTGCTCTGCTGATGGAACCATTGAATGCAGAGGTATTATAACAAATCTAGAAGAATCTTTGAAAAAGTGGTTGGCAAGTAATTTCTCTTTCGTTCTATTTATGTCCTCCCACCCAGGAAGGAAAACAAGGATAGCTCCTTCATTTGAATCAATACATATCTTCATTAATAACTGCCCAATAAGAACAACATCAATAATTTCTGGATCAACAGCCGCTATATACTTATGCAGTAACTGTTGTCCCCCAAAATCATAACAGAGACTTTGCATATGTTTTTTTATTATTTCAGCAGCTTCCTGCTGGTTTCCCTGCTCAGCCCACTCCAAAGCCCTATTCCCATCCTTGGAGATTAGATGGCAGTTCACACCAAATGAGAGGAGCATGCAAACATCATCCACTCTACCCTTTCCAGCAAACACCATTAATGGCGTTAGTCCAGTCAAAGAATGCTGGTAATTATGAACCTTTGACCCCCCTTCAACAGAAACCATATCTAGAAGGGGATCAAACTCATCACTTGACCAAGCCAAATCAATAGCTTCATCTAATGCAACCTTATCTTCTTCTGTTAATTCTGGGTCTTCATCTGGGACACTTGCATTAGCTGAAATAAGATGATTATTGTCTGCAGATTTCAAGATAGAAAGCACATCCTCCAAATAGAAAGCTTTTACCTGAATTAAGAATATCAGAAAATTATGATGTGATTCAAACTAAATAAATAACAGGCAATCGGCGATAGAATTTTACAGGATATGTAAACCCAGGAACACGGATAATTGGGCAACCACCAAAATACTGTGAAAACCGCTCGGCATCAAGAGTAGCACTCATTAATACCTATTGAATTATAAACAAAAGAGGAAAAAACAATTAATTTGCCATCAAAATTTTAAATGATGAACATGTATATTTATTAATGTCTAGAAAATCAGAGCAATATAGCCTGGATACACAAGGGCTAGAACTAACCAGTCGTAGATGAGGATATGAAGGAAGTATATCCCTGCAAATTAACAAAGTCAGAGAAACATTAAAATGTCAAACATGCAATTTAACTACTATTTCATCTTTTAAGACACCATGCCCTTAGGGAAAAAATTAATTAACATAATAATAGGATATATTGCTAAGAATGCAGCTACATTTTTCATAGCCGTTGTGGCTGAATACAAGCAGCTAAGTGACTAGTGGTTGGCCCAGAAAAAGTATGTATACAACTGCCATGCCATACTTATTACACCAAATTGCTTTTAACAAAATGGCACGAATCATAGATCCTAAACAATCTTCAACCTTAAATTTAGACTCATATCATAAGAATATTGCTGTTAGTTAAAGCAAGCAAACAAGGTGAAATTTTGAATCACAGAACATGTACCTGATAATTGCCAACATGAAATCACAGTAGCAGTCCCTTTCATGAATTTCATCCTAGATAATTCAGAAAATTAATAACTACAACTGCAAGCCATCATAACCAAAAGAGGGTGCATGCACATATGAGAACCATAATATATATATATATATATGCCTTTGAAAATTAAATAAATATGGTTGATCAGAAACACTAGAGTTCCAAAGGAAAATAATGAACACTAGACTGAATTATTCAAGATCCCCATTACCCTGTCTACGCCAAAAAAAAGTATTCCATGATTTTTGGACTGAACTAGTCCTAGAAAGGAACTAATTGCCAAGTCCAACACATCTTTCTTGCTTGGAAGGGCCACTATATGTCAATCATCCACCCTATTATTAAAATTTCCAGGTATTGCTGTCTTAGTAATCAATTTTCAAACAGCTCATCCTAGCTTGACAGATGTGGAAACAGAGAACATTTTCCAGTCCTCAAACTCCTGCAGAAACACTAATATGTTTTTTTCTTTTGGGCACCCCTGGGGGAAGAAAAATATTAGGTTGAGAGTTGACACCCAAAAGAAAAAAGGAAAAATAGCAAGAACAGCCAACATGGTGCCTATCATGATCCCTAAAATTCCAAGCAGAGGGATAGGATACAATTTTTAAACAAAGAGTACACGTGGCCAGCAAAGACCCAAAAGCTTTAAATATGAATTTAATATCAAGGAGGGAACAAAAGGAGAAAACTACAGCAAAGTTCTGCATTGGACCAAAGCCAACAGCTGAGAGGAGCTAGTGAAGGCCCTAAAAGTTTGGACAGGAAAGAACAGTAGTGCTTAGAGGGAGATCAAAACTTCAGTTGAGTGGAGGTACTCGGTGGACGTTAAAGAACATTTGTTTTAGGTTTATGGAACTATATTTCTTGTAGTATCTCTAAATGAAAATTTTTGTCCATATAGAAAGACTTAAATTTGAAACATGCCTCTCTTTCTCTCTCTTTTGCTTGTCTTTCTTCAGATTTTCATGTACATGCACTTGAACCACGCACTTCAAATGGAAAAACCAGTAAAAGCCCATTCCATTCATTTTTGCATAGCCTTTTACACAATAACCACTTAGCTTTTCCAGATAAACCCCTGTACCATTAAATACCCCAGAAGGCCCACAATTATATTTCCTTCTAATATAGAGTGGGAAATAAAAGTCAAATATTTGTGAAATTATTAGCATTTTTACAATAAACCCAAGAATTTTCCAGGATTTTAGCAAGGGCAGTTGGTCCCTCAAACCTACATCCCTATCCTAATATAAGTCTGTCCCTACCAAAGGATGCTGGCAATACAAGTGGGGCAGTTGATCCCACTACCCACGTCCCTATCCCAATATAGGTCTATCACTAGTGAAGGGTGCTGGCAATACAAATTTAAAACAGTTGATTCTTATTTGAAAAGAGGAAATGAAACGCTAATAATGTAGAATTTGGCCAGTCTCTTTGCCACATAAATAATGAACAGCTACAAGACCCGAGCGTGTTAAGAATAGGTTCAAAAAGACACCTGAGTTTATGTTGAAATATATTCTTCTCCCCAGCTTATATTAAAAGATTACCCAAAATTTTGCTCAAATTTTCCAATTTAAGAAAGGGAAGAAAGTTTAATCAACAGAAATAATCAGATCTAAGAAATGAAATTTAAGAAAATTTACAAGCAAAACAAGAAGAAATTAAATACCATAATAATGTGAGTCATGTCAGAAATGTCTTCTCTCTTCGACCTACTGTTCGAAACCAGCACCCTCAATAACACCCCATTTGTGCAGAAGACAATTGATGAGTGCCGACCACCTCTACTTTCCAAGCGAATCTTCATAAAAATTCGTAACTTTTAGGAACATGTTATAAACTTTAACTTTTGTCCCATACAAAGCCATGAAAATTCTGAAGACTCATTCTCACAGTAGCTAAATGCAACATTTAGAAACTGTAAAAGATATTTCAGAACAACACAGGCAACAATAAACTGATGGATAAATTTAAAAAAAAAAAAAAGGAAAAAAGCAAGGAGCCACACCGACAAATATATAGTAGCAGGAAATTCACTACCATATAATTTTCCCTAACTACTTAAAGAACTGCCAAAGTTTGAACAAATGGTTCAATGCTTTCGGCTAAGAGTACCTCTGAACCTGTTACCCATTCTTATATGGTTAAAAAGCAGTGACAAGCAAGCAGAAATTTCTCATAAAATGCCATAATTTTAACAAGCATGACTCATAATATGCTTGCATATTTAAAAAGGTTTAGTAACAATACCTTGTATCCAACATCATCTCCAACATTTTCTCCTCTTTCATAAGAGATTCTCTCAGACACTAGACAAAGAAAAGAGCAACAATATAAAGGTTTGCACACCATAAAAGCAGAAGATTAAATGAAGCAAAAGTAAATCAGGAAAAAAAAAATGTAGAACAAGGAATACAACAGGCCTAAGTTATTCACACCTGAAGTAGCTGATATACGCCGAGGCTGAGTACACAGAATTTTACAGGCCTCACCTTTTCCCCACATATGGTCCAAAAGAAATTGTGGAACCTGGACCATATGTAATGGCAATATAAGTCACAAACCCAAAAACAAAAGAATCCTGACATTATTACTTCATGGAGCAGTGGACCATGTTGCTTAGGCTTGGATTAACGTGCCAGATGCTGGTATATATCTAGATGTTTGACTCATAAATAGCCTTGAACTGAAGACATGAAGATACAGCACAAAAGGATCCAAAAGAAGGACGCAAGTGTAGGGACTCATTTTACATTTACTTAATTTAGTTATAAGGAACTTTTTATTTGTTTATAAGAGTTAAATCTTAATTTAGGTGATGACTGTAAGATGAAGGATGTATTTGTCTCTTTTTATTCATAAGGTTAATGTCAAGTGGGCTAAATTTGAAGGGGAAGTCCGGGATTTCATGGTTGTACATTTGGAAACAAATTGAAAATGGCAAGCCTTGCTATAGGGAATTGGGCCATTTTTATTTGTATAGAGCCCAAAATGTTTAAAGATTAAACCAAAGATGTTTACCCAGTTTATTCAGAGGCACACCTAGAAAAGAAAAGGAAAAACGTTGAAGACTCAACCTGAAGGAAAAGGGCACCAAAAGGCCAGCAACTATTAAACCTTTGCGGGTTTAAGGCCCAAAACCAACTGATGCAGGACAAGTAACTCCAAAACTCAATTTTCAGAAAATCTCAATAATTCAATAATCAAAGTCTCCTAAAACTAATACAACTTAGGTATTTATAAGTAAACTTAAACCCTAATAAAATATAAAATACCATTTATAACCCTAAAGCCTTAACTTGTAGAAGTACAGTAAAATACAAATAAATATAAAATAATATAAATAACCTAAAATAGCTTAGATAAACATAGAGAGTACCATCAAATTCATAAAATATAAAATAGGGTCCTACATAACTTAATATATCTCTGTTCTACATCAACAACCCATGTTGAAAACCCCTTATTTTCTTTTCTCCTCTTCCATTATAGCACATCAAAATGGTTGTTTCCTTCCATATCTATTCAGCCAAGTTCATCCTTCTTTCCTCTCTATTTAACTTGCTCAATCTTTTTCTTTATCTCTTTGATTTCTAGGTTCTCTCTCTGTAACCTCCTGGTAACACTGACTAGAGATCTCTTGCTGGAATGGGGTTTTAGTTGTCTGATGAAAATGATTTTGCAGTGTCAAATACAAATCTCAGATGGTGTCTAGAATTATCTTGTGCGGACACCAATACTTCTCAGTTTTGGACTTGTCCAAGCAAAATAAGCAGGGTAATAATTTAATATAAATGTCCTAAGACTTGTTTCCTCATTAGACAAAAACTAAAAAAAGCAACCTGAGGTAGTTGCAACATTGGTGAAAAAAAAAAAGGTAGTAGCAAAGTAATTGTAATTTCAAGATAGAAAGCAAGGTATGGAAGAGTAGGCCTAATGCTATGAGTTTGCAAGCTTATAGGGGCACACTGAGAGAAAACCAAGAATAAGCCAGTAGGAAAAACTTCATGCACAAGTCACAGGTCTGATCACCAACTGAGAACCTTAGTAGGAAAACCAGAATCATCCAAGTAAGCTTAGAAAAGGCTAGCTTCATGAAAAGATCCCTAGAATTTGGCTTCCAAGTTTCTATCTTTCTAAATTCTTTATTAGTTCACCTCACAGTCATGGGTAGAAATATGGCATTCTCACACGGTCTCTTATTGCCACTGTAATGTAGCATTTTGAAGCAGGTTCCAAAGGGCCCTCCAAAGGCTAAAGTCTTTACTAATAGTTCTGATGCATTTCATTGAGATACTGAAATGAGCTTTCAACCTGTCCTAGTAGAAGTCAATCCAAGAGATGCTAAAACATTTAGCTTTTATCTCTATAGTAGTAAAGTAAGTAAATTTTAGGCAATAAAAACCAATGATGTAATTCTGGGCCCTATGTTTTAACTTCTAATGCCAGCTTTGATCCTTCTTTAGTGCCCTTATTACCAAGCAAGGGGACCCCTTCCAAAGATGAGAAAAGAGAGGCTGTACTACTCTACCCACACCTATCAGTTTAGTTCTTCATCTTCTTCGTTTATCATCAACTCCTCTCTGCTTAAAATACAATGTTGAGAGTTTCATCATGTTTTCTTTTACCCAAAGCTAACATGAGAGTTTCATCTAGTTGGTTGGTAATGGGAACCATTAAAAAGGACTAATTTACTTGTTTATATGCAACTAATATAGTAGAAGGAGATAACTGCAGCTAGCAAAAAACAATTATAACAAATGTCATTACAGAAGCACAGCAGTTGATTGACCATAAATTCAACTTGCAACGAAATTGAGAATTAATGTAGAGCGGTTAACCAAACATGGACAGGGAAAAAGAGAGTGATAAATATTAGTAATTACTTTTTCAATTTGTGAGTAGTAATATGCTCATATTTCAAATAATTTATGCTATAATGATCCAAGTAATGAGAGATCTAAGCATAAAACTAGTATAAACTGAACCAATCATTGGACCAGCCAATTATTAAATTGCCTAAGTGATGCATTTTTATAAAGCTTCTTAAGATTTAGTTTGTACCCAAAGTGAAAAGTTCTAATAATTACAAAGTCAACATTTGTCTTTCCTTTTTCTCTATTTAGGGCAAAAAAGGATTCGTAAAGTACACTGAAAAGAGGTGTCATGCATGGAAACTGGAAAGGAAGATGTAAAACAAATAAAAGGAAAAGAAAAACAAAAGCACAGTGGGTATAAATAATAGTCAATATGAGATGCCTGAAAGCCAAAATAAGAAAAAATAACTCCTTCGAATCCCAAGAAAAAAAAAGAAAAAAAAAGAAAAAAAAAAAACTACACCAAGCCATCTTATTCTCAGGTGATGGATCCCAAAAAGTAATATAGCCCCAATGCCCCACACAAAAAAAGTGAAAGTAAATTGATGCCTAAAGTAGCATAAGAGTTAATTATACATTTGATACCTGAATCTTGGGAAAATTTACTATTTGCATCTCGGACTTTCAAATCATGTACCATTTTAACCCAAATTTTAACACTGTTAATGCAGCCAGCCCATTTGGTGTGTGAACAATATCATTTAGGTACCAATTTGTACATTTAACATTTTTTAATTTTGGTACCAATTTGTACATTTCACTGCAGTTCAAGTACCAAATGTGTGATTAACTCTTATCACAAATAAAACTGTAAAAAAGACCCATTTTTCCAAGTGAGGATACCAACTTGCCACATGTGAGAAGTCCTTCAATGAAAACATTGTTATATATCTATTACTCAAAGCTTTAAGAGACATTTACTTCAAAATGTCAATATAATGTGAATCATTTACTAATAACTTTGAGGTAGTAAGTACCTCTATAAAAGGAACCGGTTATTGATATTATTCTTTTAAGAGAATGATAATCATATCTCACTTTTGGCTTTATTTAATTGCATACATTATAATATAATTCATTTTTTAATATTGTAATGTTTTCTTTTAGACATTGCAAGTTTTAGATTATTGTCCCCATAGATAAATAGCTCACAATTAGACGTTGATCTCTAAAACAAGGCATCATCCTAAGCATCAAAATATGACCAATAGTAGACAACTAAAGAAAAGCCTTCACTGATCCCAACTTCCAACTTCTACAAAAAATCCTAGAAGTACCATGACACAAAATGCATTAAATTATCATCCATCACCTGGATAATAGAGTTAGGACATGCTGCTCACTGAAGAATGTTCACTCTATTTGTTATTCCCTTTTTCTGCATTATGCTAATCTGTTCACCCTAGTACTTTAATATATAATTTTGACAATGAAGAAATTTAACTTCACATAAAAAAAAATCAATCTAAGTCTAAATTCTTTTCCGACTTACAACTGATGAGAATTTGAGGTACATCAATTGCTAATCACTTCTGAAACCAGTTAAAGCAACCTATGAAGTTACGCAACCAACAAAAGGTGGCTTCAGTTTGCAGCAATAAGCATTTATTGTAGCATAAAAGATTAGAATGTTCTGAAGGACAGTTTCAGCTGCATCTGGAGCCTTAAAACCTGATCATTCTAATTTTACACCTAGTGAAATATAGAAGATTAAATAGGATTTTAGTAGAATTATATTTCATTTTGCATCATGTGAAATACATTATGATTCTGTCTGTGCAGACCAATCAAAAAGGAAAAATGACAGAAAGGAGTACTTTTAAAACAGATAATTTATATTAAATATACCATAAAGAAGACAAAGGAAAGAATTTGTTACCTGCGTGGTCTTTCCACAGCCAGTCTCACCAGATATGAGGACAACCTACATTGGGATTTGGAAGAAACAATAAGCATAACAATATAATATATTCCAACCATCCAACTATGATTAAGAGAGCTGGAAAATATCGATTTCTCATATGGGAAAATAACAACCCATTTGCTTTGGGACAAAGGCAGAAATAAATTGGAGAATATCAAGAAAAAAGCTTTGTATTACTACTATTACATTCTGAAATCTGCGCACCAAGCAGATACATCTTAAAAACAAATACATAGAAGACAAAAAGGTGACCTGGTGAGATTCTACTGTGGATGTAATGGTATCCCTAAATGAAGCAATTGGAAGCTTTGACCTCTCTTCATTAATCTGCATGCATGATGTCAGAAAATTTCTGCTCATAAACTAGAGAAACTACAAAATCCTCCCTTGCTGCATAACATAGACTAAAAAGTAAGCAGCAACCAGCCAAAGTTTCCAAGTCAGCTTGTAAGAGAGAACCTGTCTCAAGTTTGGATCCTTCTCTCTCCTAGATGCAAGGGTTTTAATCTTTTCTACAATATCTGCGTCAGTCATCAATGGCTTGGAGAAAATATCATCTTTCTTTCTTCGTATTTTAGCAGTTTTTCCACTATACTTGCTGATTACTTTCTCTTCCAGCTCTTCATCATCAGGTGGATAATTTATAAATAAGTCCTGCAAAACCATTTTTGCCCCTTCTGAAAATGTCACCTTAGTAAGACTCTCCTTCCCTGTCATATTGTCGATTTTCCCTTTGATTTTGTAGACAGAAACACGTCTCTGGCTCCCACGCCTGAAAAACAAAATTCAGGTCTTAAGAAACCATAATGGAAAACTAAAGTACTTTTTTCTTAAACAGACTAAAGTACGTCATTTACACACAAAGAAAGAATTCCTTAAAACAAGTAATATTTTTAACAGTAATATTAGCAAAATTAGTGATAGATGAGACTAACAATTAACACCTACCCAGAACTTTTGGATTTCATGCCCATTTTCCGGCATGCCTTGTGTACCACTGCTCGCTCTTTATTTGAAAGGTTGGATTCAAATGTATACACTACGTTTAGCATAAAAAAATCAATAAAGTTATTCTAAAAATATTAACGCGAAAAGGATAATACAAGCTACAGCAACTTTACAAGGTATGTTTGATGCATAAGAAGCAAATAACATTCTACAATATCTTTCTATCCATTCTACATTAAAGAGCTAGCAGACCAACTAATCAGCTAAATGATCGAAAAAAGGATCTAAAAGAAGGAATCGTCTGGTTTAAAGTACAAAGATCCCTACAAGCAAACAAGACACAACTTTCTTAAATTCTTGGCATTTTGAAACCAAAATTAGGTTGCTAGCACTAAGTTATAACATTCCCAAACCCCAAATCTTCAATCTCTTCAATTGCAACAAAACAGACATAAATTGTTTTAGTAGCAGCGAACCAGGTCTTGTAATTTTGAAGAATACAATTCAAAGAAAACGAAGAATCAATCTTATAGCTTAAAACAACCAAAACCCAACACACAACAAAAAAAAAAGCATAAAATTTAGTCTTTCTAAAGCAGCGTATCTTCAAAATTGAAATTTTGAAAAAGATGCAAAGAAAACCTTCATCTTCTGCTTCGCGAAACTTCTCAAGTATCTTGGGTAATCGAATCATCGAGGTTTCAGATACGGTTTTCTTCTTTCCCATCTTTCGCTTTCTTTGTTTTTCTTTTTCTTCTTCTTTTTCAAGTTAATGGTGAAAGTAAATTCAGTGTAAAGGGCCGAATAAATGAAGAACAAAAAAAAAAAAAGGAAGAAAGAAGAAAAGTGTTCGGAGATGAGGGGAGGAGGCGCTGCTTTGCTCTACTTGGAGTTGCACTCTCTTTCCATTTTGTTTAGGGTCATTTGGGATGAATTTATTTATTTGTTTGTTTTCAAAATTTTGTAACATGTATTACATAAACTAGTATTATACCCGCTGATCAACAATTTTTTGTTTTGTAATCTTATTTATCGGTTTTTTTTTTTCTTATAAAATTTATTTAATTAAAACAAAAAAAAATGTAAATTTTTTTTTTTAAACTAAGGAAAATGGTATGTCATATTTCAATTAATTTTTTTCTTATAAATTTTATCTAATTAAAAAATAAAAAATTTTCTATAAAAATTACTTTTTATCATATTAAAATGGATCCAATATGAATTATTTTCATATATTTATTAATTTATTTTTTTATTATAAAATTTATTTAATTAAAAATTAAAAAATGGAAAAGAAAGAAAGCCAAATGGGTGTCAAATAGACACGTTTATTAGCCTTCTCTTTCCATAAAATTAATTTAATTTAAAAAAGCATAAAATAAAATAAAAAGGAAAAGGAAAAAGAAAAAGAAAAAGAAAGAAATAATGAATAGATAAAAGAAAAAAGAAAAAAATAAGAAAAATGAAGCAAATGACTTTACATTTAATGTACATTAAATATCAACCAGATCATAAAAAAATTATTTTAAAATTTTAAAATATTTATTAAATATAAAAAATATATAAAAATAATAATAATAATAAAAAACAAATATATTGCATAGCATTGGTATCAAGTGAGTCCCATATAAAAAAATTTTCACCTTTAAAAAAATTTACAAAAAATTTTAAAAGAGAAAATAAAAAGAGAAGCTAAAATAAGAATAAAAAGAAAAAGAAAAATTGGTATAAAGTGGGTACAACTTTTAAAAATTTTAAATAAAAAATTTTGTTAAATATAAAAAATTTTAGAAAAAAAGTAAAAAAAATAAAAAAGTTAAAAAAGTTTTAAAACTAAAATTAAGCAAAAAAATAATAATAATAAAAGTGCCACGTGACATAGAGTTGACTTTCATATAAGAGCAAAATTTAAGTAATGGAATTTTTTTTAGAAGGATAAAAAAAAAAAAAGCTTAGTAAAGTTGGTCCAACCTTAAAATATTTTAAATTTTTACAAAAATATTTCTAAAAGTTAAAAAAAATCAAAAAAAATTTTGAAAAAAATATTTTAAAAATCTTAAAAAGTAAAGAGAAAATGAAAAAGAAAAGAAATTAGAAGAAGCACCAAGTGACACATATATGATGAGGCACTATTTATTGTACATCAAGAAGATTTATATTATAAATAACAAAAAATAAAATAAAATGAAAAAATGAATTAAATGACTTAACATGTAACATACTCTTCATATCAAGTGGGTTTGAAAAAATAAAATATAAAAAATTATTTATTAAATATATAAAAAAAGAAAAAAAAAACATATGATATACAATAGATATCAATTGAGTCCCAAAAAATAAATTTTTACAAAAATCTTTATTAAATATTTTTTAAAAAAGGAAAAGTTAAAAAGGGTAAAAAAAAAGGAAAACAAAAAAGATAGTTTGGTATAAATGGATCCTACACATAAAAATAAAATCATTAAAAATATATTTTTATAATTTTAAAAATATTATTAAATATTTAAAATAGGAAAATTAAGGGTGAAATACAAAAAGTAAAAATTTTGGTATAAGTGAGTCTTCCACATAAAAATAAAATTTTTAAAAATTTATATATTGGATTAAATAGATAACAAAATATATATTTTTATAAAAAAATTATGGAATGGCTTGGGCCAAAACATCCTAAATCCATTTTTTAACTCATCCCCGCTTTTATATAAGAAATAGACTAAACTTGATTCGATATTGATTTTTATAAAAATATCTATATCAAATCAAGATAAATCGAAACCTATTAGATACTAATTTTTTTGTCAAACAAAAATGTTATGGGTTAAAATTTTCTTATTTTGCCATTTCCATTCATTATTTATTTTTCAAAATTTATCTAATTAAAAAAATGAAAGTAAAAAAAAAAAAAACTCAATTAGAGATGACACATGGATACCTACATTGACCTCTTATTATCACAAAATATATATAATTAAAAAAAATCTAAAATAAAAAATTATAAAAAGTAAAAAATTAAAAATTAAAAATTAAAAAAAAAGGCTTACAAAATATACCACAGTCACATTTGAATTGAATTTATAATATTGATTTCTAAAATTAAAGTATTAAATAATAATTTTATTAATATAATACACATATAAACAAATTTTTGGTATAAATGGATTCCACACATAAAAATTAAAATCTTTTAAAAAATATTTTTTTAATAATTTTAAAAATATTTATCAAATATTTGTTTAGAAAAAGAAAAAGTTAAAAGGTTTAAAAAAGAAAATAAAAAATTGATATTAATGGGTCTTGCATTTAAAATAAATTCTTTAAAAATATATAGTTTATAATTTTAAAAAATATTTGTTAAATATTAAAAATAATTTAAAAAAAAGTGCCACGTGACATAATAAGGAAAAAACACTATATCCATTCATAAGTAACTTTAATTATATAGTTGTAATAATTCTTTTGTCTTTGATTTTGGTGTGGTTACGATACGTGATGCTTACATGGCTCTCTTTTTTTTTTCTCTTTTTCTTCTTAATACAAGGTATTTTTTTTCTCTTACTTTTTGGTTTAGTTTTTTCCCTTTTGCTAGTGCCCTCAAGTTTTTTTCTCGCTTGTTTCCTTTTTTTCATAAGTTTTTGGGTTGTTGCAACTTCAATTTTATGTTTCGTTTTTCTTAATTTCTTGCTATTTTTCTCTAATTTTGATATATTTTTTGTATTTCGTCTTACATGCTCGTTCATCTAATCTTTTATTATGTCATAATTCTTTTTTTCTCTAATTTTGGGTTGATTTTTTATATCTTAGGTTGCTTCTCCCTTCATCTCATCTGCTATTATCTCATAATGTTGATTTTTTTTAGTGCTTTTAGTTTTATTAATTTAGTTTCTATAATATGTTTTATTTGGGTGATAATTGTTTAAAGGTTACCATTCAGTATAAGTTTTTTTGGTCACTTTGATTTTTTTTATTCAAATGAAGACAGGGTTAGTGTATTATACATGCTTATATATTCTTTGCTTGGGTGTGGTCTCTGTTTGGTTGTTTTTCTATTTAGGCAATGCACCATTTCAGTCCAACTACTCACTATTTCAACCTTTATAGTTCATGATGTAATGATATTATTGTGTTGTTTGTAATCTAGATTGTTTCTTTATTTTGCATTTTTCATATTCTACTTTCTATGTTCTCCATTTATTTTCTTATTTTGGGTCTAATTCTTATTTTGCTTTGAGCATTATTTTTTGGAGGGTTTTTAGATTCGTTTGGTATGTATATATTTAGTTTTATTATTATTTTTTCACTTGGTTCAATGTTTTGTACTTTTTATTTTCAGTTGTTATAAATTTTCTTATCAAATGAATGAAGAATAGAGTCGTCTGTTATTTTAATGTTTGGGGTTTCTTATATCTATTAAATGATCATCCAATTTATTGTAGTTTCATATTAAATACTTTGTATTTTTATTGTTATCTATTGTCCATCTTAAATATGCTGTTTATATGTCATGTTCTTTTTTGCATGATTTGTTAACTATTAACAATCACTTTTGGTTGGTTTGTTTCTTTGACACCTTAGCCTTTTTGCATCTTGATTATATTTTAAATACCTTGTTTTATTGATATTTTTTCTTTCATATTTACATATTGTGCTCATTTTATTATTACTTTTAGCGAGGTATTTTGATAAACTCATTTGTGCTCAATTTTTGCTTTTTTAATTGATTCTTTTATGTTGATTTTTGTGTTAAAGAACAATATGTTGCTCATGAGAAAATATCCACGGACAATATGTCATTCTTTGTTGTGATCGAGATATGATGTAAGTTTTGCTTTTTTGGGTTTTACTCTTTTTATGTGCTATATACAACTATTTAAATCTTATATGTTTTGTGACTCTTTTATTTTTTGAATTTTGTTTACTTTCAACAAAAAATCAATTATGTTATAGTGCTGTAGGATGTTTTCATACTTACTTCTTTGGTTTTTGTTGCAGAAGACATTTGAGAGATAATTATTTGGATTTGATTGATTGGTATGTTTTATTCTTACTTATATTCTAGTTATGGTTCTTTGTCTTTTTTGTTTTCGTAGGATTTTTTTTCATCTTTTTATATATTGTTCCTCTAAAGTGTATCATAAATTTTTATTTGCTTCATGTTGTTGGCTTTTTATATTATTTAAAATTAATGTTATCTTTTTTGTGATCAAGATGCAGTGGAATTTAGGTTATGTTTTTTCTTTTAATTTTTTATATTATGCACCTTTATTTACATGTCATAAGAATTTTGTTTGCTCTTTACGATTTTTTAAGCTTGGTTAATATTAGTGAAAAATTAATTTTGGATATATGTTGTGAAAGATTATCATTTCTTTTGTTCTTTTCTTTTTTTTTTTTTTGTAGGATTGATATCAAAGATATTTATTGAAGATTTATTGATTATTATTAGTTAATTATACTATGTTTGCCTTGTTTGTTTTTTTTTTCTTAGTAGTGTTTTTTTTTATGTTTATGCATATTGATTTTCATAGTTTATGACAATGTTTATTTTACTTTATGTTACAGTATTTTTAACATTATTTTTTATTATTGATGTGTTTCCTACCTTTGATTTGATGGTTGGTATGTCAAATGATATTTGATGCGTTATATGTGGGCTGTTTGTTTATTTTGTTTACTTGCAAAACTGCATTTAATAATGGATGATGTAGAGTGTCCTAAGATTAATAGGTTTAAAAGGATAAGTCGGCTTAGATCCCATAAGGTTTGGTGCTTTGAAGGTTTAAGTTCTTTTTTGTTACCTTTTATATTTCCTAACAATATCCAATTGAAAATTTTTCATAATGTTTCAGATCAACCAAATATTTGTTTGGATGACAAATTAGTTGCTTTGCTTATGTCAAAGGCTACGATAATGATTCATTATATTAGTATGCATTCCATTGTTAATGTTGAGGAACAACTTGAAATTATTTCAAATGTTATTGTGGATGTTGATTTTGTTCTCTCTATTGTTCGATCTTACATCCTGTTAAATCTAGCTTTGGCTCACCTTCTTTTCTATATAAAATGGTTAGGTGTAATAGTCATCATTCAAACATTGATTGTCCTATTAGATATGATGGTGTTAGTGGTACCAATCTTGATCAACACTTTGTTAGTCAACAAGTTTTTTAATTACATAGTATTCAATATAATTTTGGTTTGATTGGTGATTATATATTACTATTTAAGTTGTTGGTCCTTTGTGTATGAAACATAGTCACCAAAGTTTATTATCGAATGTTACTTCTTATTATCTTGATGTGTAAGTTACTTATACAAATGCATGTATTATTTTCTAATATTTACTTTATGTGTTTTTTTTAATGGTTCACTTTAATTTGATATAGTTTTCTTGGTTATCTCTTACAAGTGTTTTTTTCTTGTTTTGTTTTTATAGATGATTCAGTTAACTCCCAAAGTTGCTTTACACAAGTTAATAATGAATTAACAACTTTTATCTTTTGCCCTCTTATTTATTATGACTTTTTTTAAACTAATCTTATGTCATCAGTTAGTTCTTTTTGTTCCCCTTCATTATTATAACCATAACTTGGTTACTTTTTTAGTTTTTTTTTAACTTCTATGTCATTAAAAAAAATTTGTAAGCCTATTAACCTTAATGGTTTTAATCACATTTGTGGTCATTATGGTGTGAGAATGTGGTATAATAAAAAAGTTTCTAACATTAGCTGAATGGATGCTCATGGTTTTAATTTGTGTTGTAAAGAAAGAAGTGTTAAGCTTCCAACTTACAATTATACACTTAATTTTTTAGATTTGTTGTTAGACTATATCGAAGGCGAGGATGTTGCTAAATTTAGAAAGAATATTAAGATAGTATAACTCAATATTTCAATTCACATCAATTGATGTGAAGATTGATACAACTATTAATAAAAGCCATGGTCTTTATGTTTTTAGAATTAGTAGTCAAATGCATTATCAAATAGATTTTGTATTGCCTTTGATTGGCTTTCTTTTGAAGTTTCCACAACTATGTATTTATAATATAATGAATAAACTGTTTAATAAAATAACTGCTTTTGATTCGACCTCAAGATCAAACTTAGTTGACATTCATATTGTTTAGGATTTAATAAATATACTTAATCAGTGTAATAAATTTGTTGAAACTTTTAAGATGGTAAGATATAAATTTCTTCAAAATGATTTTTTATCAATCAAGTTGTGATTGATAGGAATGAGAAATGGAAGTGGTAGGCATTATGATGAATCTTCAAGTTCTTAAATTGCTTATCTATTGGTTGGTAATGATTAAGTTGCTATTAATAAATGTGATATTATTGTAGACCATGTAATTAATAGTTTAAAACGGATAAGTGAACTACACCTTTTATTCATGTCCATGCAATACTTTTATTATTCTCTTTTGGTGATGATGGATTTTCATTAAATCTTTAATATTAAATTAGACAATCGAGATGTAATTAAGTGAATCAAATAAGGAGAGAAACAATTATAATGATGGAGTGTTATACGTATTTAATTTAATAAATAATGAAAACTAAATACATTTTGTTAAGAGGCGAAAAGCTTTTCAATAGTTTATTGTTAATGCTTTTTTATCTATAGAACAAATGCACCTTCAATGGATTCGAGATAATCGAACATAGTTAAGATTTGAAGTTTACCAAAAGGTTAAAGATGCAGTAACACAAAGTGATGTTGATAGATAAGCTATTGATAAAAGAATTATTTTGCCATCTATATTTGTTTTTTATTTGCTTTTTTGTTTTAAAATTACCAAGATGCCATGGTTATATGTAGACATTATGATTAAGCTGTTATGTTCATCAATTTCACATGCAACCCTAAATGGCCTAAAGTTAATGAAGTTTTATTCATGATTCTTGGCCAGCGTATTAAAAATAGGCCTAATATTCATGCTAAATTGTTTAAATTAAGACTTAAATATTTGATGGATGATTTGATAAAAAAAAATGAGCATTTTGGCAAAGTTATTGCATGTGTGTCTTATTGTTATATGTTTCTTCTGTTTTTGTCACCTTTCATGTTAATTCGATTTGTAGTCATAACTATTTTTTATTAATTTTAATCTACTCAAATATGAACCCATATATTTTTATGTTGTTATATAATTCAATCCCAAAAGAAAGGATTGCTTCACAGTTATATTTTATTGTGGTTAGATCCAAAATCTAACTTTTCAAATGCTACAGATATTGATAAATTAATTTCAACTAAAATTCTTGATAAACATTGGGAAGGGCTCACTTATGATTTTGTCACACTAAAAGAAAATAGGAATTTAATGGCATTTTTTTAGTGGTGCTTTTCAATAAGTGATGCTATTTGACATATTAATACTATAAAAAAATATAACAGATTTAGAGTAAAAACGTCACTAAATTTAAAATTTAGCAGCCTTAATATAACAAAAGGCCATAAAAAATTATCCAATTTTATTATTTGGAAAATATAATTTTATAAAATATATCTTAAAATAAAACGTATCGTTTTTTATTATTTAGCGACATTTTTACACCACGAATATAGTGGTGTTTTAAAAAACAATGTTGTAAATATGATAGATTTAGTGGCATTTTTCTTGATAAACATTGCTAAAGGTCATACTTTAGTAGCATTTGTCATAAAAATGTTGCGAATTGAAGCCTCAAATTAAAATTGATACATCGATTTTTTTCTTTCATCTTTTTCCCCAAATTCTTCCCTTCATTTTTTCAAATTTTGTTCTCACTCTTTTTTTGCTACAGAAATTTACTCTCACTTTTTCTTGCTACAAAAATCTACTATTTGTCTCTCTGTCTCTTTCTCAAATTCAAAATTGCATTCTTTTTCTAGGCTGTTATTAGGTATGCTAAAGACTGCCTTTTTTTTTTGTTTTGCATGTTATTATAAGAAATTTGTTAAGAAATTGGGTTGAAAATTTGTCTTGAAAAAGATGACAAAGAGTAATCCTTCATACCCAGTCAATTTGTCTTGAAACTTTATTTTTCATGTTTTAGGGTTCAATAATTTTTTCTTTTATTTATATTGAAAAGAAGTTACTTTTCAATCTTCACTTTTTAGTTGGCTTTTTTGCAAATTTTGTATTGTTTTGTAAAATAGTAAAATTAAAAAAAGGTTTGGTGGTGGCAATGGTTGTGTTAAAGCTAAATAAGATTTTCATGCCTTTTATAATGTAATTTTCATGCTATCTTGTTGTTTGATGCATAGTAATCATATTATTTCTTGGAAAAGTAATTATAGGATAGGTTAATCTAAAAGAACTGTAGAAATTAATGAGTCTATTAACACCAGTAGTTAATTTAGAAGAATTGGTTCAAGTATCTTCAAGGTAAAAAGAGATTGTTTACCCATGTAAATTTGCTCATGATGTAAAATTTTTTGTCAATTCTTTGTTTTTGTCAAATGCCTAGGGTTTCTGAAGGTAAAAAAATATTGTTTAGCCATATAAATTTGAATTTTAACATGAAAGTGGAAAAAAAAAAAAGAAAAGCTTCAAATTCATTCTTTTATAGAAGCATATTCTTTCTCTTTGAGTTAAATTAGGGATTAAGTATAAGTTTATTCATTTAATTTCATGTGCCTAGGGGTGTCCAATTTTTTTTTTTTGTAATTCATCAGCTGGAATACTAATGAAATGTTATTCCACCTTCATGCTAAAATTCAAATCTAAAACCTTGAACTTTTTTAATTAGTGACAGTAAGAAATACTCAATCTAATTCATGGCTTAAAAATGAGACATCCTAGAGGATATGATTTTATTATGGTGGAATATAATTTAGGTAGCATATCCAGTTTTTGTTTATAGTTATTGTACCATTTCTTTGTTTCATAGCATTTTGAATACATAAAAACTTAATTTTTAGGGATTCAAATAATATGCTTAGACGGATTATCTTCACTTCTCTTTGTATAAATTGCAAGTGAGAGCTGTGAACGTTTATTCTTTTTCTTTCTATTAGCATGATTTTCTTTTTTGGCCATATTCATGCCATTTCCTTATACTCCTTAAAAATTTTTTCCTTACTATAAAGTGATTGCTAAATATGAGGGTAATAGGAAATTGATTCAAAAGGTGCTATCCATCAAATTAGAACCTTTGTGGCAATACTAAAGAAAAAGCTTATTTTTAAGGCTTAATTGAACTTTAGCAGCTTTAGCCCTATCATTAAAGCTTTAGGTAACTAACTTTAACTTTTTTTAAGTTAATCATGGCCATAAATTGTGTGATATTACTTCTTTGAGCAAATTTATTCTATGTAACATCATGTGAGCATGTGCAACTTCAACTAAAAGTAAAGAGTTTAGTTCAGCATTAAGTTGGATTATTATTCTAAGTTTGTACTTGTACTATTTTATAATGTAAATTCAATTGCTAATTTAAGACTTTTTCAAACTATTTTTTTAGTGTGTTTTATTCTAGATCAAGTTCTTGGCATTAAAATTCTTATGTTATCATTGCTAGAGAAAATTTGTTACTTATAGAGTAGAGAAGTTATCTTTCTTTTTAAAGAAAAAATTCCTTAAATTTATTAATCTTCAATGCATGAGGCTTTCTTAATGCAGTCTACAATGAAAAAATTAGCTCTTTAATTGGCTAAGGTGTTGTGCAACCTATCATTAGTTTGCTTACGTAGGCTTCAATTCTTTTGATATTTCTTTTACTTTTTCTAGCATGAGTTCTTATTTGTTACTTTTTAGCTATTTTTTTGAATTGCAATTTTTCCAACGTTCTACTTTTTTGTTAATTAATTTGTTTTATTGGACAATAATTTTTACTATTCAAAAAGCCAAAAAGAAGTAGTTTTATTACTTGGACAATTTGTTGCAACTGATTATGATTGCAAAGTGAAGACTATCTTTTCCTTTTATACTTCACTAGGCTTAAAATATTTTTTCTTAGCTCTATTTATCCATTTAGGGAAAAGAGGAAGAAAAACTGATTATTGTCTCTAAAATTACTGTTTTAATATTTGAATGAATTTAGCTTTTCATATTATTTCCTTCATCCTTGTAGTGGATTAAAAGGAGCATTGATCTTTTATCTTTTACTTACCATTTTCCTTAACCTTAATTTTCATAATTTTTTCTTTTTGATACATGTTGCTTTAGATTATAGGTTCATATCATATTAATAGGTGTTTTCAAACCTTTGATTGAAATGTTTCACTCTCTTAACATACAATTAAAAAAGATATCAGCCTTTACTTTAGGGAGGTTGGCACAGGATATTATTGTTATTTCTTTTGTTTTACAATTTAAGTGTTTATTAACGCTGTGAAAGATGCATAATGGCTTTTGTTTTCATTTCTTACAGATAGTTGTCCTTTGTTTTATATAATAATGAGTTCACTTATATCTACTTTAAATATCTACATTTTAAAATATAATTTGAAGCTAATTTTAATTTATAAATTTCTGCCAGTCTTGGAACTAGCTTACACAACATATTCTATCAATCCAATTGCTTATTGTTCTCTTTGTTTTGCAGTTGTTATAACTCATATGATTATCATGGTTTTATAGGAATATAGCTTATTTGTATCCCTTGTTTTCCACTTTATTAAGTATCCTACCTTTCAAACACTTTAGTATGTATGTTTGCATATCAAATTTTTTGCATGATATCTTAAGAAACTTTGCTCCTCATGATTGCATGTTTGCTTATTCTTTTTGTTTTTCTTTTTAATTTTTCTTGTTAAGTAGGTTTCTATTACACTCTTAATGAGGTCTTTTGCAGCTGCATTTCAAGATATGTTGTTATAAATTTTCTAATAATTTTTATCCTATACCGCTAAAAATTTTAATACTTTTAACTAGATTTCTTGTCTTTGTAAGCTAAACTTAATGTCAGTAAAAATAATTTTGATTTCAAGACACATACAACCAAATTGGTATTGCACATATTGGTGGTTTGGTGCCTTTGTTGAAGCTTTTAGATTTAAAGAATGGCTTTATGCAACACAATGGTACATTTGCTCTTTATGGTCTTACAGATAATAAGGTATGGTAGATGTATACTTGTGACCTAGAATAGTGCTTGAATTTATTTTTTAGGTACATGTAACACTTTGTTAATATATTCTTCTCTCCCGTAAGATAATGTATACAATTTTATAAAGACAGGTGGTGTCCAACGGTTGCAAAATGGAGAGTATATTGTTCAAGTATGTCAATCCTTTCAGATATTATCTCTTTTAGATACTGTAACTCTACATCTTCTTGGAATCACAAAATTTTTGCCATTGACCTGAAAACTTTTTTGCAGACTAAGGTTTTAGCCAAAAGTTTGCATGAGTCAGTGGGGCAGAAGTTTGACTCATACTACTGCCATAGAGTATTGCCATCTAAACTAAATCAAAAGTTGTGCCATTTGCTAATTGAGCAATAGGAAAACCAAATTGAAGAGCTAGAATATAAATTGCATTTGGTTCAATCCAAACTAAGTGAGAAGAAAGTTGAACTCCAAGCACTAAAGGATTGTGTTAGATGCCTTACTAACTTCTCTCCATCAACAGTCTTAGGTAAGGCTTCATCTACTATTTTAGTTGTGTCTTAAGAAACAAGTTACATATATTGCTTTATTGTTTTCACCAGAATTCTAGGGCTATTACTAAGCATATTATGCTCATTCTTAATTATGCTAAATACTTTATAGTCTTTCCTTAATACCAAAACATTATTGAATTATTCAACACTAATGACAATCAATGGTACAGCCCTTCACCACCCCTCCTTTTAATCTAATCTACTACCCTTTTTCCAATTATCATTTCATATAATACAAGTCATTTTTCACTCAAAAGTTAAAACCTTTTTTTATTTCACATAGTATTTTATTTCCTTTTTATAAAAATAAAATAATTTTTTATACATGATTGATAAAAATTTTAAATCTTATGAGTGGAATTAAAATATGAAAATATGATTTATATCTTTTTTTTATTATTTTAACATTTAAAAAGTAATCATTTCAATGATGAAATTTAAAAATTTTTAACAAATATAATGAATAATTTTTTAAAAATATAGAACTTATCATTTTTAAATTTAAAAAAAAAATTCGAATAAAGTTAACTAGTTTAGTTTTATTAATGAACTAAACCATCATAGGCAAATAAAGTTTAAGCTTTTTTTATATTGAATCATTAATAATTAAAGTTCAAACTCAATTTTTGAGTTAAAGATACATTATTTATCTAAGACAGCAAATTTTAAATGTTATCAAGTCACGTTTTTGTTTTCACAATATAATATATATGTGGGATAGTAAATGTTTTTTTAATTTAACTTTTGAGAAATGTATGTTATATTTAATAGTAATTCTATTATATATTATTTGATAAGTAATTTTATTTTAAAGATAGTAGTAGAATAAAAATGCTAAGGTATTAATTTAATTTATTATCCATTGTTTTTACAATTAATATCATCACTGATTAAATTTTGATTAATAAAATTAACAGTTAAACAATATCAACTCTATGATTGGTTGTGATTTTATATCATAATCCAAAGTTGGGAGTAACATTGGATTAGGTTTATGAGTTTTTTTTGTGGATATTGTGTACTAACCAAATATTCGAGAATGAAGGAAAATTGATGTTTTGGTAATATATCTTATTGAAGTATGTGTTTAATTTGAAGATCTTGAAATTAAAACTAAATCGAAAATTAAAGGCAATTTTCTAAATAAAAAAAGAAAAAAAAAGAAAGTTTGTCAAAACAAAAGCAATTACTTTTGTAGTTTTAAAAAGATTGATGGAAAGAACAAGGAAAATGAGGAATTGCCAACTTTCTTTCTTTTTTTTGTTATGCATTTCCAAATCTAATATGGATTTTAAGAGTTTATTTATAAATTCTTATTTTTGCTTCAAAGTCTTAATATATGAGTGGATGTATAATCATTTCAAGTTGCAAGAATAGATAGACAACATTCTCATAATTGATTCAAAAGTAGGAAAATAATTTATACTTTAAAAAATTCTATGTTAAATCCCTATTACAACATATAATTTAATTGCAAGTCTATTTGAGAGAGTAATATGTAAACAACACTACATTATTTGATGTTACCTCTCTAGTTGAAGGTTGTTATATGATCTATTTACTTAAAGTTCTAATACTTGCTATGGAGAAACATTAGAATTTTGGAAAGAACAAATATTTGAATGATCAATTTAACACTTTTATGAATTTTGTACAACAACAATTTTCAAGAATCAATCTAGGTGGTCCACCAACTCAGATATTATATTTAGTATGATATTTAGTAATTATTTATTTTTTTAATATAAAAAATAACTTATTATTACTGTAAAAAATTGTTTACTTTATTTATTAGATTATAAGGCACGTTAGTGATCATTGTAAAAAAAATACTTCATCAAATGGTAGTGCTTCAAATCTAAGTGCTTATCAATTTTATATATTTTAAATTTTTTGTTAATGTACAAAAACAATTTGAATGTTGTAGTAAGTTTTATGTTACATGCAAACTAAAACAAATTATGTATTTAGATATTTAAATATTTATAATATTCAATTTATAAATTTCATAAATTTATTTTTATGAATTTAAAAATATTTATCTATTTTTAATTTAATTATAGTAGTAAACATTGAAAGAAATAAAAAAATAAAATTTCTAATTTAGCGATGTTTGTGTATAAAAATGCCTTTAAATTATAAAAATTAGCAACATTTATGTGAAAAAATACCACTAAAAAATGTCGTTAAATTTCACATTTAGCAACGTTTATATAAAAAATATGACGAAATTTAGCGATGTTTGTATGTAAAAATATCATTAAGCTAACGGTGTTTCTTCTTAGAACATCACTATTTTCTCTTATGCTTTTGGCGACGTTTTTGGTAAATATCATAAATTTTCGCTAAACATGAAAAAAATGCAACTAATGACATGTTTCCCTATAGTGTCACCATTTTAATGATTCATGGACCATGGTCATGATGCATTGTGCATGAAAAAATGTTTGAAGTTTTATCCGAAGCTATATCAAGAGGAAATTGTTACTCATGAAGGTAGTGTTGTGTTGTGTAAGAGAATATCGCCTTAAAATGATGAAATGATTGCTGAAAAATGTGGAGTTAATTTAGATTTAAAATCTATTTTTCATCACAATGTTAATCTCATTGTTCATCATTAAACATACATTACTATTGAAATTTGCATCAAAAGTAAATCCATAAAATATTTATTTAAAATATATCAACAAAGGGTCAAATTGAGCTAAAGTTATTATAAAAAAGGTTTCAAATTGTGATGGAATTGAACCACGCTAGAATTTGATATATGTTGATGAAATTAAGATGGTTTTGGATTATAGATATATTTCAACTCATGAAACACGTTAGCATCTTTTTGGATTTTATGTTCATTGTAAAGAACCTTCTGTGATGAGATGACCTATTCATTTACTTAATTAGCATTATGTTACATTTGCTAAGAATGCAAATTTAGTTAATATGATCAAAAAACCTTTTTTGATAAAATATGTTCATCGAACAGATAGAAAAAAATAAAATATATTATGATGTCAAGAGCTTACATATATTGATTTTCCTAAGAAATGGGTTTGGTTACAAAAGGACAAGGTTTGGAAGCCTAAAGAAATAGGTCGACCAATATGACGTATTCATTTTATTCATCCAACTACTGTGAATTATATTTTTTGCATATGTTTTTAGATATTGTGAGGGGTGAGAAGAGTTTTGAAGAAATTAAATAGTTGTTGGTGTTTTATATCCATTGTTTTAGGCTATAAGCAAAACTTATGATTTATTAGGAGATGATCATGAATGCCATGAAGCTCTACAATAATTTTCTAATTAGACAACAAGTTTTAGTTAAGGAAATTATTTGTTACATTGATAATGTTTTGTAATGTTTCAAATGCAATGCCATTATGGGATGAAAATTGAAAATTACATGATGAAGATATAGAATATAAATTGAATTGTTTGTTTTGTTTAAGTGGGTTTCAAATGCTAGATCAAGAGTTAAAGAATTATGTTTTGATATCATTGGAGGAATTTTTTTACTAAAAATGGTTCATTTTTTACTAATCATAAATTGCCTTTGCCAGTGACACCTAGAAATTCTATTATGATCGATGGATTGTTAAAAGAAAAAATGAATTATAATTTAAGAGAGTTACAAGTTGAGCAACAAAGGTTTGTCAGCACACTAAATTTTAAATAGAAATTGATACATGATGTAGCGTTTAAATTAGTTTCAATTGATAAAGGTCATTTGTTCCTTGTTTATGGTCATGGTGGGATAGGTAAGACATTCCTCTAAAAAACAATTATAGTTACTATTAGATTTAGAGGACAAATTGTTTTAATTGTTGCTTCATTTAGGATTGCATCATTACTGCTACATGGTGGCAGAACTATTAGTTCAAGATTTAAAATCTTTATTAATGTTTATGAGATCTCAACTTGAGAAATTAAAAGGAGTGTTAAGCTTGTTAGGATGATTACAAGGGCAGCACTTATTGTTTAAGATGAAATGCCTATGATTCATAAGTATTATTTTGAGACTTTTGAGCAAAAATTTTGAGAAATTATATGTTCAAATACACAAAATCTCTTTGAATGACCTTTTAAAAGGAAAAATATTTTGCTTGGTGGGGATTTTAGACAAAATTTACCCATTGTTCCATCTAGAACAAGATCTCAAATTATTAATGCATCGATTAATAAATTAGTTTTATGGAATAATTGCAACGTCTTTTTCTTTAAAAGTCAATTTAAGGTTGAGATTGAAATCTTTTGATAGACAATTGAGGATGCAAATGGAAGAGTTTACTCAATGGTTGCTTGATATAAGTGATGGTAAGCTATATCCATTTGAATGACCCTAGTAGTGAAGGAAAACAAATTAATATACCTACCAATTTACTCTTAAAGGCAATGATTTATCTATTTTTTCTCTTAGTAAGGCTATTTATCCTAATTTGCAACAAAGGTTTACAAATCTTTCTTATTTAAGGAAGTGGATGATCCTAGCTTCTTTTAATGATATTGTTGATTCAATCAATACCATATTCTTTCTTTATTTACTGGTGATCTTAGAATTTACCATAATTGTGATTCGATTGTTAAAATTGATAGTGACATTATTGATGGTGATTGTTTGTAACCTCTAAATTATTTGTCATTTGTTAGAATTTCAAATCATAAAATGCATTTGAAATTAAGTTGTGTTGTTACGTTGCTTAGGAATTTGAATTAATTATTAGAATTATGTAATAGTACTAGATTGTTTTTTACTCATTTGTCTTCAAATGTCATTGAAGATGGTATCATTAGTGGTAGTCCCATTGGCAATAAAGTTTTTATTCTTAGAATATGCTTCATAATCAAATATCATAAGCCTTGTATTTTCAAAAGAAAGCAATTTCCAATTTGCTTATATTATACTATGACAATTAACAAAAATCAAGGTCAAACTCTAGACAATTTTACTTATGGCCAATTATATGTTGCATTATCTAGAGTGACATATAAAGGTGGCTTGAAAGTATTAATATAGGATGAAGATGTTTAACCTTTATTACACAAAAAATATTTGTTTCTCAAGATATTTGATAACTTAATGTCAAGTTACTATTTGAAGCCTAAAGTATTTTGTCTTGTAGATATTCACTGTTTTTACTTATGCACGATTCATAGATTGTTTATTTGCTTTATAAATTTAAACACCATGAAATAATTATTGATGAATGATTTATCTCTTTTAATTATTACCTATGCATTTTAACTAATTATAAAATTTTCACCTTAATAGGATAAAATTGCTGATATTTTTCCTCTTAGGACAAATTTGATAACTTTCTATTCAAATCTAATTTTTTATCAAAAAAACATTTTTCTTTACAAAACTTATAATTTGGCTAAGCTTGCTTTTATTTTATTTCTATTAAATTCATACAGTTGTTCATGTCTTTAAGTCTACAAATGCTAGCTCCATCAATTAATAATAAATATATATAAATGTTTGTTTTATGGGTTCTTTGCCATTTTCTTTTTGTTTCCTCATGTTTTTAATTTAATAGTTTTTAAAAAACCATAATGAGTTACCAACTTTTAAGTGACCTCAAATAATGCGAGCACTCACAAAAAATCATAGTTCAAGTTGTCAGGATTTAGAACAAAATCTTTGCTGATGCTGAAAGGAAATTCTTTAGCTTTGGGTTTGTTGGTTGTTGATGAAAAGGTTCGTATATTATTATTGATTTTATATTTTGAAGTTTTTACTTTGTAAAAATTTTTTTTATATGTTTATTGTGGTTGTTTTTTGTTTTATGATTGTAAGGAGATGCAATACAAACTTTTATTTAAAAAAATGATGCAAACTATTTTAGATAAAAATTCATAAAAAGCATTTTGTATGACATAGCTGATTTCTTTTTTGGCCCAAAGAAAAACATTTTTCAATTTAATCAGTGTTGAATTGATGATTCATTTTGTTCATACAACCAAAGTGATTTAGCTTTTTGACATACCATCAACACACCCGATGCACTACTTTGAGTTCAAACATTTTCCTTTGTTATCAAAACATGTTGATAAGAACTTGATATTAATAGCTTCATTATCTAATTTTGATTTGTTTGCATTCAATTTTTTTGTATACATATTCGATTCGTTTCTTGATTATCAATTCTTTATAAACAAAACCATTTGATTTTAAATGTCATTAGGATTTTTATAAGTATTAGTGAAGTTATGGAAGATCATAACAAAAATAAATAGGATATTGTGGGTAGACAAAGTCTTATGCTTCAAGATGAACAATAATATAAAATCTATCATTTGTTTTTTCAATTTAACATCTTTTTTTTATTTACATTTGTGATTCATTCTTTTTTTACTAGTGGTGATACGATTAGTGTTATGTTGCCAAGTGAAAATGCTAACATTTTGAAACAAAATTTGTTCCAAGGTTATACAAATAGCGTTGTGCCAGCTAGAATGATGGTCAAGGAATTTTAAAATGAGCTTCACTATTTTTCATCTGCAAAATTGTTTAAATTCCTTTATTAAAATATTTTTTTACAGTTGTTTAAATTAATTATTAATTGTACTATCAAGAAAATCAAACCTTTATAATTCCTTGACAACAAAAATATATGTACCAATTTACTAATTGTTGATATCAAACTATTGAAAAGAAGATCTATCAACCTATTGCAGTATACTTTGTTCATTACATTTAACTAATATTTATCCTATGACATTGTTATTATTGTTAAGATGCAATTCGAAGATGTACTGTTGATTGTCCAACAATTGAAAAAAAAAATCAAGAAAAAACGAATGCTACAAATGATACTATGAAAATAAGTGCATAGATGAGCAACTTATGAAGATAAACTTGAAAAAAAATCAAAGGTGATATAATTGTTACATTGATTCTTAATATGTCAATTCTTAATCCATTTTAGATAACACTGGCCACATTTTTAAAATGCATTTTTTATACTATTTTTTTTTACTTTAGGATTTTTTTCACATGCCAAGCGAAAATTGTTAAAATTGATGATTTTGAATGGTGGTTATATAACTTCTATAATCAATGTTATAAGAGCTTGAAAACTGATTCAAAGAAGTTTTATTTGTTCTAATGCAAAATATGGGGACTAAATATCAAAATTTGCATGATATATCAATTTTGTGATTTGTTATCTATATGGAACATTAGATGTTCATATTGGTTACATTTGATTGATTTATATTTCATTGTTTTTTTTTCTTATTTTTATTATAATAGTTACAAAGTTGCTATGATCGTTGAGGATAATAGTTGTAAATAAAATTATAACTCTTGGTGCAAAAGTTGAAAAACTTATTGGGAAGAGCATTATGCAAATCACTATCGAACAACCTATTGATAAGATGATTCTTCTTGCAATCATCAAGAAACTCATTGACCAATAGAGGATTTTCAAGATTAATCTCACAAGGCAATTTGTTCAAACCGATGTTTCATCATTCGCAATAAATAAAACATTCTTCATTGATCATTAGGGATCTATGTTAGAAACTGGTGATGGTAGTTTTCAGCAATGTCGATGCCTTTTGGGCAAATTATTGAACTTGTCTTAATAGTTAAACAACAAGAAATTATACGATGACAATTAATGTACCAATGATTTGTTCCTAAAACAATCATCCGTAAAATCAAAAGGAATCAAGTTATTTATGTTTATATATTTACAAGAAAAAAAGAAATTTATGCATAATACTTTATTAAACTATTATATATTTAAATGTTTATATAAGAAATTGGAGTTTATTGATATTACCATTAAATTTTAACTATAACTGAAAAGAACCAAGTGCATTACAATTAAAGTGTACATTGGATTCAGACCAAGTGATAATAAAAGATGCATTTGTTAAAATAGTTAGCATAGCTGGTGAAAACGAATCCATCAATTAGTGATGATTCATCACTGAAGAAACTTAAATCAAGCACGTAAATTTCACAATTTCAATGTTATATTATTGTTATGCCAGTATTTTTAAAGCGCTTACATTGGTGGATAACATATATAAATACAAAGTTGTTTAATTGTTATTCTTTAATACTTGTAGGGGAAAAGAAAAAAAAAGATTAATCACTTTTAAAAGGTTGATAAAACTAATCTCTTATATCCAAATTTAATACCATGTTCTATTTAGCTTTTTTTCACAGCTTTTTGATTATGTATTATGAGGAATGCCAAACAAATCATTGTTAATTTATTTGGTATATCAGCATGATATTCATTTTTTTTTGTGTTTGTGGGGATTTGTATTGGATTCACTAATGACAATCTAAAAACAAAAAATTGTTGATAAACCAATAAACCAAACATATATCAATGTGTTAATGTTAAGGATGTATAGTGCATAAACTATAAGTTGGCTCTATCAAAGATTAAGTTTAGTGAAAGTTGATAAATACTAAGATTAAGATTTCATAATCATGTACTTATTTTTTTAAGGAACAATATGTTAATCCTGATGATTTATAAAATCCTAATTCTTTTGATATTTAGACAATTTTCAGACTTTACTTCCCCTTTTCCAACTTACTTATATATAATAATTTATTGGCTATATTGTTTTTGTGCATTATTTGATTGTTTTTTACATCTATAGTTAACTATATTTACTTTAATTAGATAATTATATTAATATGGTTATAAATTTAAACTATGCTTGATAATCACATTTATATATCCATCATCAAATTTCCATTTACATTTATAACTCATCATATATATTATTATATTACAACATACATATATGCTTGACAAGGTTTACCACACGGACACTTATGTGGATAACTTTTTTAAATGACATATATGATGTTTTTTTTAAAAGGATAACTTCTTTTAATTACAAATTAGATAATTTCGAACTTATTCAAATATCAAAATTATTCCAATTATAATTGCAAATCAAATTATTCTAGAGATATATATTTTTTTAATTTTAATTTTCATCTAAAGATATAAAAAATTTAATTTTATAAAATTCTAGAGATAATCTGAATAATTTTAATTTTTTACTAGATAACCTTATTTTATAAATTATTTAATTATGAAAATCTTTCAACTTGTTTTAAAATTATAAAAATTACACTACAAAAAAAATGACATATATTAACACTAAAAAAAATGTCAATAAAACCAAAAAATCCATTAGCATAACACAATAAACCCTATAATGACAGTTAAAATGTGTATTTTAATGAATTTTTAACTGTTTGTATATTCCTTGTCAGTATAGACCTATACTGATGATTTTTAAGGTATCATAATAGCTTGCATAGATATACTTACGGTTTAAGACTACTAGTAAATGTATATTTGTTAGTATAGCATATATTGTGTATTTCACTATTATATCTTTTATTAATGATTAACACCTGTTAGTATAGACTTGTATGTTTTAATTTTTTTTGCTTATACCGATAGTTAATGCCTGTCGGTATAAACTTGTAGTTTTTTTTACCTATATTGACATTTAAAACCTGTCAGTATAGATTTATATGTTTTAATTTTCTTACCTATATCGACAGTTAGCATCCGTCAGTATAGACTTATATGTTTTAATTTTTCTTACTTATACCGACAGTTAGCGTCTGTCAATATAGACTTGCAATTTTTCTTACCTGTACCTATGCTTAACATCCGTTAGTATAGACTTGTATTTCTTAATTTTTTTTACTTGTACCAACAGTTGAGACTGTCAGTATAGACTTGAATATTTTAATTTTCTTACCTATACTGACAATTAGAGATTGTCAATATAAACTTATATGTTTTAATTTTTTATTATATTTTATTAATAATTGGTGACTGTTAGTATTGCCTGAAATATTTCAATGATCAAATGCGTTAGTATAAATGTCAAGTCGTTGGTAAATGTTTTTAAAAATTATATTTTCAATTATTAATATTAATTTATTTACAATCATAATATGATATGTTTTCATATAAACAAAAAAAAAGTAAAAGATATTTAATAACATTAAAACTATAAGTAAATTATTTATAATTCACAAACTTAGTATAAGTTAAAAACTAAAGTCATTGTATCAAGTCTGATAAAACAAACATTGATAAAACAAACATCATGACAAGATATATAAGTAGCTACACCACCTTATCCTAAAAAACACAATCATAAGTTTGCACCATCAGACACCTAAAGACCTTTTGATTACCTTAAAATTTTAGTAGAACTTTGAACAAGATAATCTTAAAAAAATCTGTAAACCAACAAGCAATTGCAAAACCACATCAATAAGAAAAAACATACATGCACCTGTTACATTCCAAAACCAAAATATTTTAATTCACACAAAATATCACAAGTCATGAAAAAGTCAACAAGTGTAACCACATCATATAACTAGCAAGCTCAATGAACTAGCTCACTAATAGTATTCAATATACCAATCAAGCATCACAAAACATAATAGCCTTATTTCAACAAATTGTGTAACATCTAAAACAAAACCAAATCCCTGTACAAACATAATGCTTAGAGTAAATAAATAACTTCTTAAAATAAATGATCCCATCATAGATTTCTTCAAAGAAGCATTTGCATAACATAAAAAAATTCAATTAGATAATTTCTGTAATTGTCTTATATACACAAAAGGTAAGAAGGTAATCATCCATTCATAAACCAATAGAAATAATTTTATAAACATCTTATTCATTCATATATACAAAAGGTAATCATCCATTTATATCCAACAAAAATAATTTTGTAAACATCGTATTCATTAGAGTAATGCATGAATGAACAAGAAATAACCTAATTTGCATGTGTAATCTCCTCATTCTTTTAGTTTGATTCCAAATAATAACATAATGAAACCAACTTAAGATTATTTTAGTCAACAGAACTATCATTAAACAAATATTTTCACTATAACATACAAGTTTACAACTACAAAGCATGCTTACATCATAAGGAAGTCTTTTCAAAGAAAAAAAAAAGTAAGAAAGCCTTCTCAAGGGAAAAAGAGCAAGCTTTAAATCATAGTGTAATTTAATGATTATGGCAAAAACAATGGGTAATGCTTCAAAAACACAATTACATGATTCAAAACCTAGATTCAAAATTGATTTTGATATTCTATCTAAGAAACAAGTATCAAGCAAATCATTTCCACATATATATCATGGGACGATGAGTATACCATTTTCATTTTGATTAGAATGATGACTTGAATTTGAAGAACAATAGTTTCCACATGTGATTTTTGAAGTACTACTAGCATCAGGTACCTAAAAATAATTCAAAAAAATTTTTAATAAGGTTCAAGATTCATGAGCAAGATAACAATTTACATATATAAAAACTAAAATAGATGCTATATATACTTATCTATTCACCATGTGAGTAATAGTATTCAAGATATTCATATTCTCATTAGAATATTATCTTTTAAGTATCGATAACATAGTACTTAAAGTTTCTTTCAAGTTTTTAATTTTAACCTTCAACTCTTGTACCTCTTCCTTATACTGAATCAATTCAGAAGATAAAGAGCCATATTATTTAGATGAAGTAGATACTATACCTATGCAACGAACATGCCTTTTTCTCTTTGGTCCTTTAACTTTTAAATAAATATCATCTTTTCATGAACTCTCTTCAGAATTCTGAGCACTAGTTTCTCTCAAGCCGTTTTTCATGAGTTCTTAAAATTTAAACAAATATTTTAGTATAAAGAAACTAAACATAAGTAATAGCAAGTAATAACTATTAAATACCATAATTTTAGCTGCCATATCATTCATAACATTTTCATTTTTATGTGTACGAGAAAGAAATACACCTCAACATGTGATGGTAGAATTTCATTAGCTTATTGTTTCTACAAAGGTACAACATTAATTATTGTAATGACATAATTGCACATATAAAAAGTAAACTTCATATTCATTTAAATGAGTGCAACAAAGAAAATTGATATATGTACCAAGATTTGAATGATCCTCAATAATGATTTTGTTCTTGTGCAATAAGACTTATCTAATTTTGAATGATTTGTTTTGTTTGTCTCACTTTGTTCCTTTAAACAAATGAACAAGAAAAGATATATTATAATAACTTTTTAATTATTATCATACTATTAAAATAAAGTAAATAGTATAATTTGTAAACATTTACCTTCATTTTATTATCAATCGATGTGCAGCAAGAAACAAGAATTGTCTTTTGTTTACTCAAGAATGATCAACCTTTATAACAATTTCCTTCGGTATCTTATGTTTATTATAAAATTCAGACTTCAATTCATTCTTCCATTGCCTCAGCACCCATGTTTCTTATTGCCCAAGACTTAATTTTTTGAAATATTTCTTCATCAATGAGCTCATCAGAATCAGATTTGTAAAATTCAAACTTTGACTATAATTTGAAAGAAGTAACTGTAAAGAAAGTGTCAATATATATTATATGAATTGATGCTATTAACTAGACACTAAAATATTATTGTTATAGCATTAGCTAGCAACTAAAACATTATCGTATTGACACCTCTAATTTTTTTTCACATTTCTTCCTTTTTATCATTCGACATTTAATGCCAATATGTATAATTAATTGGTGTAAAGCTAGGCATTCTCACAAAGCTACCAATGGATTGAGTTAAAGAGCAAGATTCATCACTGATAAGTATAGCATCATCATTGAACTTAATAACAATATGCTCCTCTTTTTCTAAATCCTAAATATCAACCATACGTTTAAGGACCTTGAGCTTTTTATGTTGAACATTTCCTACACAAAATAATTACATGTAAAGAAAGCAATTAAATTCAATAAAAAATATAATTGTACAACATTATAACACATAAAGAATTGTACTAACAAAATAGTATTTTTATATCTGAATTATGTTCAACTTGTTCATCTTGATTTTTATTATTTGTAGATTGAGAAATTGTTTCTTGAGATTCTTATAGAGGCTTATATTGTGAAGCTTTTGGATCTAGAGGCACATGTTGTTCTTCAAATTGTGCTTGCAGTTGAGAACTAGAGGCACGATTTGCCCTAATGATATTTAATCATCTAAGCTTTGTTGTCTTAAGTCTAATAATGCATAAAATATACTAATTACAATAAAAAAGAGAACTTGATTGTGGTAAACTATATAAGGCACTAAGTACAATTTAAAAAATTACTTGATCACACAAAATTAAATAATTCAAGATAGTAACACAAAAATAAAATAATAGTGAATTATTCAAGATAGTAACATAAAAATAAAATAATAGTGAACTCTGTCTTACATTGCAAAATTTTAACAAAAAGTTAAAATGTTATATAGAATTAAAGAATGTCTTTCCCATTATGTTCATCTATGGGATCTTCTTCTACATGCTCATTTTCCATCTCTGGTGTGACCTTCATTCCTTCATCATCAACTTCACTTCAACCCAATTTGAAGTATTATTTGTGTCATCAAATTCAACATGGATTTCTCCATTCTCTTGCTCTCTATATAAGGATGATTCATCACCCCTATGAAATACATCTTTAAGTTTTACATGAACCCAACCATTACGCCTTTCATCTTTAACATAAAAAACTTTCTTAACTTGTGATGCCAAAATAAAAAGACCATGAACCAAATTAGTTTCACTATGAGCTAGATGTGAAAAATTCACAAGAGTGAAACCAAACTTATCATTTTTGCAACCTCTATTTATATCAATCCAATCACATTTAGATAATACAACCTTCAATCTACAAGTATAATTCAACTAGATGATGTCATTTAAAACCCCATAATAGTTTACTTTTCCCTTAATAGGTTATACATTTTTTGTACTTGCATAACTCATCATCTTAGTTGTTACAACAATCCCACTATTTTGAGTTTTCAAGTATCTCTCACGTGCAGTGTATTTTCTAATAGTATTAGTTAGACCACGAGCAAGCCACCTAAGTTAATTTATGATGTTTGCATCTCCTTGTTGATCCAAATTGGTAACTTATACAATTTCATGTTTGGTTAAAATAATAATCTAACTATAAAAAAACTTTAATTACATATTCCAAACCATGATGTGTGACTTATATGATCACAAAACCAATCATGAAAAGTTTAACTTTGTAACTTTTGTATCTTATATGGTGTAAGCCAAAAAGACCAATTACACCTTTTAATAAATTGCTCTTGTTTTCTACATGAAAAAAATTTTTAGAAGACTATACAATATACTATAAAAGAAAATTATCAAGTATAATATGCATTTAGATAAGTGTTCTTACTTTATAATAGGAGCAATCTCATCAGAATTAAATAACACATATCGATGGGCTTGAATCAAAGTTATAGCATTAAACACAATTTGTGAGACCCTTTTATGCTTGTTAACATTAAAACCTTTATGTTTTAATGTTCCCAATGGTCTTCCTATAATAGAAAGAATGGACATTTCGTCCACTACAATGGAATTCTTATCTTCATTGTGGATGGGTCGATTAAAAATAGTTTCTATTCCATCAAATTATTTTGAACAAAAAGTTATAGTTTCATTTGCTAAGTACCCTTGTGCAATTGAACCTTCAAGACAACCTCTATTGCGCACATATGATTTAAGAGTAAGAACAAACCTATATAAATGAAAGTTTAATAGAAAAGATCATTAGCAAACATCTTAGTTGAAATTTATGTATATAAATCTATAACATTTTAAGATAAACCTCTTAATAGGATACAACTATCGGTGAATGACTGGATCTATAATTTTTGATTCATTTGTCAAACGGATAACTAAATGTACCATTATTGTGAAAAAAGATGGAGGAAAAATCTTTTCCATTTCATATAAAATTGATGTAACCCAAGACTTAAGTAATTCAAGATTATGTTCTTCGAGAACTTTAGAACAAAATTTTTTAAAAAAAATGCACAAATCAATAAGAACCAAGCACACCTTATCAGGTAAAGACCATCATAATGCTATAGGAAAAAACTCTTACATTTAGAGATGACAATCATAACTTTTGAGCCCTATTCGCTTTCATTGTTTAAATTGCACACAATGTGAGATATTTAAAAAGTATTCATCTAGAGTTTTTGTTTCCTTGAGAATCTTTAAAAAAGATTTTTTTTAATTAAGCTCATTTGATATGAAACTTAAGGTAAATATTGGGTGTTAGTGTCAGGATGAGTCTTTGGATGAAGAATACTCCTTATACCCATTTCTATAAGATCAAGTCATGCTTTGCAGTTATCCTTTAACTTTTCTTCTTGCCCAACCAATGTACCAAGAATGTTATCACAAACATTCTTTTTTATATGCATCACATTAAGATTGTGACACAGTAAAAGATGTTTCCAATAAGATAATGTAAACAAAATACTCTATTTCTTCCATGGCCCATCTTCATTGCCATTCTATTGTTTCAATTGTTTCAACACTTTACTCTTAGATGATGGTGAAAGAGTACTTCTAAATTCACGAGTCCTATCAAATGAGTTTTTATCATTTTGAAATCTATGATTAGGTTGTAACTACCTACGATAGCACATGTAACAATGCTTTCTATCATGTTGTAACAACTTAAATGCAGTATCAAATTAATAGCAAGGACATGTATACTCTCTTCTAGTATCCTACCTAGACAAATTGGCTTATGTAAGGAAGTTATTAATGGTCCAAATTAATGTTGCACGTAGTTGAAAGTTTTGATTTTTTTAGGCATTAAAGTCTAAACACCAACTTCCCAAAATTTTTGAAACTCTTCTACCAAAGGTTACAAGTATATATCTATATTGTTTTTAAGACCTTTTGGACTCGAAAAAAATAGGGAAAGAAGAAAGTTTGGTTGTTTTATGCACATCCATAGGCAAGTTATAAGGTATCAATATAATAAGCTAAGTGCTATGTGTCACATTCATAGTTTTAAAATGGTTAAAGCCATCAAAAGCAATCCCAAGCAAACATTATTAGGGTAAACGAAAAACTTAGGATAGCGAGAATTTAATTCTTTTCAAGCTAGTGAATCTGCAAGATGTTTTGCACGTCTATTCTTAGTATGCTTATATTCATGCTAAGTTATCAAGGGAGTAGTCTTTGAAGACATGAATAACCTTTATAGTCTTGGAATTAGAGGAAACCAATGTAAAATCTTTGCAGCTTTTTTGGTTTTCTCTGACATTGCATCTTGGGGATCATTTTTTACAACATTCAGGTTCTCTTTCTACCTAAAAGTGTCACATTTTAAACACATTTCTTCATATTGCCTTATCCTTCTAAAATAACATGCAATCATTGGGACAAGGATGGATTTTTTCATATCCCAAACTTAAGGCACAGATCATCTTTTTCAATTCTTGATAAAATACTAGCAATGTATTATCCTCTAGTAGAGTAAGTTTAAAACTTGTACCAATATGTTGAAATATTTATTTATCCATCCATTAAAACATTTATTGTGGAAAAAATATATTACAAAAGAGAACTTTGTGAAGTTTTTGTAATTTGGATATAGTTTCTTATCTACATCTTTGAGTAAACCATAAAACTTGTCACTATCAATTCTATGACCATGGTGTTACTCTCCACTAATATCTTCAGTTTGTATGTCACCTACATCAACATTCATAGCTCTTTCAACCATCATATTATGTAATAAATCATGAACGTCAGGGCTAACTCTTTTTCTTCCTCATTAGTTGCTCTAGTAGATAAACATGCATCTAAGACTTCTCTGTGAAATACCCATCGAACATATCCTTTGAGAAAACCATCACATATAATGTGATCAAATGCATCTTTCCTACACACTTTATATGTGTTGATACATTTAATACAGGACACCAAAATTTTCCATCTTCAGATGATCTTGCAAAGGCAAAGTTTAAAAACCTAGTAACTCATTTTATGTATTATTTACTGGCTCTTGACGTGAGATTTATTCACGTCTTATCCATAGAATGTAGGATGATTTGCCCTAGTAATAAAATTATATTTAAATACTCAAAATGTATCATTTCTTAAAAAACTTAAAAATTGAAGCAAATTTGGCATTAACAGTAGCAATGAAAGTTACCTAATAATGTCAACTTAATTATTAGTAAATAGCTTGTTTTATACATCCACTCAATCAAAGTTATCTAAATATCAACTTAATTATTAGTAAATGATGGGAAATAGTTACATTAATATTGATAACTATTCCAAATTGAATGTATTATCTCTTACAAAGTGATTCCAAAGAAAAGCAAGAGGGAATGATCATTGAACCCCAAATACTATGTGAATGTAGACCTAAAAAATCAATTTCATAATAGTTAGTAATAAATTTAAAAACAAATATAGAAATCAAATGAAAAAATGTAACGAGAAACAAATATAGTAATTAGTAAAATCCTTATATAATGTAAGGAGAGCATGAGTTTTTTCAATGTCATCCCACCTAATGTTCGAATCGAGTTCTCTTACCTGAAAATATAACAAATGAAAAGTGAGCTAGCATTCAAAAGTGTGCTTGGTTCATGAAAATTTTGACAAAGACTTAATTATAAACATATAATTAAAATGCAAATAATTAAGGGAAGCACTCAGCCATGTAGGGCCAATTGCAAAACATTACAAATGACATTTATAAATAAATATATATGGCTAAAAAAAAAATTGAAATAGATAGGACTAAATAACATAAGAACATGCCTTGCATGTATATCTAGTAGAGGCAAGAAAAAGTGGAAAAACACAAACCAGCATCTAAAGTTGAACCTTATTGGACTCCCAAGGACAAAAGTAACATGTCTTAAATAGCCAGACTTTTTTATGCCAGCTAATCCTGGCTTCTTCTCAAACCATAATCTAATTGCCTATATGGCTTGACTAGAGATGAAGGATGATAATCTCTCTCATCTAATAAGCAATGTATGAATTGGCCTTTCAATGTAACAAGATCATCCTTTTTCATTTTTTTCAATCTATTATCTTTGGCCTGTTCAGCTGGTTTTCTGGATAAAATATACTAATCTCTATTCTATAGCAAAACTTTAAACTTATTTGGTTCATATCTAGTCTTTACTATATAGCCTCATGAGAAGGACATCAATATTTCAATAAAAAAATAAAACAAAAAGCCTTTAAAGTACATAATATTGTGTCTAGACTAAGTGCAATTAGGTGGGATTAATGAAGAAATGATTGTAAAACTGCATTAAGGTGCAAGTCAATAGCTTATTGTTTGTTTACAATTCAATCAATATACACAACAGTAAGATTAGCATCAATATTTTCCCTTCATTTTTTTAGCTACTACTCACTATCACAAATAAGACATGAGGGCCATTAGGAATCATACCTGGAAAGGAAGTTGCTTTACACTAGTTGATGACTTAACAACAGCTTGCCATGCAACAAATTTGCTACTTTTTGCAAAATCAGGACTCTCATGATAAAATATGCCTTGTAGCTTTTTGCCTCTAGTTGCAGAATTTAAATTTCAAAGAAATTGAGAATCATTGTTTTGTTTAAAAAATAAAATATTAACAACACCAACTAGAAAACTTAAAAGTAAAAGAGGAACAATGCAGAGTTTGCCTAGTAGCCTTTGAAACCAAAGAAGGGTGATAATGTGAAAACATTATCATAGATATATGTTATTTTACACTACAATTATAAACTTAACCAGTGTAAAGGCCCGCCAAGTCCATCTCTATTAGATAAGTGAATATAATGGTTGTCTTTACAATATTTATAGTAAAATATTCTTTCACTATTTTTAATAACAAAAAAAAAATTCAAAATGACTTAGGGTCAGTCATTCAGCTACAAAATCAAAAATTTTCATTTACTAATTTCAAATTATAATTTTACAATAATTTTTACTCTATAAAAATGTACTTTATAATTTTACCACTAATATTAAAAGCCAAGCTAAAATTAAGACAATAGATAATACAATCATTTGTTAGCCCAAGCAATAGAAAGTAGCTTTGACTAGACACCCCACCTAAAATATGCGAACAAGCTAACAACTTTAAATAGGACCCTTTACAACTAAGCCAAGAAAATTTCATTCTTATCTACTGTTTTAGCTAGGTGATCGATAAGCTTATTCGATTCCCACATATATTTTTTGGAAACTGACTACACACTAAGCACCAAAGCGATAAATAACAAAAAATCTAGACTAAAGTTTCCACAAACTAGATTTCTTTTGCTTGCACCAACCCAATGCAATGAAGGAATCCGGTTCAATCATAAGACTAACCCTTACGTGTCTTCTATCATCAACAAAATTTCCAATGTTGTTTTAATGGCCATAAACTTACCACCCTTCCACCAACAAATATTTGGTCCAAAACTAATAAAAATAAAACATTAACATAAACTTGGGCAGATGGGTCGAATAAGTAATACTAATAATAAAGAAAATTAAAAAAGGAAAGAAGCATACCTAGTAGTGGAAACGAGATGAAGATGATAGGGAAACTTAGATGAAATGCGAAGAATAAAAAGGGCATTCTTGGAGAGTGGAGATGGACACAAGAGGAAAAAAAGAGGAAAAATGTAAATGTAAAAGTAAGAACAAGGAAGAGATTCTTGGAGAGTGGATACTGCAAGATCAGGTTATGGCAGAGGTAAGTGGACCACTACTTTTTGCTTTATTTTTGGGTTTTCATATATTTTTTGTTACATTTTTTTTACCATCTTATTTTTTCTAAAATAATATTGCTTTTCTCCATAGTTTTATTTGTTGTTTGAAAAAAACATAAATTCTTTTTTAGCATCTCTAACTAAATAAGAAAGATCTAATAATACCTATACAACTTTTATAGAATTTTGAATCAAATTGTACAATTTTCTTTCGTTAATTATGTTGAGAAAGAAGATAGATTCTAATTTTTTTTAAAAGAGTGTTTTATTAGTGGAATATAAAGAGATATTATATGAAATTATTGTTTCACGTTAATATATTTATCTTTAACTTGAATCATATGATGTAATTATGTTATTAAAAATAATAATTTATTATATATCATATATGATAATTAAATTAAATGATAAATATTTATTTTAATAAATTCATTAATAATTTTAATAATAAATAATATTTAAATTTAAAAAATGTTTAGTATAATATTTAATTATAAATTTATTAATTAATATAATACATAAAAATTTTATTTAGAATTTATTATCATTTAAAATTACTTAAGTTACAAATTTTATTTATTAATAATTATAGTTTTTAAGAAATTATAGTTTTTTAAAATTTTTGTTAGAGAGAAATATTATGAATTAATATTTTTCAAAAAAGAATTTAAGAATGAATATTTTTTGAAGCTTATACTAATGTTTATTATAACCATTAGTATATAACATACTTATACTGATAGATATTTATATACCATAAAAAAAGTTTACCTATACTGATGCTGTACAAAGTGTTGGTATGTTGTTATGTTGGTATAGATACTGTCTATACTAATAGTAACAAAAATCTATCAGTATAAATATTTTTTACTTATACAATTTGACCGTAAGTATAGGTAAATGTCAGTATATAGCATATTTATACTGACAGATAGTTATATATAATAAAAAAAAGTTTATCTATACTGACGGTTATATAAAATGATGGTATCGGTAGATATATTCAAATGGCATTAAAAAACCATCAATATAAATCTCTTTTATTGATACAATTTGACCGTTAATATAATCAAGCATCAGTATATGAAAAATTTATTGTGGTGTTAAGTTTATTGATTAGGAAAATTCTATAAGCACACAAATTGTTCAAGTAATAATAGAGACTATAGAGTGAGTATCGATCTCTCGAGGATTAGCTAAAGAAAATACTTAGCCTAAGTATCGGTGAACCTCATTTCTTATTTAAAATTGGTTCAGTCAATCAATATCAATAAAAGAGAAAAAGGAAACAAAATATAATCCTACAAAATTAACGATGCAAAATCAAATCAAGAAACAAGTCTAAAAGAAAAATTTATGAATCAAAACTAAGAAATAAAATGCAAAAGCATATAATAGAATACAAAGTAAAAAAAAAATCAAATGCAAAGAACAATGGCGTATTCACATGAAAAGAGTACTTAGAATTCTAAAACTAAAATTTTATGAAAATAGTACTTAAACATCTAAAAAAAAAAAAACTAAAGATGAAATAACTCCTATATGAAAACTAATTACTAAAAAGGGCTATATGGACAAGAAAAGGCCTAATCAATACAGTAAAATGTACTAACTAGCTTTAACAAATGATACAAAAAATTCAATTGCAAAACAAAACAGAAAAAACAAACAAGTTTACTACATGCAAAGAATACACGTAACAATGATTGAAAATGTAACATACATATATTTGGTACATGAGATGCCTAACTAACAAAGAAACCTATCTCTAATGAAGATTAGATGATCAAGGAAATGAAGAAAAAATAGAACCTAAAGGTAGAAAAACAAGAACTTTTGATCTAAATTTTTCCAACCATTGTTTCACATGCACAACTTTACATGAATTCTTTGTAAAAGAAAACTTTAGCAAATCATCAAGGAAAATAATAAAAACCTCTTCAACAACATTGTTATCATTAATACACACAATTAGCTCATGAGAATCCACAAGAAAAGAGCAAAAATCATATGTACATTCAACTCAACAAATTGAATGCAAACATGTTATTAACATATCAAATAGAAAAGTTTCTAGCTCCAAATAGCATCTAAATCAAGTAAACCTAGAGGAAATCAATCACAAATCATTAACTAAATCATAAAGCTATGAATCTAAAGAAAGAAAAAAGCAAACAAGTCTTCATGTGGAAAACAAATCCACGCTAACTAGAATCACGCCTGAAACCAGCTTTTACTTCAATCAATCTTATCAATATTTAACCTAAAATTATATGCTTCAAGTTTTATTCTAAAATCTATAAATGTTGATGATTTGTAGCTTAGGAACCTGAAAAAAACATTTTGAACAAAATCTAACAAAGTTGCTATAGATTCATTATATAAACCTAATGCATCTCTACCTAAGCAATTTCACAAATAAATAGAAAAGTAAATGGAGAGAATCTATTTGGAAATGAAAGTGTTTGAATCATCTAATTTCATTGCAATATTTAAAAGAATTGAAGAAAATAAACTAAAACATATAATTAACAACAAGTTTCATTAAAAAAAAATGGCTAGTAAGTGTTTGAGAACTAGGAAAGTGTAAGAAAATGCAGGAAAAAATACAGAAGAAAAAAGAATAGAATTGAACTCCCTTCTAAGGTCAGCTTCTCCCCCATTTATTGCCAAAGGGGATGGACTTAAGATGTTGAAAAAAAATCAAGATGGTGCACGCTTGTAACTTGAACCACTTGTATTTTTTCTGCTAGTCTATCAGCATTGGTGCTCACCTTGAGACAGACTTTGTGTTGCATGGCTGGGTTGCTTTTATGTTGCACGATTGGGTTGCTAAATGTAGACTCCTACCTTGGCTCTTCATTAACCAATGCCACACTTTCTTTGTGTCAAGTCAACTCCTTTTATTATTATTTTTATATATTTTTGTTCTTTGTAAAAAAATTCACACTTAATGAATGTTTATATCACAATTCTTACTAAAAAATTAAAGCAAGAAAAGTTTAAAAAAATCCTTAAATATCATTGTGACCAAATGACACTAATGAAGGTCATTAGCTTCAAAGTCCTCCGTTTTATGTTCAAAATTCTTCATCTTTTTCACTTACACCTACACATAAGATAATTGTAATTTTAAAAGTATTTTTGTTACGAATGTTAAAGAACAAGTTAAAATAATAGTCAAATTACACTAAAATTAAGCACTAAAAAGCTAAAATTTTTAATACAATTAAACCCTCAAACTTGAACTTTTGCTTGTCTTCAAGCAAAACAAAATTTAGTAAGGATCTCATTATACTTCCAATACTTCATTCAATACTATAGCCTCATGGATTGATCAATAAATATAACTAAAGTAAAATCATGAATAAGTGCTATTACATAAGAATCTACCTAGATTGAAAATATTCCTAAGGTTCCACAAGCAAACAACACTTTTCACATCTTCTTAAATGAAATCTAATAATATTATACAACTCATAAGACATTAATAACAATGATCAATAAAGCATGCTCATATTCTTTAAGTTTGCTTGTCATATCTCTCTCCACTAATGTAGATGAACACATGACCAAGGATCATTTAGGATTTTGGTAAGCTTGTAATGTAAGGCTAGGGTAAGGTATAATAAAAGTCATTTAAGCTCAGGTACCTTAACAATGCATCACATGTTTAGGATTATTCATCATTGAGCTCTCAAGGTAAAAAAAGTAAGCTTGACTAAAGAATCACCCCTAAACTTTGATTGTACCTATATATCTTTCTTTTCTTCTTTTCTTTGCTTTTTCACCACTTTATTGCTTTTGCTTTTTTTTTTCTTTTTATTGTGGTTTTTTTATATATATTTTTTATTTTTTTATTTTTCAAGTTAGCTTGATATATATATTATTTTTATTTCTCATTCTTTTTTCAAGCTCTATCCTCCATCCCTAATAATCATAGCTCACAAGTGGTATATGAATGTCCCAATACATACATAAGGTAAAGGACCAAAAAGATAAGAAATATACAAAATAAGGCTATGGCTTGTAATGTGGTTTAAAACAAAGAAAAGGTATCATGAGGCTCAAATAGGTGACCATGAAAATGTTATATCAATGATAGATTGAAAAGTTCAATTGATCCACAAATGGTTTATATAATTTTTCTAATCATGTGTCCTCTAAAGTTTTACCTTCACAAAATTATCAAAACAAACTATAGAATCATGAGACAAAACTCTAAAGATCAATGCAAAAACAATATCATGCTCATATAATCAATTTTAGATAAAAATGCATTTCAATGTTCAAAGTATCACTCACAAATGAATACCATATTAAAAAATTCTCTAAGCCTAAGCGTCATATCATATTTCACACATATTCAATCTTTTCTTAAAGTTATATTCATTATCAATCACTACCTATCATTGGCTTTACGAAGAACTAATTAAAGAAAGTATAATAATTATTCAAATTACCACATGTTAAGCTCAATTTCAAAACAAAGATAAAGAAAAATTTTAAAAATTTTACAAAGAATTTTAAAAAATTCCCCAAAACTTAAACAACACATTGTCCACAATGTGTAAGCATCAAACGATAAAGCACAAAAGAGAAAGACTAGAAAACTCCCCTATCTAAATGGAGACATAGTGGCCGAATCTCCCATATAGCTTTGGCCAAAGCTAGTGCTTCCTCTTTAAGCTCTCGTTTATCTTACAAAACAAAGAAAACAACTACCCAAAAAAACTACATCAATATGTACAAAACTAAATGAACATAAAAACTAATATGTACAAACTATGAAACTTAATTATGTACAACAAAACAACATGCAATCACATATATACATAAGCATGCATAGAAAAATAACATGAAAAAAAAAATCTTGGGTTGCCTCTTAAGAAGTGATTTTTTTTAAAGTCAAAAGCTTAAACTATGCATAAAAGAGAATCAATCTTGAAAATGAATTACTTCCATAAGTCTTTCAACTTCTTATCCATAATAATGTTCAATCTATGCCCATTCACTTTAAAAAGAACTTTTTTCACTTCATCCATATCTCAATAGTGCCATAGGGAAAAACTCGTGTCACATAATGGGCTCATCAATCTTGACTTAAGCTTTCCTTAAAAAAGCTTTAATTAAGAATTAAAGAACAATACATGCTAACTGGGCTCAAAAGTCCTATCTAATATTTGCTTGTCATGCCATTATTTCATTTTCTCCTTCAACAATCGAGTGCTATCATAGGCACACAAATAGAACTCATCAAGTTCATGGTGCTACAAAAGTCATTTCTCATATGTAGTATTTAAATCAATGTATAAATTCTTAATTGACCAATATGCCTTGTGCTCTAATTCCATTAGAAAATGACAAGCTTTCCCATATACTAGCTGATAGGGTGACGTCCTAATCGGAGTCTTAAAGGCAGTCCTATATGCCCACAATGCATTATGTTATCTCTTAGACCAATCCATGCAACTCGGATTCATAATTTTTTCAAGTATGGACTCAATTTCCCTATTTGACACTTATACTTGACCACCACACTGCGGATGATAAGTTGTGACAACTTAATGACTGACTCCAAATTTTGCTACTAATGCATCAAATACTTTATTACAAAAATAAGATCGCTCATCACTAATGATGATTCTAGGGGTTTCAAATTTAAAAAATATATTATTCTTTAAAATATTAAGTACTACCCTAGCATCACTAGTAGGCAAAATTGCTGCCTCAACCTATTTTGAAACATAACCCACAGCCACCAATATATAATGATTCCCATCAGAAGAAATGAAAGGTCTTATAAAGTCTATACACCATACATCAAAGATCTCAACCTCTAAAATTAGGTTCAAAGGCATCTCATGTCTCTTAGATATGCTCTAAACTTTTTGGCATCGATCACACATTTGAATAAACAAATGCACACCTTGAAACAAAGTGGGCCAATAAAATCTCGATTAAAGAACTTTAGTTGTAGTTCTTTATCCACCAAATGTCCACCATAATCAGAAGCTTGACAATGTCTTAGTATATTTTCACTTTCTCCACTGGGACACATCACCTTAAGATATGATCCATACATTGCTTGAAAAAATAAGGCTCATCCCATACATAATACTGAACATCATGCAAAAACCTTTTTTTTTAGTGGAATGACAGATTTGGGGCAAAACTCCATCAATAATAAAATTGACATAGTCAACATACCAAGGTAATGTATCATACTGAAATGTCATCAACTGCTCATTAGGAAAAGCCCACAAATGCTTAAATCACTGTCGATGCCTTTATTATCTAACCTAGAAAGATGGTTAGCCACGTGGTTCTCTGATCCTTTCTTGTCTCTAATCTTTAAATCAAACTCTTGTAGGAGGAGAATCCACTAATCAACTTAGGCTTTGCATCCTTCTTGGTCATGAGATATCAAGTGTAGCATGATCAATGTAAACTATAACTTTAGAGCTTATGAGATAAGAGCAGAACATATCATAAACAAATACAACCGCTAACAACATTTTTTCAGTAGTAGCATAGTTTAACTAAACACTATTTATAGTCTTACTTGCATAGTATATAGCATGAAATTACTTTCCTATCCTTTATCCTAGAACAGCTCCTCTTGTATAGTCACTAGCATCATGCATAAGCTTAAATGGTAGAGACTAATCAGGTGCTATAATGACCAGAGCAAAAATGAATTTCTCTTTAAGCACTTGGAAAGCATGCAAGCAATCATTATCAAATTTAAACTTCACCTCTTTTTCTAACAACTTGCATAAGGGTTTAGAAATCTTGGAAAAATCTTTAATGAATCTTATGTAAAATTTTGCATGTCTGAAAAAACTTCTAATACCCTTAACTGTAGTTGGAGGTGGCAATCTTTCTATCACCTCAATCTTAGCTTTATCAACCTTAATACTTGCGGCAAAAAGCTTATGACGTAGCACTATTCCCTTTCTAACCATAAAATGACATTTTTTCCAATTCAGCACTAGGTTAGTTTCCTTGCATCTAGTCAAAACACAAGCTAAATGATCCAAACAATCCTAAAAGCTATTACCTAAGACTAAAAAATCATCTATGAACACCTCAAGAAAATCCTCTACCATATCAAGAAAATCACCACCATACATCTTTGAAAAGTAGTTGATGCATTACAAAGTCCAAAATGTATTCCCTTAAAGGTAAATGTACTAAAAAAGTAGGTAAAAGTAATCTTTTCTTGGTCTTCGAGTACTATAGCTATTTGATTGTATCCAGAATATCCATCCAAGAAACAATCATACTTATGTTTGGATACTCGATCCAACATCTGATCAATAAAAGGTAAAGAAAATTATCTTTCTCATAAGCTTATTTAGGTTTCGATAATTCCATCATTCGTTAATAATCCTTGTGTGAATTATCTCATTATTCTCATTCTGTACCATGATCATCCCACCTTTCTTAGGCTTACATTGAATTAGGCTAACCTATGCACTATCTAAAATTGGATATATGATTCCAACATCTAGCCATTTTATAATCTTTTTTTTCATCACTTTTTTCATAGCTAGATTCAACCTCTACTGCATCTCTATGTTAGCCTAAATCCATCATCTATCAAAATCTTATGTGTGCAAAAAGATAGACTATTACCTCGAATGTTGGTAATGGACCAACCTATAGTTAACTTATGATTACACATGATTGAAAAAAGTCATGCCTTTTGATCAGTAGTCAAAGATGCTACTATGATCACATGTAAAGTGTCATCCTTACCTAAGTAAGCATACCTAAGGTGTGAGTGTAATGGTTTAAGCTCCAAAATTGGTGGATCCACCATAGCATGCTTAATTGCACTAGAGAGAGTATCTATGTCTAATAAAAGCTCAACACTAGGAGGTAATGCATATCAACCAGTAGAGAACATCAAAAGTGCTTCATCATTATCATCCTCACTTAAATTCATATCCTCTACCTCATCGATAAGAAGGTAATCTTTAAATTGCGATATCAAATGCTCTAGGTGAAAAACTTTTTGAACTAAGCTATTTACTACCTTTACCCTAAAATACTTCTCAAAATTATTCAGATACTTTAAAGCCTTAAAAACATTAAATCAAACCTTATGATCTTGTACTCGTATAGTCAATTCACCTTTCATACATCTATTAATGCCCTTCCTGTGGCTAAAAATAATTTTCTAAAATAATTAGGATCTTTTGATCCATCTCCATGTCCAACACAATAAATCAATAGGAAAAATAAATTTTTCTACCCTGACTAAAACATCCTTTACTATTTTTCTAAGGTATTTTAGTGACCTATTGGCCAACTGTAAAGTAACTAAGGTAGGTTTAGCCTTTCCTATGCCTAATTTTTGAAAAATAGACTAAAGCATCAAGTTAATGCTAGCACCTAGGTCACATAAGGCTTTGTCAAAAAACATACTATCTATGATACAAGGAATGGTAAAACTATTAGGATCTTTAAGCTTAGTAGGTAGTCATCTCTAAATCACTAATGTACATTCACTAGTGAGTGCAACTGTCTCATAGTCCTCAAGCTTCCTCTTATGAGAAATAATGTCCTTTACAAATATTACATAGGTTGGCATCTATTCAAGTGCATCTACAAATAGAAATTAATGTGCAGCTTCTTAAATGCCTCAAGAAATTTAGAGAATTATTTTTTTTCCTTCTACTTATGAAATTATTGAGAAAAAGGGATATAAAGCTTAAATGGCTTTACTTTAGGAGGAGCAGGCCTAGATAAACTCGATAAAGTACTAGAGGATATTATCTGTGGTATTTGAGTATGGACAAGGACTACACCTTCATCATTTTTTTTACCTTCATCATTATTATGAATTAAGTTTCTATCATGTTCATCATTATCATACCCCCTATCTTCTTTATCCTTAGAACCTATCAAGACCTGATTATTAGCTATTTACTTTCCATTCCTAAGGATGATTGCTTTGCAGTGCTCATTCTCTTCCCTTCTAAGATTAACCTCTATGTTACTAGGTAAGGTGCCCTAAGGTCGGGTACTTAAAAGAGTAGCTAGTTGACCAATTTAGGTATTTAAGTTCTTTATGGATGTAGATTGGTTTTGAAACATTATATTTTTAAGTCTGTATAAATGAAGTTTGAACTCAAATGAAGGAACCTAAAAAATCTTCAATTGAGATTTTTTTATTTGAGGGTAGCATTGATGGATATAAAAGTGTGTAGTGCTACTATGAAAATTGCTATTTATAAGGTGGATGCTAAAAGCCAAGTGAATAAGGTTGTCTTGGAAACAAACCATGCTATGCGGGTGGTGGTACTGGTGTTAATGGTGCTTGACTAGGCTAAAAAGATGTGAGATTGTGGTTTTCCTATTGATTCTAAGAGAAAACATGATTATTCCTTCGCTTAGGTTATATGTGGAAGAATAAGCGTTGTTAACCGCCTCAGGTTCTATCCTATAAATGAAACTAACTCTGAATGAGTAATTAGACATGACTCTCCTAGGTTTCCTACCCAACATATCTCACACATAGCTACAAAACTATGGGTATAAGTAAATTTGGAATAACTAGAACTAGGCTCTGAGGATGTAACCTTGTAATGTAAAGATTTTATAGATTTGGCTGGGGAATCTACCTTAACACTAAGCACTGTAAGCTCACTAAGCTCGTATACCCTGAAGCTTTCTTAAGATGCTATCTCTCATTAGACCACTGACAATTATTAGTTGTCACATCTTCAATCAACTCATAAGCTATGTCAAAAGTCTTACTCATTAAAGTTCTTTGATGTAATATCTAAGAATGTCTTAGTATTACGTACTAGCCCATTATAAAAGATCTAAATCTTTAGCCATTTTGGTAGTCCATGGTGTGGACACCACCTCAAGAGTTCCTTATATCTTTCTCATGTTTCATATAAGTTTTTTGATTCATACTGGGCAAATGTAGTAATTTCATTCTAAAGCTTGGTCATCTTGGCCGAAGAAAAAAATTTAGCCATGAACTTCTACACTAAATTATCCCAATTAGTGATGGAATCTAGTGGCATCGACGCTAACCAATTATTGGCTCTACCTTTAAGAGAAAATTGAAACAACCTAAGTTTAATGGTATCTTCCATTATCACATATCTTCAAAAAATCTTAAAGATAAGCATTCGGATCCTTACTCAAATGACCACTAAATTACAGTGACTATCATATCATTTGGATGATTATAGGTTTAATCTCAAAATTATTAGCTTGAATTACTGGCCTTCTAATAATGGGCTGAAAACCATGAAGATCAAGAACATCATAATCCCTAAGGGCTCTAGTGTCTTGCTTGGCCATGATGATGATAGGATCGATTTGTTTTTTCTTTCTAATGCTTCTACGCATAGCCTCAAGCTCAAGATATAAAGGGATTAACTCACGATTCCTAGCAAAGTGCATACATGGGCCTTAAGAACATTAAGCCTAGTAAACCACTCTGAAAATAAAACTCTAAGTATGTACACCTAGAATCGAAACAAATCTAATTTCTAGCCTAAGGTATGTACATTAAAGTGAACCAATCTATAATAGAGTATGGCAAAAGTTGATTTTAACCTAGGACTCCTTAGACCGAATCTCTGGCAACAATACCAAAAACTTGATTAGATAACTCTACAAGCGTACAGGCCATTCAAGTAATAATAGAGACTATAGAGTTGAGTGTTGATCCCTTCAAGATTAGCTAAAAAACATACCTAACCTAAGTATCATGAACCCTATTCCCTATCTAAAGTTGGTTTGATCAATCAATCTATGAAAAAGAAGAAGGAAACAAACTATATTCCAAGAAAATTAATGACGTAAAATCAAATCAAGAAACAAGTCTTAAAAAAAAATTATGAATCAAAACTAAGAAATAAAATGCACAAGCATGTAATAAAATATAAAGTAAAAAAAATCAAATGCAAAGAACAATGGCATATTCACATTGAAATAGTACTTAGAATTCTAAAACCAAAATTTTGTGAAAATAGTACTTGAACTTTTAAGAAAAAAAAACTAATGATGTAACAACTCCTATATGAAAACTAATTACTGACTTGTATGAAAAAGTTCAATGAGAAGAAAAATTCAAATGTAAGAACATGTCACACAATGAGTGCATCTTCATATGTACAAATTTACTATCAAAACCAATTCAATCTAATTTCATCAAATGTGTATATGCTCGTAACTCTACTTTAGCTTTATATAGACAAGAAAGGGCCTAATCAATGCAGTAAAATGTACTAACTAGCTTCAACAAATAGTATAAAAATTCAATTGCAAAACATAATAGAAGAGACAAATTAGTTTACTACATATAAAGAATACACGTAACAATGATTGAAAATGTAACATGCATATATTTGGTACATGATATCCCTAACTAACAAAGAAACCTATCTCTAATGAAGATTAGAAGATTAAGGAAATGAAGAAAAAATTAGAACCTAAAGGTAGAAAAAAAAGAACTTTTGATCTAAATTTTTCCAACTACTGTTTCACATACGCAACTTTGTAGGAATTCTTTGTAAAAGAAAACTTTAGCAAATCATCATGGAATATAACAAAAAACTCTTCAACAACATTGTTATCATTAATACACATAATTATCTTATAAGAATCCACAAGAAAAGAGCAAAAATCACATGCATATTCAACTTAACAAATTGAATGCAAACACGTTACTGACATACTCCAATAGAAAAATTTCTAGCTCTAAAAAGCATCTAAATCAAGTAAACCTAAAGGAAATCAATCACAAATCATTAACTAAATCATAAAACTATGAATCTAAGGAAAGAAGAAAGCAAATAAGTCTCAATGTACAAAGCAAATCCATGCCAATTGTAATCACGTATGGAACTGGCTTTTACTTCAATCGATCCTATCAATCTTTAAACTAAAATTATATGCTTTAGGTTTCACTCTAAAATCTAAAAATGTTGATGATCTGTAGCTTAGTAACGTAGAAAACAATTTTGAACAAAATCTAACAAAGTTGCTATAGATTCATTGTATAAACCTAATACATCTCTACCTAAGCAATTTCACAAATAAGTAGAAAAATAAGTGGAAAGAATCTGTTTGGAAATGAAAGCTCTTTGAATCATCAAATTTCATTTCAATATTTGAAGAGATCTGAAGAAACTACATTAAAACATGCTATTAACAACAAGTGTCATAAAAAAAACTAAATAGCTAGTGTTTGGGAGCTAGAAAAATGAAAATTTAGATAGTCTTTAAATAGTCTTTTCATATTGAAAATTTATGTAAAATATTGAAAATTCAGATAGTCTTTTCATATTAAATCTCTAAATAATAGGACTTATTTCCATCTCTACTCTAACTATCAATTTTATATTTAAAAAATAGGCATGAAGTTTGATTTAATTGTTATCACTTATTATATCCTTTTAATTTTTTTAAATATCAATTTGAAAATTATCTATTCAAACCTAAATGTCATTCAAAAGTTATTCCATAAATGAAAAACTATAAATGTAGGATGTGTTTGGTACATAAGATTATGATAGGATATGATAAGATGATATTATGAATATGATGAGATTAAATAATATTATCATATCTTATATTTGATGTGTGTAAGGATTATGATAGAATAATTTATTTATTGGTCAAAATTATCTTTCCTCAAAGTTTATACAATTTAAATTATTGATGTAATTTTTTAGGGTATAATAGGACATGTAAGTTCAATCTCATAAATTAAATATAATCATCTCCATTTTGGGAGGATTGAATCATCCTATATTAAGAAAATGATTAATCCTCATGGTAATCTTATTCGTTTCTTTAGATACAAATGAAACATAATATAAGATAATTATCATCCTATCTTATCTATCATCCTATGCACCAAATATGACCGTAATGTGTTATAACAACTTTTTTTAAAAATTTTTCAGTTTACTGTTTTTTAGAATTCTATTACTATTACAATTTATTTTTCAATTTGCATCTTTCTTTTTCCATGGTATATTCTATTACTATTACAAGTTTATTGTTATGAAAATTATTTTTTTTCAATTTATTTTCCTTTTATCACATATCTCCTTACATTTTTTTTTCATATTTTATATAGTAATTTGAACAAGATTACAAAAATGAAAGTATACTTATTTTTTATTATTTAATTCATCATTCGATAATATATATGTTTGTTCTTTTAAGAAAGACATGTAATTTATTTTTATTTGATATAAATTTTAAGTGTATAAATATTATTGCAAATAAAGATAGTGCAAAATGAAGACATTTTATTTTTATCTTACTTTTAAAAAAAATTATGAAAAGTTACTCACATATAAAATTTTATATATGTTATAAATTTTGAAATTTTAAATATAATTTTAAAAAGAATACTAATTTATATGTATATACAAATAAAATAGTAAAATTATTTCGTGCATCGCATGGCTCAAAATCTAGTCAATATATAAAAAAATATGATATTATTTAAAATGGCTGAAATTTTTTTATTTGCATTTTTTTATCACAAATTAATAGTAATTCACAATAATAACAATAATACTAATAATAATAATAATAGATGATTGATGAAAAAATGCAAGAAATGAAAGCCTGATTTTTTTTATAACATCCTTAATGTTTAAAGAACAAAAAACATACTTTTTTAGAATAGTTTCAGACATTTATCTTACATTGAAAATTCAATAAAATGCTTATTTATCATTTCTAAAATTTTTTCCTCCATTTATTAAATTAAATGTTGAAATTTTAATGACATGTTGCCTAAAAAACATTGATTCAAACTCTTTTCTTTTAATTCCATACCATATAAAAAATTTAATTCTTTTGATATTTAGACCAATTTCATTCGTTTCTTTTATTTTTTTCAATTTATTTATATATAATCTATTGTTTGTGATATTGTTATTGCAACATTATTTGAATAGTTTTCTATTACTATTCTTAGCTATATTTATTTTAATTGGAAAATTATATTAATTAACTATAGTTTTAACCTATGATAATATTCACGTTTATATAAACATTATCAAATTTCATACCTCAAAACATTTATCATCAATCTAGTTATATTAATATTAATATTCAAATTAATAGTTCCATTCTGAAACATTTATATTTTGTGATAGATAATATTCAAAACTTTAATATTGATAATCACAAAGAAATATGATATTGTTCATAATAAAAAAATATATTTATATTTTATAATATACGATATCCATCATCCAATTATATTGATAATCATATTTAATATTTTAGGATTCAAAATATATTATAATTAATTCTTGTTTTTATTTATAATTTTCTTGGGTTTTAGAAGTGATTTTAAAATTATAGCGACAAAATGCAATTTTCTAATTTGGAATCTTTGAACAAAACAAGTGTATAATGTAATTTGACTTTAATTTAGATAAACAATTTAATGTTAAAAAATTCCATTTTAGCCCAACTCAAAGATAAGTTGGTATTAAACTATGAAAATGAGTCACAAATCCATGATAGCATAAGTCAAACAAAAGTAAACTCAAACAAAACCCAAAAGAAAAAAAAAAAAGAACAATTGCTTAAAATTTTCAAAAATTTTTTTTTTTTTACTTTAAAAGTCATTCAACCCCAATTTTTAATGCTTCAAACCTCAAACTCACCTCAACCATATCTTTGTACTTGCAAAATCCTAATTTGCAAATCTTGCAATGACCAAGAATCTCGAGTGTTCTAGCTCCTACTCCAAAAATGCTCAATAGAAATGATTCATCCATTTGAAACTTTAGGAACCTTGATCATGTCCCAGTAATTTTCAAGATTTTGTATTGCGATGGTGTAACAAAAGATATTATGGTGATAAAATCATTTAATTTCAATTTATTACTTTGTATTTTTCATTTGTTACATCTACAATTCTTTAATTTTATGAAAACATGTATATTTTCTTTATTCTTTTTAACCTTTACCTTTACTTGATTTTACCACCATATATTCTACTACATTCAATATTTACTGGTTATTTATTATACGGTCCAACTAAAAATGCATATGTTTGTTTATTTTGATCCATTAAATTATTTATTGTTATATTTTAAAAGGAATTTTTTTATCATGACATAAATTATTTATCTTTTTTAAGAGCATGTGATCCCTTTATCTTTCTTGCTCTAGTTCTATTATCTTTATCAAATATTTTTAACCAATTTTCTACCTATTCAAATATATGGTCCAATTTCTATCCTTTATTTCATTTATACACATACCCCATTTACATATATCACTTGATCTTTTTGTTTTATATTCGCAAATATGTCAAGTCTTTCCAAGTAATTTAATGTAATTTTAACTATATATGTAAACATGAATTGGCAATAAACTGTTGATTGATCCTTACCTTGTTGTCCATTGTGTTAATATTACACAACAGGCCTTTGTATCCTTTGAGATAATGATTCTTATATGAAAAAAGAACATTATTCATTCTTTGCATTATAAATACAGTTTAGAAATTTATATCAATATATACATTTATGACTGAAACCAAAAATTTTTTTTTTGTGAATTTATATTCTCTGATATTCAGTGTTGAAACATCAATCAATTATGATTAGAAACATGTGCGTCTTTCTCTTCAAATATATGTTAATAAATTGATATAAATAAATGTTCTCATTTCAAATGCTTCTAAAGGATTGTATGAAGTTGCAACTATCATACATTATTACTCCAATGACCATACACATTACAAGTTCGCTGCCCACTAAATTCAAAGTAGATTTTTGTTAAGATCAACAATCAACTTTGCTTCAAGAATAATTGAAAAAATTTGTGGATGAACTTTATCTGCAATGTGGTGATATATTCATGCCGAGATACAACCAAGACATGAGTTTTTATCTTTTTCTCTATGTTGGATCTGGTGCTATTATCACAAAAATATCCTTCAAACAAGAATAGGTAATACATTAATTTTAATTGTATTCCATTGATATAATCAAATTATATTATTTTTTAACCTTCATTTTTAAATTTTCATAGCTTAAAAAGAGTAACTGAATTAGGCAACCCCTTTGAAGGGTAAACAATAAAAACTTGACAAATCGAAAGGCAAACAACTGATGCCCAAAGAAATTATTTATCTTGATGATTCAAATTCTGAGTTAAATCATCATATCAAAACTAAGTTTGATAAGGATATTGATAATGAAAGTGATAGTGATGATTCTAACTATCCATCATTTCAATGTACCATGACTAAGACAAATGTTCAATCATTATGCATCATGTTAATGTACCATATATAAACTATTGTTATCCCCTTTCCTATGTCTGGGTAACTCAAATCTTTGGATAAAACATGCATTCATAGTTATTGGCCATCATTTTAAGTTTCTTAGTTCACTTTTTAAATTTTTTTAAAATGCAGTATATCCAAGTTGCGTTTTACAAAAATTACCTTCCACGGCATAATGTTAAGGTCATATTAATGGTTTTAAAAAAAGAATGCATAGGCTAGCTTATCCATTTCAAGTACTTTTCCCATAATAAAACTTTCTTAGCTGGTTGGAAAAGATTTGTAGTGAATAATAATTTAAACACTGATGACTATTTGTCTTTGAAATAGTTGATAAAGAAATATTCTATGTTATTATTAACTGTCATTAGATGCAAAACCTTGACTACTAAACTTTTCCTTAAATTGTTATGTTACTTTTTAGCCATTAAGCTCTTATGCTTCTACAATGGGTTATAATTTATCTTTTAGCTGCCTTTTGGTTTCTTTTTGTTGTGAACTTTAAATTGCCATGAAAAGTTTTGCAATGACTTATGACTTCTATATTGGCTACCATTTGTTCATCTTTTGTAGTAAACTTTAAACAGTCATAGCTTAATGTTTAATCTTATATACTATTTATATGTTGAATCTTTTTTCATTATTTCATTGTGTATGATCTAACTATTCTACTAGACATGAATAGCCCTCAGCATAGTGCCACTAAACCCCTGATTTGATTAAAACACCAAACTGCCAACTTACCAACCCTTTTAAGCATGCTGCATACCCATCCAATAGGTTTATTATATCAATATAAAAAGAAAACACATCCACCACAAACAAATGTTCATCAACTTACTGTAGCCCAACTATCTTAAATTAATTAAATACACGTATTAATTATTCTATCGCCTTTTCATAAAAAATTTAAGTAATCAGCTTCTACAATGGGTTATAATTTATCTTTTGGCTGCCTTTTGGTTTCTTTTTGTTATGAACTTTAAATAGCCATGAAAAGTTTTGCAATGACTTATGACTTCTGTATTGGCTACCATTTGTTCATCTTTTGTAGTAAACTTTAAATAGTCATAGCTTAATGTTTAATCTTATATACTATTTATATGTTGAATCTTTTTTTCATTATTTCATTGTGTATGATCTATCTATTCTACTAGACATGAATAGCCCTCAGCATAGTGCCACTAAACCCCTGATGTTGATTAAAACACCAAACTGCCAACTTACCAACCCTTTTAAGCATGCTGTATACCCATCCGGTAGGTTTACTATATCAATATAAAAAGAAAACACATCCACCACAAACAAATGTTCATCAACCTACTGTAGCCAACTATATTAAATTAATTAAATACACGTATTAATTATTCAATCGACTCTTCATAAAAAATTTAAGTAATCAGCTTACTAACTTTTTAAAATCCATATCTAATTAAGCAAGATAAAAATTGCCTATTAAAACCTAAATGCATAGTTTCAACTATACAAAACATCACACCACCTTTCTGAAAAAAATATCTAGCAACAATTATTTTCCCATCAAACGTGGTAACAACCTTAACAAGCTTCTATGGTTTGTCATGGTTTTACTTCATGAAGATATTGTTTAAGATTTTGTGGTAAAAAAACTTCAAACACAACTAAATTATTATATTTCTTTCCTTCTTACACATTGTTATAAATCAATATCTTAAAAACATTTTCATTAATTGTTGTTCACATGTTTTTTCACCTTTTGTGTTTTATTTGGATCTTTAGATCAAAATTGTTTCTATTTATTTCATTCTTTTCATTATATTTTACCCTTTAGGTGAACAATCTTATCCCCATTTTTTGCATTTTATTCAAAGCAAATATTAACCTATTTTATTTTATCAATGTTTAAAAAAATATTGATGAAACTACATTAATTTTGTCGATATAAAATAATCACAGTTAAGTCTATCACTACTTTGATTATTTGTAAACCTATGAACACTCATTTTTTCTTTATTATATTTTTTCTCTTAGCAAAATAAATACATGGTTTCCTTGCTCATTCATTCTTGACTTGAACATTAATATTTGTTTTTTGTCTTTTTACATTTCCAAGCTCTACTATTTGCATTATTATTTAATCTATTTGTTCCTTGTTATTATTAATGCATAGAGTGTATGTATCTACAATCTTTGAATCTATAAGGTTAACAATTTATAAACTGTTATTTGTCAATAAAATTATAAACAAATTATCCCAAAATATTTCATCTATGTTTTAAAATTGTATTGATAAACTAACAAAAAAAAAAATCATAATAGAGAATTCCAAAAGCTTTTGCTTAAACATGCATGTGAAGCATCCAAACTCCAAAACTTATGGGTAATAAAGGTTTTTTTACCAAATTCATTCAAAATGGAGTTAACAATGATTGATGACCAATTATATTTCCTAAATGGATGGAAGAATTTTGTAAATGCTTACCATCTTATATATCAAAATTTATTAACATTCACACACAATAATATTGTGACTTTCAAAACTTTTTTGCATCTTGAGTTGGCCACTACCATAGCAACGGATGGCATTCAATTGACCAAAGGTAATACCTTTACTTCACTTGCATTTGATTTATTTCTTATGTCACTAAATTGCAATCTTTTGTATTCTTTGCTATTCTATCCAAAAAAGATTCGACAAATCAAACAAGCTCTTCTAGTAGCAATATACCAGATCCAATTGAGATTATAGAGGTTGAAGATTTAAGCTCTAAATCAAATTATCATGCTCAAGCTTATTACCCTTAAAGGATCCAAGGTGAAAATGACAGTCGTTACAATTCACTCATTTTTTGTTACTTACTGACCTAGTCCACTACCAAAATACATTGCATTTTGGCAATAAATTATCTATAAACTATAGTTATATATTATTATTTATTTCAATCATAAATATCTTTGATTCATCTATGCATAAAAAAATTGATTTATCAAATTAGTTAAACTCTATTAATTTATTTTATTATGATATAGCATATTCCAACATATTTCCACAAGCACCAAACTAAACAACACACTTATGTCACTTTGTGGATTTCTGGAGAAACCAAATCTTGGAATATACATTACAATGCTAGAAGCAAATCTTTTACAACATGATGGAAAGAATTTTGCAACTGACAATCACTTGAAAGGTAGTGATTATTATCTTTTCAACATGGTCAAAGAAAACATTTTCAAAGTGATTATTAATCCTAACTATAAATAAATATCTTTCTTATTTTATTATAACTTTGAGTTTAACTATTATGCTTCTTTTACATTTTGCTCTTATACCTTTGACTAACTTAAATGATTAACTCTTTATTGTTATTTTTCTTTTTGCTCATTCTTAATTTGATGCAATCATTATTATCTGTTTTGGTTTCCATTCATTTCAAAAATTGTATAATACGAATTCTTCACTTTTGTTACTAAAACAATTGCACATGGCAATTCGCAGGTTCACTGTTAGTAAAACATAAATTTTGTTTGATAGAGTACTTTTGTTTCCAAAATTTAAAATTTGGTAATGGAGTTTTCAAATTTATTGGAAAAATGACTTTTCTGTTTCTTTCAATTTCATAAATATTTTGGAAGCATCTTATGTATAAATTTTACATACACTCTGTTACTATTGGTGTGCCACTAGTAAATTTTTTATTTTTTATTTTATTTAATAAAATTTTTAAAATTATAAAAATATTTTCATAGATCTTATTTTTTTAATCCTTTTATAACAAACTTTTTTATTTTTTTTATTTTAAATTTTTATATACAACTCACTTGCTATTGGGGGTATGCCAAGTGTTCTTTCTTTTCTTTTCAGTTTTTCTTTTTTCTATTTCTTACATATTTAATAAATATTTTTATATTTGTTTAGACCCACTTAATATTAAGAGTATGTCACGTGACAAGCCATTTGATTTTTTTTTTTTACATTTTTTTCTTTTCTTTTTTCTATTTACTTTTTTATTTTTTATATTTAATAAATATTTTAAAATTTTTAATATGGGATCCGTTTGATATTTTTATTAAATATATATTTTTTATTTTTAATTTAAAATTTTTTAAAGAAAACGATATTAGCGAAAGTGTTGACATCAAACCCAAATTTATTTTTTCAGTATTTTTTTAGTTTTTATTTTTTAATCAATGTTACAAGTTTCAATAAAAGTTCATCATTACTAATTTTGAGTGGCAACTCAACTTTATTTTTTTTTCTTTTTTTAAATTTTTTTTTTAAATTAGGACTTTTTTTTAAAAAAATGGCCAACTAATGTGTACATGTGGCAATCTATTTCAATTTTTTTCTTTCCAACTCTTTTATTTTTAATTAGGAAAATTTTGCACCAAAAGAAACTAGTATATAAATTTTTTAAGAAAATGTCAATAGAGGTATGTATGACTAGGAGTGTAAATGAATAGAGTTTTTGACAAACTATTCATGAACATGTTTGTTTTCTGATTGTTTATAATCATTTATTAAGCTTAACAAGTGATCTTAAATAGCATTTTTATGTTTGTTTATTAAACGAACTGAACATGAACAGAGATTTGTTTGGTTTGTTTATATTTGTGAATAAACTCGTTTAAAATTTGTTTAAAACTTGTTCATTTTTTGTTCATTTATAGTTTGTTTATAATAATAATAATAATAATATCAAATTTATATTTTTATCTTTTATTCTAATCTTATTTTAAGGTTTGTTTATGTTCATTTAGGTTTGTTTTTTTTGATTTGTTTGGTAATGATTTGTTTATTGTTTATGAACATGTTCATTATATATGTTCGTGAACATATTCATTTAATGTTCATGAAAATATGTTCACGAACAAGTTTGTTTAACATAACCGAACTGAACACAACTGAACACAACATTCTTTCTTTTTAACGAATCGAGCTCGAATGTATATAGTAGTTTCTTATTGAATACGAACCAAAGTAGAACACCTTTAAAATTAAATGAACAAACCACAGATATATTCATTAATTGGTTCATTTATAACCCTATGTATGACAAAACAACCCGAATCCAATGGGTTCCGATTCATTCAAATCCAATAATTTTTTTTTAATTTGAGATTAGATCGACTTTTTTGCAAATTTTAGGATTAAATCAAATACGAGTTTAGGATGGATCGTCCTATCCAGGGTATATATAAATATATATTTTATTAATTTAATTTTATATTTATATATATAATATTAATAAAGTTAATATTTAATACTTTAATTTAATAAATCTATTTGCCATCCTCATTTAACTTCCTTGTCTTTACCTTTTTTCTTCATTTTTTTTTATAAAAGTTTTTTATTTTTTAAAGTAGGTAAGTTTGTAAAAAAAAATTCAATGAATATAGGGATGACAAAACAACTCATACCTTATAAATCTCTATTTGGTCTGATCCAATATGTTCAAATTTTTTAAAAAATAGGATTAGATTAAGATTTTTCTTTTTTTAAAATCAAGGTTAAGTCAAAGGAAGGGTTAGGGTTCTAAGTCTTTCTTGAGTATATATAAAATTATATTTTTAATTATTGATTTTATTTTATATTTATATGTTATTATATTAATAAATTTATTATTTAATATCTTAATTTAGTAAAAAAATACTATATTTATACATAATTAAGATTTAACACATCCATCCATTATATAAATTTTATTCATTTTGACTTTTTGTTTGATCTTTATTTAATATGTCAACATGACACTTTTTTTTTACTTTTTTTATTTTTATTTTTAATGTAGATAAATTTATTTAAAAAATCCAATATAGGTGGCTACATGACACCCCCATTTGGCTTTTTTTCTCTTTCATTTCTTTAATTATATAAATTTTGCAACAAAGTAGTTGATGAGTATGGATAGCAAAAAAATTGATATTTGATGAGTTTTGGTCTTACTTGATCTGATAAGAGGCATTTTATATTTTATATTTATATTTTTTTGTTTATTATTTTTATTAGGTAAATTTTGTAAGAAAATAACATCAACGGAGGTGTGCACGTTGCATCCCTATTTGTTTATTTCTTTTAGTATATTTTTGTTTTAGTATCCGATGGGTTTCTATCTGTCTCGATATGGGTGTTTTTGTAAAAAAATTAATATCGAGTCAAGTCAGATTGATTTTTTTGATAAAAAATAGGATGGGTCAAAAGTGGATTTAAGATGTTTTACCCTAAATCATTCCATGGTATATATATAAAAATATATTTTATTATCTTTTTAATTTTATATTTATATATATGTATTATATTAATAAAATTATTATTTGATACCTTATTTCTTTTTTTTTTTATCTTTTCCCTTTTCATTTTTTTTTTGTTTTTATACCCTTTTTATTAAATTAATTTTGTTAAAAAGAATGAGGCTAATGGCGATGTCTATGTGATACCCCTATTTGGCTTTTTTTCTTTTTGCCTTTTTCATATTTTTTAATTAGATAATTTTGTAATAAAAGGTGTTGATTAATAGAGATATCGAAACAATTTATATTCAACAGGTTTTGATCTATCTTGATTCGATAGGGATGTTTTATTTAAGTCGAATCAAATTGGGATGAGTCAAGTTTTTTTATAAGATACAAGATTGAGGTGGTAGTGTGTTTAGGATGCTTTATCCTGACTCATTTTAGAGTATATATAAATGTACATATTTTATTATTAAATTAAATTTAAATTTTTATATGTATTATATTAATAAAGTTATTATTTGGTACTTTATTCTAAGAAATTAATATTTTAAACTCAATGAAAGTGTCAATGTGGCATTTTTTATGAGCTCCTTATTTTATTTTATTTTTATTTCTTTCCTTTTTTATTTTTGTTCTTAATTTTTACTTTTTATGATTTTTTTGTTCTAGATTTTTATCTTTTATTAGATATATTTTGTGAGAATTAGATGTCAAGTTAAGTGTCCATATGTCACCTCTATTTGATTTTTTTGGCCAAATATTTGTTTTTCTTACCTTTTATCTTTCTTTCTTTTTTAAAATTTGATAAGTTTTGCAAAAAAAAAAAGTGAATAAAACTAACAAAACAAAAAATTTTACTTATGGTATCGTGTGGGTATCTAACTAGATTTTAATAAAAATATTTTTACCTTTGGCTTTTTCTATACCTCTTTATGGTATATATAATTTACAAGGAACCATACTTGATGAACTTGGAAAGCTATCGGGCTTGGGAGTTTTTCATCTTTATGGAAATTACATATCTATCTGGTATGGTTCTTGCTCTGATTTACAATATTTCTTAAATACACTACTTTTCTGTCACTCAAAACCAGTTGCAAGGGCATTTACCACTAGATATTGGCCCAATTCTTCTTCATTTGCAAGTATTTGCTGGTGGTGTTAACAATTTTAAAGGATTTATTCAATTATAATTGTCAAATGCATCTAAACGTCAGATAATTTAACTCTGGAGAACTGTCTAGCTCTATAGCAAACCTTTGAGAGAAGTTAAAAATTTTTACCATAAGAAGGAATTTGATTCATGGATGTTTGTAAATGGTATTAGAGCTCTAGGCTTGTACAAAGGTTTGCTAAAGCTTGTATTGTAGATTCAACAATAAAGATCTACTTGTTATTCATCTTGTAAGATTTTTTTTACTCTTACTTGCATCTTCTTCTTAAGCTCTTTGTTTCAAAGATCATACGTGCATATCTGAGTTGTTGCTGGCTTTGTGGCCTGAGTTGCCTTTGTTGCTAGCGTTGTTAGAACAGCACACCGGTTTTAAGCACCAGAAACATGAAAACTTATGAAGAAAATTCTTGTATTTGTCAAGATAAATCTTATAATCATGACTTGTATATAGATCCTAAGTATGAATCTAGTAATATTAGCATAAGTAGAACTGTAAATGGTTTAATAGATTTAACTTCTTCCTTTTTCATAAACTTTTTGTAAAAATTGATAATATAGAAGATAAAGTAGACATGCTTGTAGAAAAGATGGACCAAAAATATGTTCCCCTCAGATATATCAACAGATTTTGTACCACTTTACTATGGCAATATTATGATGAATGATGATAACCTTCATTTTTTTAGTAAAAGAGAAACAAGAACAACTTGATTTCAACTCTTATAAATATATTATTGAAAATTTTAAAGATAAAATGGAAAAAACAGACGATCCGAAACAATGGATTGATTATCTTCAAGCAATAGAGACTCTTTATGTAGAACATAAAGAACTTTTTATTAAATATAAATATCATTATATGCTTAACTATGACACAACCAGTGTCAATAGTGAAGAAGCAAATGATGATATAGTAGATGATAATTTTGAAATTCTTGCTACTAACCCAATAGTCAAGGATGAACACATTTCATCCGATGAAACCACATTCGAATGAAACAGATAGTTCTGATGATCAACCAGATCCATAACCAAGTAAAATTCCTATCCCTCAAACAAAAGAGCGTAGGAAGAGAAAAGCAGAAGCAATATCTAACCCAGATATTGATGATATGCTTAGATTTCTAGATTTATTAGATCTTAATATAATGGATCAACATCTTCCTCATTTAAAATAAAAATATTCTCACCTAAACAAGGATGAGATTAAACAAACATCTGACTCTAGCCAAACAGGTCAAGTTAAGATCGAAACCCCTGTTATCGATTCATTAAACAAACGAACAGTTTCTCAAGGTGGTACTTATTTAGACTTAACCAAAGTCCCTCTTAAAGACTATGAAAAAGCCATAGACGATTGGGCATAATCTATGTTTATTGTTTTCATAAGTTACAAGGAGCAATGGAATAAAGAAAGATTCTTTAACTACTTTTGTGGCACATGGCAAGGTGATGTCCTTTAATTTTTCAAAAAATGGGAAACTACAACCCTTGTAGAATAGTAGAAATCCACTATGTTAGCTGTAAGAAATATACCTCAACTTTTGAAAGATTTAACCCAAATCTTGAAAAATGAGTTTTGTGATAGTACAAATCTTTGGATCCTACTTAATAAGCTCAATTTATTTAATCAAAATTAAAATTATGTGATATTAAGTATTTAGATGAATTTTCTAAAAAATATCTTTTTGAATATCAAAAATTGAATGAAAAACATTCAAACTTTTGGTTACAACAATATTTTCTCAAACTTCCCTCACCATGGGATGAATTATGTTCACAAAATTACCCCGTTTACCTTGAGTTAAAACTCAAAACTGTTTATGTTGCAAATCTCAGCATCGAACTTTATGACACTCTTGGATGTAGAATACACTACGTTCAGAATCAAGTCAACAAATACTGCCTCAAGCAAAAAGCTGCAAAGTAGGTAAAATCCAAACTTTCATATAAATAATGTACAAAGATTTTGGAAAATGAATTTTAATTTGGTTGGAATAAACAATCTTTTTCAAAGAAACATCGTTTTAAGAAAAAACGAAAATATTTTTGGAAAAAGTGGAAACCCACAACTTTTAAAAAACCTAAAAAAGGTAAATTTGTTGTTAAAAAGAAGAAAAAATCTTCTAAAAACAATTGTAAATGTTTTCTATGTGATCAAGAAGGTCACTATGCAAATACTTGTCCTAACAAAGGAAAAAGTGTGAAGAAAATGATCAAAAAACTTGATGACAGTTTTCTTCAAATTTGTTTTGTGGATGAATTGTTTGACGAAGAAATTTATTATGAAGTTTTTTCAGAAAGAGATTATAGTTCTTCTGAAGATAAATCAGATTTTATTTTTATGTTAAATACTGAATCTAACTATGATAGTGTTTCAATAACCTCATTTATGGGTACAACAACTACCAACGAAGAAGGTATGGTTAAACTCAAAAATATTATGAGAAAAACTCATTTTATTTCTGATGAAAAATTAAAAGAATTACAACTCATCAAACCAGATGAAATTTATAAAACAGGTTGGTTTAAAAAGTTTCAACTTTGGTCTAAACGTCATATAGAAAAACTGTTTGGTGACACAGTCGCTAACGATTCTAAACAAGTATCGGTAGAAATTCCTCTTTTTACTAAAAAGAAAATAAACCATTTTCTTTCTAGATATCCAAAGGCCAAATACATCCATATAGGAATGATTTTGATCACCATTAAACCACTATTTTTATCCATAAATTATATTCTCATAATAGCTATTTTAATGGACCATCGTTTTCAAAACCCTACTAACGCTGTAATTGGTGGAATCCAATCCAATTTAGCAACAGGAGTAGTTTTATTTAAAGTTAAACCAAACTATTTTATTTCTATTTTTGATGAAAACATTGAAAAATGTTTATGTCTTCGAATCAAAATAACCAATTATGATTTTGAATCTACTTCGCATGATCTTTCAATCAACTGGTCAGCGGTTTATGAATTTACAAATACTACTAATACTTCTATCAAACCGATAGATTCCAATATTATTGAAATTTTTGAACCAAACAAATTTGATTCAAAAATTAAACCTAAATTAGTAAATCTCGCAGACTTATCAATCCCAAAAGGATGGTGTCTCGAAGATCTTTCAAATACTTTGAAAAACAGAAAGTATCAAGTTTAGAATTTTTCTCATCAAGGAAAAAATCTTTACTTTAAAAATCCAAATGAATCAACCAGTTTTAATCTAAACCTGGTTTTACCTTCCATAAATGTTTTTAATCATTAACCAGATATAATACAGAGAGTATAACTAGTAATCAATCTTTTTGTACTCTTTATCAAAGTTTTTTTTCAAGTTTTCATAGTACAAACAATATAAAAGCCCTCAGACGAGCTAATAGTATGCGCTAATCAGGTAATATGATAATGCTCAAAATCTTATTTTTACAGGAGATAACCTATCTTAGTAAGGTACATGTGATAACCAAACCCATTATCATTCTTTTAATACTGTGATCAATTCACACATCTCTTCTTCTAGAAAAACTAAAAATGAAGATATTAAAATGTTTCATTCTATAAATAATTTTCGTCTGTCTACACAACAAATGTAAGAAATAATATCATTTGTCAACAAGGTACGTTATTATACTTATATAGAAGGTTATTTTTATTTTCAAAACTATAAACCATATAGTTTAAATATTTTGATTGACACATGAGCAACAATCTCTAGTTGTCGACCTAATGCTTTGCCATCAACAAATGGCAACCCATGAAACATCCCATTATAATAGTAGGTATCGATGGTAAAGAAACCATTGTTAGCCTAAAGGAAAAAAATATACTTGTTGCCTTACATGAAAAAATATTCATTATACCTAAAATATTATATTTTCCTAATATGCATGGAGACATTCTGTTAGGAAATAATTTTATACATAAATATTTACCATTTTCTGTTTATTCTGATTATCTTATCTTTACTATTGATAAAAATCAATAGAAGTTCCTCTTTTATCCAAGCATAATCATGTTTGTGATAATGGCTTTCACCCAGAAATAACACATATTTTTGAACTTAAAGCTATTAATGAAAAACATTGGCTTTATAGAATTTTACAAGAAAACTTCAATGAAAACCCATTAAAGCTTTGGAAATGCAATCCAAAATACTGTGAACTTACTTTCATTCTCTAAAAGAGATTATTAGAGTAAAGCCCATGATCTATACCAAACAGGATATAGATGAATTTAAAGTTCAAATTTTAGAATTGCTCGACAAAGGTATGATCGAACTAACTACCAGCCCACATTCTAGTTCAGCATTCATGGTAAGAAACCATTCTAAAATTAAACGAGGTTAAACCCCGTATGGTTATTAATTATAAGAAATTAAACCAAAATCTTGTTTTTGATGGCTATTTTATCCTTCGTAAAACGTTTTAATTAATTTAGCAAAAAATGCTAAATACTTTTCTAAATTTAATTGTAAATCGATTTTTGGCAAATCATGCTAAATGATACTTTAAACCCCTTACTGCTTTTAGTGCACTAGCAAGCCATTACCAATGGATTGTTATGCCTTTTGGTCTATGCAATGCCCTTCAAATCTTTCAGCGTTGGATGGATAGTATTTTCAACAAACATAAACAATTTTGCTGTGTATATATTGATGATATTTTAATTTTTTCAAACACTTTAGATGAGCACAGGAAACATCTGAATATTATTGCTCAAGAATTTATTTTACATGGTATTATTTTGAGTCCCAAAAAGGTTAAACTCGAAAAAACCAAAATTGAATTTCTTGGTCTTAATCTTTCTACAAATGGACTATTCCTGTAGGATCATATTATTTCCAAGATCAAAGAATTTCAAGAACAACTGGATAATGTTAAACAGCTACAACAGCTGTTAGGTATGCTTAATTATGGCAAGGCAATTTTTCAAAAACCTTTCCAAAAAGGAAAGCTATCTTTTGCATAAATTACGTAAAGATAATGATTTCGTTTGGACACCTAACGATTCTAATATTATCAAACAGATCAAATCAGATCTAACCACTATACCTAAGCTCTATTTACCTAAACAAGGTGATTTATTTATTTTAGAGACAGATGCCAGTGATGAACATTGGGGATGTGTCTTAAAAGCTAAAAATCTACATAAAAAAGATGAATTGATTTGTGGCTACAATTTCGGTAAGTTCAAACCGAATGAAATAAATTATATTATCTTTGAAAAAGAATTATTAGCCATTAAAAATAGTGTACAATGATTTCACATCTATTTAACCCCGGAGATCTTTATTATTCGAGCAGATAACCAAGCAGACAAAACCTTTCTCCAAAATAGAAAGCTTTATGATAATCCCAGGTGAATTAAGTGGTATAATTTTCTTTGTTCTTATCATTTTCAGGTAGAGTTCATCAATGGAGACAAAAACCTCTTGCAGACTTCCTGAGTCAACCACATGGATCGAGGAAAATAACCAGTCTATGATACAGGTGGATGGAGAACCATCAAGAAAAAACAGGTAAAAAATCCTCTTCATCTTCTTCTTCTACTCTTTTTTCTCCAAAACCCCTGATCTTTAAAAATCTTAAACCAGGATTTAACTTTTACAATAATCCTAACTAAGGATTATATCTTTACCAACAACCACTTTATAAAACCCCTTTAATGAGGATTCAACTAGAATACTCTCAATTTGCTCAAGGTGCAAACGAATGGACACTTATGAGTTATTCTCAAATAGTTTCTTCAACAGAACAACTGCTTGAAAGAACAAAATTCTCTAACCTAGAGATTAAAGATTTTTATAACCCTGGACTTGAACCATAAGTCTACAATTTGTTAAACAAAGTTTGAAAATCTCATCTCTCAAAAAACAAATCCAACTTTTGAAAAGGGATGACCAACTTAGCTGAGTTCTTAGTCAACCAGGCTAAAGAATTTCAGAATTTTAAAGAAATAGCTTTCCAAAGCCTTCTATCAACAAATCTGCTAAAATAACAAGATATTGATTTCTTTGTTTTGGAAGAAAATCAGTACAGTCTTCAAGAGATAAACAATTTCTTGAATTTATGTAATATTTTGAAAAAGAAAAATATGTTTCCTCTAAGCTAAACAAGCTTAAGAGAATTCTTCTTTTCGAAAAAGTTACGATATTCTTAACCAAAGAATTATTCCAGTAAATTAATTCTTCTATTTTACAGTCAACAAAAACACTGTTGGTAAAAATTTTTTTTGATTATTATACTTTTACGTATATGTATAATACTTATTTTGGTGACTATATACCTAAACTTAAGTTTCAACTTGACCATAAAACTTTTGATGTAAAAAGCATTGAAATTGGTTTAGTTGGACAAATAACTGTACAAAATTATTTTTTCACCTTTAAAAAGATTTTCCAGCTTTATTAAACACCACTTTATTGAATGTGTGAAATGGTCAAAACATTTTTACTACATTCATTTTACCATATATAGTCTTTTGGGTACCTTTCAAAGAGAAAAATTTTACCAACCATATCAAAAATGGTAATTTGATACCATATCCAGTGGACATTTTTTTTGAACCACTAAATATACTTGATCCACCTACAGACCACATCGAATTCTCAGATGATTTAAACAAAACCATTTCTAAATATACCAACTCAAACTCCTACCACTTCCAAACAGGAACTGATCTCATGGACAAAGCAAAATTTTTTCTCCATTTAGCCACTAAACCAGACTATCCAAAAATAGCTTGCTGGACAGATGGTAGACCTATTTTTGTTATCAGATTTTTAAAACTACATGATAATCTTGATATAGAAAATGCCCTAGAAACAATTGAGCTTTTGGAAAAAATTATCAAAAATGAAAGATCTTGATCATCCGACTGAACTACTATACCAGTACCAAGAAGGATGGTAGATGTGGAACAAATCACAGCACTGGATGAAGAATTTCATAACTTAAACAATGCTATGTAAGGATAAACTGTGCATATTCTAATCTAGGATAAGCCAAACAAACAGTCGACAAAAAAGGATAAAACTCCATTTGGAGCCAACGACTAGCAGACAGAAAATACTCTAGCAGTCAACTGTAACAGACAGATAAAACGCACTAAAGTAGAAAAAGATAGAGGCCTACTACAGAAGACACTATAAAAAGTCACTGTAGCGATACTGTAGATAAAAACTCTATTGTAAACTGTAACGGTAACTGTACAGAGTTACTATTCATAGGTTAGAATTTTTCTATTTAAAGCCTTATTATATCTAAGCTCGAGGAGGCCAATTCTCTTTCTTTCTTACTTACTTTCTCTTTTCATCTCTCTTTCTTCTCTTTACTTTCTGTCCTTCACTTATATACACATAGATATAGATATAGCTTTTGTAATCTTTTATACATAGATCCTTTCTTACATCTAAACTTTAATAGATTTTAAAAAACAATACCATTTTCACTTGGAAATTTAACTGCATTAATTAGGCTCTTTATGGAAGAGAATAGATTTGAGAGACGTATACTTCTAAGCTTGGGAAACTGCCAAAATTTACTTGCACTAAAATTTTCTAGTAATAATCTTAGTGGCAGCATTGAGAGATTGTTGCTATTTTTTCGCTTTCAGTTGCTTTGTTCGTGTCTCATAACTCTTTGAGCAGCTTAATCCCAATTAAAATCGATAACCTGAATAATCTTTTGGAGTTAGACCTAGCAGAGAATAGAATTTCAGGTTAAATTCCTAGCAACCTCGCTAGTTGTATGAGTTTAGAATGTCTGCATTTGAAAAGCAATGCATTTGAAGGAAAAATTCCTTTAAGTCAACATTAATAAATTATAAACATAAAAAAATTTTATGAATGACAAACATGTTTTATATTTTCTGCTTTTAAAATCATGTAACAGTATTAGTTCACCAAACGTGTTCTCTATTTTCAAATTTTCAAAATAAACCAAAAAAATGAAAATAAAGATTTCAAAAACATAAAACAAAAAGTTGACAATGGTACCAAACGATCCTTCTTTTTGCCCTTGTTGCCCTCATGTAACAGTATGCTTTTTCAGTTCTTTAGTCTTTTAATTCGCCAAGCTAGGTTAAGGATACATCTCAAAAACTTTAAACTGTTTGAGTTAATAACACTCGTGTTTTCTAAATTTTAAATTAATTTTATTTTAATCTCTAATTTTAAAAATTTTAGTTCGATCTATAATTACAAAAAAAATCATATTTTGATCTTTTTGTCAATAAAATCATTTAAAGTGATGATAAATACCAACTGACGTAATATGGATGAGATCAGTTGACATTTCATGTGAATGAAAATGAATTAAGATAATATTTTGCTCAAAGTTTAGCAACCAAGGATATCACTATTTTAAAATTTTTTATTATTCAAATATATTTTATAAAATATTTAAATTTAAATTTTTATATTTTTATTGTAATATAATTTATTAATTAAATATTTTAAATAAAAAAATATTTTTAAAAGATAAAATTAAGCTACAAATTTCAAATCCTTTTAAAAAATTTCATATTATTTTAAAAACAATTTTCTATTTTCTATTAAAAATATAATTTTACTAAGAAATCATAATATAAAATATTATTTTCTATCAAACAATTTTATATTTTATTAAAAATATTAAATATCCTCTATCTTTCATTTTTTGAATATATTTTATAAAATTTATTCTATAAATAAGAAAAAAATGAAAATAATTATAGAAACAATTGTTATTTTATATTTCAAATATATTTTACAAAATATTATAATTTAAAATAATTTAAATTTTTTATTAAGACATTATTTATCAATAAAATAATATTTTTAATAGAAAGTTGATTTTAAAAAATTAAAATTAAGTTAAAAAATTCTGTATCTTGTAAAAATTAAATAAAAATACCATATTCTTTTAAAATATTAAGTAAAAATTTTCATATTATTTTAAAAATAGATTTATTAATATTTTTTGTCATAAAAAGTTTAAGGTGAGAGGAGACTTCTCCGATTTATAGCCAAGGTAGACCGTAAACCTAATAGAAGAGTTAAGTTGGATTTACAAGTCACCCATCAAGAAAGAAGATTGTAGGCAATGAGAATAGAATGTAGTCTTAAAAGCAAAATATTCAAACGTTACCAACGTAACCAACTCTTATTGGCATTTATTAATCTATTCAAAAATTTATTTTTATAAAAGAAAAGATTATTTTAAATATATTTTCTATTAAAAAATTTATATTAGATAAAATAAAATTATTATTTTTAGTAATCCGATTTTTCCCTTATCTGATTAGCACTGATTAGGGCTGTTCAGATTATCTATTTTTTAAAATCATTTTATAATTATGAAATTTTAATAAAGAATAGACTCCCAATAATTTTTTAAATAGAAAAAAATTTATGAATATGGTAAAAAATCAATTTCTAAAATGATGTAAAAATTTTTACTTAATATTTTGAAATGGTATAGAAGTTTTTATTTAATTTTTTAAATGGATATAGAAAATTTTAATTAATTTTTAAAATGATATGGGATTTTTTTAAAAAAAATTTCAAAATTTTAACGTAAATTTAATTTTTGAAAATCTATTTTATATTAAAAACAAAAAAATATTTAACCAATAAATTATATTATCATAAGGTATAAGTTTTAAAATTAACCCATTAGACACAACATATGGAATCGTTACCAATTTTTTTGATTAAGTGTGATTAATCATATAATAAATTTATCATTTTAAAAAAAATCATAAGCTTGACTAAAGATTATTAAGAAATCAGGTTTAGTCTACATCTTAAAACTGGGAACAGGGTTTAGTTAGATGTAGTGAATATTATAATACCCACAAAACACTTATCCTACGAATAGTATCAATTAATTTTAAATTATCCTAATAGTTATCTTGGCCGCAATGGTTTTTTTTTTTTTTTTAATGTTTCATCCTTTAAATATTAAAAGAAATTTTAAGTCTTCCCCACTATTCTAGTAAAATCCTTTAAAAGAAAAATCTCACATCAAAAGTATTCAAAAAAATATTCGTTCTCTTAAAAGGATTTCATTCTTGATATTGTTAATAATTTTATGGAAAATACTTTTCTAATTCAATTCATTATTTCTAATTTTCTAATTTTATTTTTTTTCTTGAAAATAAATATCAATTATTGTTATTGAGATTTTTAATCTAAATTTAACATCATTCTAGCAAAATTTAGAAAAACATTTCTCACCTATAAATCTATAAAAATCACCAATTTGTGCCTTTTTAGAATTTCATTATTGGACACTATTGTTTTAATTCAAAAACAAAAGGTAATTGTCATTTAATTTATTGAAATTTTTAATCTAAAATTTTTCCCATTTTGACAAAATTTAGAAAAAAAAATTTCTTACTTAAAAATTTTTAAAAAGCACCAATTCGTGCATTTTTTAGAATTTTATCATCGGGATAATTAATATTTATTTTCAAAAGTTTTATAAAAGGTAAATTTTATAAACATATATGAAAATTAAATGATACAAATAAATAAATAAAAATATGAAATAATAAATAAAACATTAAATAGATATATAAAAACAAAAAATAATGAAATAATGAAAGAAAATAAATGAAACAAAAAATAAATATAAAAAATAGATATATAAACAAAAATAAAGAAATAAAGAAAGACATAAGAACACTTGAGCTAGAATATACCATAATAAAATCAACATCTATGAATGAAATAGGAAGAGACGTATTAAAACGTTAGATAGAAATAAAAGCAAATAATGCAATCATGATATAACTATTGGCAGCACGTTAAAATGAGAGAGGAGAAAAATAAAAGACAAAGGAGGACTGACAAAAGATTAAAGAAGGAATATAGAAGAACTTGGCACCGATTTTAATCTTACCTGTCTGGTTGGCCAATACTTATTTGCTATTTTTTATTACTTCTCCCTTGATTCCCTCTACATCGTTGATGATTTTTGTGGCTTTTAAATAAGGATTTAATCCTAAATCAAATAAAACTCTAAATTAAATAAGAATTCTATTGATTTAATTTCACTATGTTTTTATTTTAGTGTTTAACTCTAATTCATATTCGACTTTTTTTCAAAAATTAGGTCAAAAACATTTTTCATTCAATTAGTATTTTAATCATAACCAAAACCGTAAACAGAACAACAAGACTTTTAAATCCAACACAATTTTAGGATTTCAATTCCATACGGAACCCTACTCTCCTTCCCTTTGCAATTTCGACCCTTTTTCGTTATTTTTGAAAATTAATAAAAATAAAATTCAAATAAATAAAATAAAATAAAATAACCAGAAATAATAAAGGAAAAAAAAGTAAACCCATTTAAATTTCTAATTAAAATCTCATACTAAATGATATGTCCACATATATTATAATAAAAATTATAAAAATATTGTTTTAAATTTAATAATTTATAAAATATATCTATAATAAAAAAAAAATTGATATGGTAGAATAGTTGATTCCTAAATTTTGAGTGAAATTATATTTTTGTTCTTCAATTTATCATGTAAGATGCCAGCTAACACCATCCATGTTGAGTCAACTGGCACTTATTATCAATTTAGACTATTCTAGATACAAAAGAACTAAAAGATGATAACTTTAGACAATTGAGGATCCAAATATACATATTTTTTAAAGACTAACAATTAAAATAAAATTTAGCTCAAAGTTTAGGAGTCACATATACTATTAACTTCAATTATTTTACATTTATATCTATATATTTATATAGTATATTATATATGGGATAATCAATTTACAAATGTATAAAATTTTAAGTAGAAGTAAGTTGAATCAGTAAAAGTAAATATTTCATTGATAAGTCTTAGGTTTAATTTGGGTGATCAACAATTTCTCTTAGACAATTTAATTTAAGTTCTCATTGAAATCTGTTATACATCCTAATATTAAAATATGTAACTTCTGCCAACTAAACTTTCTGTAACCAAATTTTTTTTTTATTTTACCTTTTTCATTTTCTCAAAATTTTGTTATTTTACTTTCTTTTATATTTTTAATAATAATCTTTTAAAAATTCAATAATTCAATTTAATCATATCTTTGTCTTTATCTATCCAATCCAATATTTATGTAGCATTGATCCAAAGCATTTTACTTTTAGTATATATTTAATGATAAAAATTTTATAAGGTTGAAAAACTAATTAAACATTTTTAATTAATTTAAAATTTGACATGCGTATAAAACTTAAATTTCAACAATTAAATTAATAAAATATAAACCATATAAAAAAGTATCATAAATGTTATGTGGATTTTCTTATTTAAATAAATGTACTTAAAAAAATTTCAATCTAAGAACTTGGCATTTAGCTTAGTTTCAATAATTATATTACATTGCAAGATCCTTGGTTATCATTTGATGAATATTGACTAGAGATAATAACAGGTAAGATTGAAATAGATTCATTTCTATTTTTTTGAAAATGTATAGTATTATAAATTTCAAAATGTAATCCAAATCCAAACCAATCTTTCTTTGGAATTAATTTGATCTGAACTAAAATTTATAAGTTTAATGCACCAGTTTTTTAAATTTAAATTTAAATTTTTATATTATTTTAATACAATTTTAATATATTTTAATAAATTTATATATAATAATTATTTTTATTTTATAAAAATTTAAAATATATATAAAAACTAATAAAAACATATAATTTGGTTCAGTTTAGATATTTCAATTTTTTTCACTTCACAATTCAAAATTTGGTTTAAACCTAATAAAAATATTTAATATCTGAATTTAAATCGAATAGAATAAAAAACTAATATGAACAAAGCATTATAATTTTGAATCGATTTTCGGTTTTTTCAATTTTTTCTCACTCCTAATGTTGACATAAATGTTTATGTGGACAAACTATTCTCTTGATTTTAAATTCAAAATAAAAAACAATCAATCAAAAATTAAAAATTTTGTATAAATATCTAAAGAAGTTCCCCTTTCAAAATATATATATGTCTAAAAATATATATCTAAAGAAATTCCCTTTCTTTTTGGCAATTAAGCAATTAAAATTATAAAATACATTTAAATAAAAACTTTAACCCACTATGTACTGATATACTTTCTTAGATTAATAGAGGTCAAAAAGTTAGTTTGAAAAAATAGTCATAAAAAATATTTTTTATTTTGGCATTTTTATACTATAAATTTATGAAATTAAAAACCCAATTAAAGGGTTTAACATTAAAGATATAAATTTAATAAGAAAATATTATCAAATTTACCATTGTGTTATATTAGAAGCTCCATATTTACTCTATTTTTTATGCAAATTTATTATTTTACTGCTTTTTTTATGCCATTTTAGCCACCTATGGATGGAAATAAAGAATATTCTATCTAAAATAAAAAAATATTTTGTAAAGAATATACTTATTCTCTAATTTTTATAACATAAAAAGTAAAAAATATTTTATTTCAGATTCTAAACAAAAAAAATATTTTATTTCAAATTCTAAACAAGGATAATACTAATAACTAAATAAAAAATAAAATAATTAAATTGTTTTCTAAAAATACCAACAATGCCACTGATTTGTTATTATATATTTTTACAAAATTTTCTAAAAATAATTAATTATTTGATGTTTTTGAGATACATAATTATCTTTTACTTAATTTTTTAGTTAAAGACATAGTTAAATAATTCGAATATAATATTCCTAAAAAAAAAATTTTGAATTTTTACTCAATTTTTTTCATTTTTTCCTTAATCTTATATTAATTATGCAAACAAAATAGAGAAAAATAAAATTTAACTTCTGAGGAAAAAAAGAAAAAAATGAATTTTGTTGCCTTAAGGTCACTTGTATTAATTTTTTACTATATATTTTATTGTATATAAGAAATTTAAAATAATTATTATAGACACCTAATTTTGTTTGGGTGAATTTCAGTCATTTGCGAAGTTTTTAAAGTTTGACTTGGTTCAAATCCAATACTTTTTTAATTTTGACAAGCTTTTAAAATAAAAATTAGGATCAATTTGACCTAAACGCTCCAAAGTTAAACTCAATCAAACATAGTCAAATAAAGTCAAAATTAGTCAAAATTGATCAAAATCAGTCAAAACGATTAGAACTCATGTCAACTTTGACAATTCACAACCAAATTGTGATTAATATGGTTTTAAATTGAGATTTGTGGTTTTAAAATATAAAAAAGTTTGATTGTACTTTGAAATGTGTAAAATTATCAAAATATCTTTAGGGATATTTTTGTAATTTGGCTTTCTTGAGGTTTAATTTTCATGAAAACCTCTAGGTCATAATTAAATTTTTTTTAATGATTTTTGGTACACTAAAAACCTAGATTGCATATTGAGAGGTGTGAAATTACAAAAATACTGCTAAGGTATTTTCGTAATTTGACTTTCCCAAGGTTGAAATTTTACGAAAAGCTTCAAATCATGATTTAATATTATTTAATAATTTTTGAAATATTGAAAACTTTGGTCGTACCTTGGAATGTATGAAATAACAAAATACCCTTAGGGGAAAATACATTTGAATTTGCATTTAAAAGGAAACATTTGCAAGTTTGCAAAGAATATTTATTTGCACCTTTGCATGAAGTAAAGTTTGCATCCACATGATCATTTCAATAGTCTTTTACATCATGGTTATGTTTGCAAAATTTTGGGTAATAAAGCAAGAAAAAGAATCTTTATTCTTTTGAAATTTAAAACATTCAAGAAATGGTGTCGAACGCTTTTGAAAAACAAAATTGAAATATTGGGCTTTTTCAAATCTAAAAGATAAGATGTTTTAAAACACAAAGTGAAAAACTTTTGAAATGAAAAGTGAAAATTTTGAAGTAAAAAGATTTCAAGCTTTAAAGGAGATTAGGATTAGGAGAATGAGCACACAATTTCTAAGACCTGCAGCCAAAATTTTACATTTTTGAATGATTTAAAAAGACCTCTAGGCAAAACTTTAGATTTTAAAATAATTCTCAAAGACCTCTGGTCAAAATCTTAAAATTTTGAATGATCTCTAAGACCTTCGGGCAAAATTTTACATTTTTGAATGATTTCCAAAAACCTCTGGGTAAAAGCTCAAAATTTTAAATGATTTCCAAAGACCTTCAATAAAACCTTTAATTTTTAAATGATTTCTAAGTCTTCCAGGTAAAATCTTAAATTTTCAAAATATTTTCTAAGACCTTCGAGTGAAATTTTAATTTTTTGAAAGATTTCCAAAGACATTTGAGTAAATCCTTAATTTTTTTTTTTAAATTCCAAGACCTCTAGGTAAATTTTCTACTTTTTGAACAATCTCAAAATCTCTTAGCATAAGTTTAAAGTCTTTTGAGCACAATTTCAAAGTCTTCCAAGCACAATTTTAAAGTCCTTTGAGTATAATCTCAAAATCTTTTGGGCATAATTTTAAAGTCTTTCAGGAACAATTTCAAAGTCTTCCAAGAATAATTTTAAAGTCTTCCATGTATTATCTTAAAATCATTCGGGCACAATTTTAAAGTCCTTAAAGCACAACTTTAAAGTCCTTCGGGCATAATTTTAAGATCTTTTGCGCAAGGTTTGTAAGTCTTCCAAGCTGAATTTATTTTCGTTTTAGATTCATAAGTCCTTTTGGTAGAACTTTTTAAAATTTTAAAAAACCTCTGATGGCTTAAAAAGAAACCTCTAACATGAAAAAAAAAAAAAAACTTCTCTGATATGAAAATAAACAAATAGCACACAAACAAAACCCTATCAGCCCTTGGTCCTAGATAAAATCGATTTGGTAATTTTTTATTCTAAAAAATATGTAAAGAGGAGTAATTATAGACACCTAATTTTGTCCGAACAAATTTTGACCATTTGTAAAGCCTTTAACATCCAACTTGGTCAAAATTGAGACCAATTTGACCCAAACGCCCCAAGGTCAAAATTGGTCAAACATAGTCAAACATAATAAAAAAAAAGGTCAAAACGGTTAGAGCATGGGTCAACTTTCACAATTTTCAACCAAATTTGGATCAATGTGGTTTTAAAGCATTAAAAAGTTTGATAGCACTTCAAAAAGTATAAAATTACCAAAATCAAGAGTATTTTCATAATTTGGCTTTCTCAAAATTGTATTTTCGTGAAAACCTATAGATTATAATTAAATATTTTTAATGATTTTTGGTGTACACTCAAGTCACACCTTGGGAGGTATGAAATTACAAAAAAACTTTAAAGGTATTTTTGTAATTTGATCTTTCCAAGGAAAAAATTTTGTGAATAGCTCCAAATCATGATTTCATAATATTTGATGATTTTTGGAATATTGAAAACCTTGTTCATACCTTGAAAGGTATGAAATCACCAAAGGGTATTTTGGTAATTTGATCTTCTCGAGGTTAGTTTCTCGTGAAACTTTTCAAATCATGTTTTTTTAAATATTTGATAATTTTTGTTCCATTTAAAATCATAGTAGTACCTTTGAAGGTGTAAAATTATCAAAATACACCTTAGGGGTAATTTCATAATTTTTTAGGTCGATTTTTCACAAAAATATTTAGATATTAATTTCATATTATTTTATGTTTTTGGGTGCTTGAAAATCACAAAATTGAATAAGAGAACATTATTTTATGAGAAAATGGCCTAGAAACCAAAAATTTTTAATGGGAGTAAAATGGTTTTTTCATTTGGTTTCAGTAGTATTAAAAATATAATCTATGGTAATGAGCATTTTCAGCTATAGGATGATCTTGAGGGGCTGGGTCCAATGATGAAAGGTGGTTCCCTACAAAGAAAACAAGGAACAAATATCCAAGGGCTTACATGCATGAAAGATGAGATGGTTTTCTCATGAAGAGGTTAGAATTCATGTTGGAGAAGATAAGGTAGTTGGGAATGAAAAAAATAGTGGAAAAAAAAAGAAAAAGAATAGAAAATTTGGAGAGCATTTTTGGAGGTATAATTTCTAGTTCCCATTCTTGCATTTCATTACATTTCTCATCACATTTTCATAGCATTTTGATATTTGCTTCTTTATTTTTTTGTAGAAAATTCATAGTTGTTTGTGTTTTTCAAATTCGATCCAAAAACTCAATCAACTAATCCATAGCTTGATTTGAGACATGTGATCAAAGAAAACAAAAACCAATCCACCATTAAAGCCATTTGGAGGTTCAACCTAGCATGGATCCACCATGGCTAAACCTCTTTTTGGTTCTTTTTGATGATTTATATGCTCCTAAATGATGTTTGTGATGTGTAAATGGTTTGTTTACTTGTTATTTGCATGAATTTTGGCTTGTTAATGGTGTATGTTTAGTGTTTGGCAATATATGTTTGTTTTCATGGTTTTTTCATTTTGTTAGTTCATTATGTGTACGCTAAATTTTCTCTCATGGTAAAAAATACCCTTATATGATGATTTTACAAGTAATTGATGCATGCCTAGCTAAGAAAAGGTTGTGTGATTTGAGGAATTGCCAAAAGGAGGATTGGCCAAGCCTTTCTTATGATTGGCTGAAACTTCCAAGGTTGATTAATGGTTAAATGTTGGTTGATTCACACGTACTAGCTTGCATTTTTGTTTAATTCTTCAAGTTTTCAATTTGTTCAATTTAATTTTCTTTTAATAATATGATAGTTTAGCAGGTTGATTGGTGAATTTTATGTTTATTTGCATGAATTTCAAAAGAAAAAAAATGGTAGAACATGTCTTCAAGATTTGAAAAAAGTTGTGTTTGATCTAGTTTTCACTTATTTTCACATGCACATCTTGTTTGTAATTTAGTTTTGTAAATATTTAGGTTTGTAATTGGTTTGTATCTTAATCATATATTTTTCATGCATCAATAGTTACATTTTTATTGATGACATTTTTGTTATTTGTTTTCATCACATGCATTTTTCATGAAACCCTAAACCCCTGAGAAATCCTAAACCCTCCCAAACCACCATGAAACCCTAAACTACCCTTCAAACCCTAAACCCCATGAAACCAAAAACCACCTTCTAACCCTAAACTACCCTTCAAACCCTAAATCCCATGAAACCAAAAACCATCTTCTAACCCAAAACCACTTATGAAACCTTAAACCAATCATGAAACACTAAACCTTAAACCAACCATGAAACCTTAAACCTAAACCAATCATGAAACTTTAAACCCTAAACCCTAAACGACCATTGAAATCCTAAACCTTAACCTAAAACCCAAAACCTTAAACTTAAACCCTAAACCTTGACTCTAAATCTAGACCCTAAATGTAAACCTTAAATTTTAACCCTAAACCTACCATGACCCTAAACTCTAAACCTTAACCTTAAACCCTAACCTTAAACCCCAAACCTACCTTAAACCCTAACCTAGACCCCAACCTTGAAACCAAACCCCTAAACCCTATCTTAGACCTTAAACCTAACCCAAACCCTAAAACTAACCCTTAACCACATTCATGCATTTACATTATATTTTACTTTGTTACATGCATTTGTAAATTGTCATGTATTCATAGTTTGTCATTCACATTCAATCATCATGCATTCATATTATTACTATGTTCATATGTTCATGCATACATGCATTGCTTTTATAAGTAAAGCTTTTTCAAAATTTTTTTTTAAATAAGATAACATATTAAGTAAAAATAGCCTTTGAGATTTGGCCTAAGTATAAAGGGATTTTCGATGGCTATCATTTATGCTAGTTGTTATCTTAGTTTATGGGGCAATCTGAAAACCTTTAAGTTAGAAACACTTTTGAAGTTCTACCTAAATATAGGAGAGTGAAAAAGGTCTCTTGATACTTAAGGTGTTTTCACTTTGATCCAAAAACTTTTTTTTTCAAAAATAGGTTTATTTTCAAAAAGAAAAAAATTCAAGTTCTTTTTATGAATTAATGAAAAAGGAATTAATTTCTAAACACTAAAATGGGATCATTTTTATCAAAATTCAAGGATGACTTGTAATCAATTAATACCGTCTTTAACGACTATTGTGTGGGTGCTATTCATTCTCCGTATGTAACTGATTTTTAAACCTTAAATTTGATCTTACATACCTAAATTTGTTCTTTTATAAAACTTTTAAATCTCTTAAATGTTTTACTAGTCACAACATAAATTTGTAAAAGTAAGTAACAATTAAAAGTACTATTAGCTTTTCTACATTGGAATGTTTTAAGACAAATATAGTTGAAAGAGGAAAAATCAAATCGATCATTAGCAAGATAGTAGAAAAAATGCATTAATAATAAAAACCTACAAAATGATGCTATTGATATTAGCACATAGACTTGAAAATGATAAATAGAGTAGCAATCTTGGAAATAGATAATGTTTTTACATACTTTACAAAAAGCTAATAAAAATTGTGTAGTTTTTGACATGATTTTGCAAAAAGTTACCTAACATAGTTTGACTCTCTACACCATTTTGTCAAAAGAATTACATTTAAGGAAAGCATGAAATTCAAAATGATATTATAATTAGCAAACAATGTGCCATAATTTTTTGGACAACCTAGCATGTTTGTTTTAGAAATGTACTCACATGGTAAAACAAAAACCATATCGAAAGACATTTATATTTTGAAGATTAAAAAAGTGTATTTCAAGTTAGTTTTTTCATCCTTCCCCATACTTTTATTAACCATAAAGTTTCTGATTTAGTTAAAAAATGCAAAACCCCAATTAGCAATTAATACTTTTCAAACTTAGGTTGATGGCATAATTAGAGACATGCAAACTAACATGGTGTAGGAAAATTTCCTATGATAATCTATAAAAGCTAGGCAAAATAACCAAAACTATCATGATAATCAGCATAAAATGCTAAGCAAACCAAGATTACTAACTTTAAAGAATCCAAAACCAAGCACTTTGATCACTCAGGTAGCCAAGCACTTTGACCACTTAAGTAGCCAACAATTACGAGGAACAAATAGCTTAAAGTACAAATATCATTGTCAAAGTTACAACTATAAAGAAACGCTATGCACACTCATAGAATTAAAATTGCAGCAGTGTTCGAACGTACATATTTTGATCATTAAGAATAATAGTAGAGTGAGTAGTTTAAACCTTAATTCCAATGACAAAATGATCACCAAGCAAATAGGAACTCACACTTGAGTAATAGTTGCAAAACTATGGATAACAATAGAAAAAATCATTTGTTAATAATTTTAATACCTATTGGTATATGCCCTAAGATCAATTGGATTGGCTACGAAATACATGCCATATTATGCAATTTTTCTATTATTAAAGGTATTTTTTTCTATCAAATTGTATACACATAATTAATATTACTTATTTCTTATAAATAAAGTCCTTAGAATAAATATGTTTTGCAAGGGAATTATAATGAGATTGTAATTTTGAGATTGTCACTGCATTAAAAAATTATTCCTAAATTATTTCTACTTGATGCTTTGTTAAGAAATGACATTGATAAAAGCTATTGGGCTTGGCACATGTTATACTCTTACTTTTGAAGTAAACAACTGATCTCATAGGTTGAAGTTTAGATAAACTTAAGATAACATGTGGGTTTTTATTGTAAGAAGAAGTTTATTGAACATGACCCAATGTGAGAATGCTATATAATAGTTCACTTAATGTCTATAGCTACATTCTCATGTGATGGTTGTATCAGTGATCCTCTAATCTAAGATTACTTATAATCTTATATGATGAGTGTTATATTTTGATTTTACTTTACTTATGGTTCTAATCTAGAATGCTCTAGTTGAGCATAGTTGGGTATATCATGAAGTATATGAGAATGTATGAAATAATCAAAATGAAATTCATCATATTATAGACACTTAATTGGGTTTCGATAATCATTTTTCAAGCTTATTTTTTGTAATTAGGCTTCAATATCATTTTTCAAGCTCATTACTTAAATGCTCTGGTATAAGGCCTAATATAGGCCCCGTAGTGAAGCTCGTTGTATGAACCCAAATAAATGCCCACAATAATCCAATAAAAGACTCGATAAAATACTCATCTTAAAACCTATTAATGTATCATTATTGGTCATTAAATAAAAGAATAAAATAAGAGAAGCTTAGCCTAAAATAAAATCATGAAAGCCCAAATGAAGCTCAAAATGAAATAAATGAAAGAAGCCCAAACCAAGCCTAAAAAGAAAGGCCAAAACCATTTTTAAAAAAAGGGAGAACAAAATCCTACATGGAAACATAAGAAGGAACATGTGAAATCATAAGAAAAACTATTACAAAAAAAAAAAACAAAAAAAAACAGCATGAAGATCTAGCCAATGTAGGTTTGTGAAAAAAAGCAATAGAGAAACACAAACAAAAAAAAACTGAAAGAAAGTGGCTAGTTATAACAGAAAAAGGAAAAAAGGAAAAAATGAGAAAAAAAACAAAGAGAAAATAACAAAAAAAAAGAATCATTTAGTAGCCAAAAAAATAAAAAAAAGCAAGAAAAAAGAAGCTTATGAGACTAGAAAAAACTGGGTAAAATGCCAATAATAGAAAAAAAAAAGGCAAGAAAAAGCTTTAAAGTAAGAGTGAAGAAAAAAAAAAAGATAGCAGCAATAAGAAAAACAAAAAAAAAAGTTCTTAGAGAAGGTAACTAAAAAAGAGAACTGGAGAAATGGATACCAAAGTAGTAAAAAAATGGAAAATATAAAAAAAAGAAACATTTAGGAAAAGAAAAAACAAGCAGAATACCAGAGGAAAACTAGTAGCATTCAGTGAAAAAACAACTAGAAAAAAAGTCTACAAAAAGGTAAAAAAAAAAAAAGAGGCATTCTTGCAAAAAAGAAGACTAGTACCAGAAAGAAAATGGAAACTAAAAAAAGGACACGAGAAAGGTAGCTTGCCATGTTTATCTCCTTCTACATGAAAGCCTGAAGTTTATTTTTCATTCCTTCTATTTTTTTTGTGTGCATAAGTTGCTATTTACAGATTAAGTTCGTTTGTGTTTGGTTAAAATGCATGCTCAATGATTGTTATTTTCTTATCATGTTAATTTTGCTAGTTGCTTCTTTTTTTTCTTTCTTTGCTACATAATCATATGAAAATAATAAAAGCTTGAAAATAATCTTAAGGTTTAGGTGTTCCAGGCTATTAGTTGTCAATCATCATTTGTATCAACCATGAATGTTTCTAGCTTCATCTTTTAGGCTCTAGATCTTTAGTTATAGTGTTGTTATGTTATTGTAAATTTAGTGCATCATATGGACTTGTTTTACAACTTTGATATTAAAAAGAGAGATAGGATTCTTAGGCAAAGCAAGTCACTACCCAATAGGAAAAATGAGAAGTTTGAGGAGCTTAAAACTTCATCTTTGTTAGTTCTTTCTTGTGCATAGTTTACATGGCCACTGTTTCCATACTTTTGCATATGGCTTGGTGGCATACTTCAATTTTTTAACTATTGCCCATATTGGGTTTTATCCATGAAACTAGTAGGCCAATTTAATGGTTTGATTTTTTTTAATAAACCCATGCATATTTATCTTGAAATTAATTATAGCTTAAATTTTATACATTTTATTTTCCTTGTTTCTCATTGTTAATTTAAATGTAATTCTATCTTTCATACTTTAATTTTCAATGTGATTCATTCTTCATGTATATTTAAATTTATAAAAAATAATAAAAAATAATAAAAAAGAAAAAGATATTGAAATCCCTGCCTAAATGTTAGAGAAAATTAGAAAACATGTTTTTAAAAATTTAATTTCACCTAGATGTTGGGAAATTATTAAATAAGAAAAATAAAAATAATAAAGGTAAATAAATAATAATTTTAATGAAAAGAAAAAATATATAAATATATAAAAATTCATTTTTTAGAGAAATTATGAAAAACTATCTTACTTCAAAAATTTACCTAGATTTAGAAATTTTTAAAGAGGTTCACAAATTTTTAAAACCCTAAATGAAATCCTAAGTGAAACCATAAAGCCTAAGTGAAACCTAAAACCCTAAAATAAAACCCTAAACTCTATATGTAAACCTAAACTCAAATCACCCTTGAAACCTAAATCCGTCCAAAACTCTAAAACCATCCTAAATTTTTAAGAATTTTTATGAACTTTTTTATGAAGTAATATGTTCCTGAATGCTACGTAGAGGATGGGATATTTAGGAAATTTTATTTAATTAAGATTTTTCATATAATTCCTTAATCAAAACAATAATAAGATTATATAGAAGAAAAAAAATAAAAATAGGATCTTAAACATAAATAGTCAAAGCCAAACTTTGCCTAAAGGTTAAAGAGTCTAAGTAGTCTTTTTATGCCTAAAGACTCGATCCCAAGTCGTATCTCTCCATCTCTTATGACTTACATTTGCATATACATTTGCATTCACTGCATATATATATGTGTGAGTTTTGATTATTACTGTTTATGGTTAATTATAACATTTTTCATTTTTACTATATAAAAATTTTTTAAAAAAAATTGATTTAAAAAAAAATTTTTAGAAAAAAAATTTTTGGTATCCTTTATAGATGTTGAAGAGTCATCAATAATTATCATTTGCAAAGAATGCTATTTTTATTTTTATTTTTAAAAGGATATTGTGATGAATTTTGGATGGAAAGGATTATTTTTTAATTCTACCTATATTTTGGAGAATTATAAGGTATTCCCTTAATCTAAAGATTTTCAATATTCCTAAATAAGCATCTTTAACAGCTTTTCTTTCTTCGAAATGATGAAAATTATTATTAAATTTTAAATACAAAAAACCATTTTTATCCAAAACTATAAATAGTGCATGATTAATTAGTAACAATTTTTATGGGTGCTGTTGAGATGCTAATTCTTTCTCACACGTAACCAACTCCTGAACCCAATCTTGCTTCCATATAAAAAAATTATCTTTTTAATAAATTTTAAATTTGTTTTACTATTTTATTAAAAAGATAAAATTTTTGGATAACCAATCATACCCTAAAAAAGATTGGTGGTGACTGCCTATTTTCTTGATTTCAATTTTTTTATATGTAGCACTCGAGTCTCTAGATCAATATGTTATGACAGCTTGGTAACTCTACTGGGGACAATTTTTAAAGTCAGGCCAAAAAAATTTTAATCTTGCACTATCAAAAGTTTTGAAATTAATTGGTTTTATTTATTATTTAATTTAATTCCTTTCATTTTAATTTTTCAAAATAAATAAATAAATTGCATTTTAGTTATTATCTTGTTTTGATGTTATTATTTATAATTCATTTATGTTGCTTTGATTGATATATTGCTTTACACATTTCATATATTCACTTACATTCATGGGCTCTAGACCGAGCTTTATCCTTGAGTTGAATAATATATTAAAACAAAAAGAAAGGGAAAAAGAAATACTTTCCAAAATTTTGCTCAAGGCCAAATATTCATTTGTATGAGATATCCTCCTTTCTTTACTTTATTCCTACCAAAACAAACTTGAAACAAAAACATCAAAATGTACATGTTTTAATGCAAATAAAGAAAACATAAAACCATGAAAGTAAAATTTGGGTTGTCTCCCAAACAGCACTAGTTTTAGTTAAGTTTGACCATCCTAAATCTATCAAAATCATCTTAACCTTTTATAAGTGAGTTTGCCATGTTGCCTCATTCTCTGAAGAATGAAAATAGCAAAACTGGTCTTAGGAGGTATACTAATTCTCATAGCTAGAATCAAATAAATAGAGCTTGAGTTTCTCATAGGTTTGGCATTACAAGAATTAGGGGTTGCCAAGTGGTTTTATATCAAGAGATCAGAAGGTTTAGCAACTGTGTTGGAATCTATAAGGTTTTCCTTTACCTTTATTGCATTTACATCATCTTCATCCCTAAGAATATCATACCCTCTAGTTACAAATTGTAGTTTCTGTTTTTGAATCTAAAAGTAAGGTTAGAGTTGTATACAACAATTAAGGCTTTTGGCAGTTAGCAAGAAAGGTTTACCTAATAATAATGGAGTTTCATCATCTTTCATGTCTAATACAGCAAAGTTTATAAAGAATGCATGCTTACTAACTTTCATAAGCACATTCTGCAACATCCTTTATGATAGCTTAGTAGACTGGTTAATAAATTTCAAGTTGAATTTTGTAGGCTTCAACTTTTTACATCCTAGCTGCATAAAAATATTTAAAGGCAATAAGTTTATGCTAGATCTAAGATCATAAAGAGCTTCATCAAATTTTAAATGTCCAACTTTATAAGAAATAGTAAAACTCCCTAGATTTTTTTACTTTTTGGGCAAGAGTTATTGAAATTTAGGGTTGCAATCTTTTGCAAATGTGGCCTCTTTTAATTCCTTAAATAGCTCCTTTTGAATAGGCCTTAAGGTAGATGGTGCTACATTAAAACATTGCATATACATTCTTGCGATCATTCTTGGCTTTGCTTAAAGTTTCCCTTGTACCATTTCTTCTTTACCTATCTCTTTTTAACTTACCTCCTTGTTAGGTTGAATGCTTTCTAGTAGTGCTCTTCCCATTTGTAATAGCATTTAAACTCCTTTAATAGATCCTTCAATGTATTTTTTAGGATTTTCCTCATAATGCATCTTAATATTTTCTTTCTAAAGGTCTCTTTATAGGGTTTAATGCTCTCAAGGGCCTGTAATGCCATAGGGTCAAAACCTTTTAAAATTTTTCTTTCAAACCTTAATAGTTCCTTATTTTTCAAAATATCTTCTTTTCGTACAAAGTCTACTTAAGTTTGTTTTACAAAGCTGGGAAGGTTTACTACCATTGGTTCATCTATGAAATCATTCTTCTAATTAATTTCATTTATCTCAACATCTCTAAATGAATAGATAGCATTGCAAGCTTTCTTGCCTTACCTTACCTTTTAGAGTTGGACTCGGTATTGCTAGGTAAAATACTTATAAAGCGATTGGCTATTGCTTGGGTTAGTTGACCTATCTAGTTTTTAAGATTCTTGATTGATGTAGCTTGGCTTGGAATAATAGCATTATTGGCTTGCATCAACTAAGTCAACATATCTTTAAAACTTGTTTTTTTTCTTAAGGTGGATTGTAAGTTGATGGATTAAGGTGGAAGTTATTATTTTTGTGTTGGTGGCTTAGTGGTTGGGCTGATTTTAAGAAAAGTTAGGGTGATTTTACCATCCAGGGTTATGAGTGTTGCTATATGGATTGTAGTTAGGCATGGATTGTTGGATAAATTGGACAGGTTCTATCCTAAATTGATATTTTTCACTTAAATGGGGTTTTTCACAAATATCACATAAAACAAAAGGACTTTGGATTGTAATCACATGGTTGGCTTAGGAGTAAGCTCTTAAAGCTTTTATTTTTCTGGTTATGGCGACTAATTGAGAGTTATGGAGGTGATTACGTCAATATTAAACAAACTGGTAGATTTCTTACCTACCTTTCTCTCCATGTCCCATTGATAGTTGTTAGCGACCATTTCTTCAATCAACTTGTTAGCCTCTTCAACAGTCTCGCTCATGATTGCTCTTGCAGTAGTTGAGTCCAAAGTGGTTTTTATAAGTGGTGTAAGACCACTGTTGAAAATTTGAATTTGAAGCCATTGGGGTCATTCATCATATAGGCATTTTCTTAGCAACTTTTTGAATCTTTCCTATGCATCATATAAGTTTCCACGATTTACTTGCATGAATGGGTTATCTTATTTCTAAACTTAGCTGTTTTGGTTGGTGGGAAGAATTTTGCCAAAAATTTTTATATCAAGTCATCCCATATTGTGATAGAGCTAAGTGGTAGTGTGTCAACCATTTATTTGCCTTACCCCTGAAAGAAAAAAAGGTCTTAGTCAAATAGCATTGTCAGAAAGACTATTATAACGAAATGTATCACATAATTCAAGAAAATTTAAAAGATGAAGGTTAAGATCATTGTTAGATGTCCTTTAAACTCCACAAAAGTTTGGACCATTTGGATTATTGAAAGCTTGATCTCAAATTATTTGCTTGAATGGCTGGCCTTCGAATGGATGGTTGAAACAATCAGAATTAAGGGTTACATAATCCCTCAAAGCTTTTTTAGCTTTATTGTTTGCATTGTCCATTAGTGTTGATTGCTTTTTTCTTCTTTTTGTAAAAGTATTTTCAATTTCTTGATCCACTGGAGCTAAATCAACACTTTTGAATCTAAGCATACAAACAAGAAAAGATTAAAAAAAGATAAAAGCAAATAAAAAAAAAAGAATTTAGATTACAAAAGTTTAAGATATCTTTATTGATATTGAAAACATTACTATAATCCCTAGCAATGATGCTAAAAACTTGATTGCTACTTTTTGTATAGCCTATAAGTGCATAGATCAAGTAATAAAATTAAAGTGTTATAGTATCATCTCCAAAGGGATTATAGATTGTAATTGTTAAGTAGTTATCAACTACCAAAGGTGAAATCCTAAACTCTTATATTTAAACAAATGAAAATTTAGGGTTGATTGTAAAATAAGAAAAAAAAAGAGTAATGTAGGCTTAGATTTCACTTATCCAATTGTCACTTATCCAAAGGTGAAATCCTAAACTTTTATATTTAAAGAAATGAAAATTTAGGGTTGATTGCAAAATAAGAAAAAAAAGAGTAATGTAGGGAAACTAGAGACAACATCTAAAACAAGATCTAAAGAACTAATAATTACAAACTTGAAAATAATGAAAGCTAGAGATTGCTGAAAGTAAAAGACTTATGTAGGATCAAGATTTGTAACATGAAACTTAAAGGCTTGTAGGAAAAAGTGTTGTGTCCAAAACTAATCTTGCATAAAAGAGTATTTGGAAAGCAAAGGTTCAAAACAAATTAAACTAGAAGAATAAAAATGATTGTCGAAAATAGTGAAGTAGAAAACAAAACTTGAAATTGAAAATAAGAGATCTTGTAAATACTTTTTGAATTAAAGAAAAAAATTTTAAAGAACCAATCTTTTGGTATCGGTAAATCTATCACTTAAGTCGATAACTAGACTAAAAAAAAACTAAGAAAAGAAAATAGAGAAGAAGTGAAAGATAAGAGGTGTGGGATGATAAAACAAGTGAGAATGGCCTCTTTATTTATAAAGGGGATTTCAACCATAGGGGATAGCATTACAAAAGTTTAATTTTTATTCAAATACTAAATATAAGGGTTGTCCTAATCTTTTAAAGAAGCTTGGCCACATGGGATTCTTAGTTCTTAAAAAAGTGTAGCCAAATGGGTGTTTTGAGAAGCAATCTTGGTCATATGATCATCTTTGTGTAATCTTGATTCAAGACTCCTTCCTTCATTCGGCTAAGATGGATTCAAGATAGGATAATTTTCTTCTTTATCCAAACTTTTAAAATTCAAAGAGATAAGTCCTCATTCTAGTAAATTCTTCAAAGCTAAAAAAAAATAATCTCCTAGGATGAAACCATCTTTGGCTAAATATCTCTAGTGTTCTTGTAAGGTTGAACTTCTTCAATTACGCTTAATCTCTACTGGTCAAATAGATAAGTCTTTAAGCAATTGAATTTGCATGGAGTTTTCTTGAAAAATAGCTATGCCTAATGAATTCAGCTTTGAGTGTCTTTCATTGATGCAAATTCTTCTCTTGGGCGCATGATAAATCCTAGTGTAATTAGAATTCTTGGATCTTGTTTAAACCCTTATATTTAGTATTTACTTGTCTAAACAAGGCAAAAAGGCAAAAAGTAATTTCTTGGTCTTGCGTTTTTGCCTTTTTGCCTTGTTTGTCTATAGGATATCAGTTTAGACTTTAATAAGAGCTACCCTGTTTTCACTAGTATACAAGATAGAGGTAGTATTACCTTTTGGGTGGAAATTCCTTCTCTAAGAGTTTTGATAGAAGTAAAGTTGGATGAGGTAAATTGAGTTTGAGATTACTTTGAATAATTAAACATCATAGAGGGAAAGAGGCTTTCAACATTCTATCATGGATAAATGTACCAAAAGAGGCACATGACAAGAAATGCATCCCGACATTTTCATAAAGAAAAAATAGTTTTAAAGAAAATCTTGCCAAATCAATAAGACAGTAAAGGAAAGTGGGCAGCTAATTGTAAGGCCCATTTGTAGTAAATAAGGCATTCTTTAGTGGAGCCTTAATTTTAGTAGAAATGGATGGTGATAAATTGCCAACTCTAGCAAATTATGATGTTGTAAAGAAATATTACGCTTGAAAAAAGAGAACAATATAGAAAAAATGAAAAAATGAAAACCTAGAAAGGGTAGTTTAAACCAAAAGAGGGTCGTTTAAGTTGAAAACTTGAAAAGATAGCTTAAATGAAAGAAAAGCTAAGGGAAAATCCTTTAAATCCAAAGTGAAATAGTACAAAATTGGATAGATTAGAAACAAGGTAAAAGGGAATGAGTTTGTTGCAAACTTCCATTGGTTACAAAGAAAAAGGCAAGGATTAGTCATAAGAGTTCAAATATAGCAAGATCACAAATTTAATGAGTTTTTTTAGAAAAGATTTGGTCTGAATTGACTTGGTTTGTCAAATGTTGATTATTTAAAGAAATGATATTTGATTCAATAAGTACCTTTTCAATTTTTTAATCTTTTGTGTTTCAATAAACCTATCTTTTCAAACCAAGATAAATATCTTATTGTTGATTAAAGCTCATATTCAACTTTGAACATGCAATCATTGTATTTGTCACTAAAAATTAGAATAATTATTGATAATGCTCATAATAGACTAATGTATTGTTCAAAAAGAAGAATAGAAGGATAATAAAAGGTAATAGTACAAGAAAGCAAGGATCAATTGATTGGTAAGAAAGGTGAACAAAAAAGGAATTTGGAAGAAGCTTCCAAATAAATAAAGATCACAAAAGGAACAAAAAAAAAAGAAAAGAAAGAAAAGGGCATGAAAACAAAAGGGGAAGATATTGAGGTAATCTCTAGAGTTTGAAAAAGCTAAACTAAACTTGAATATTGAATTAATGTGATCAAGAAACACATTGTATAAATCATTGATTGCATCTCTACCATACAAATCCATTATAGTAGTCATATGCATTGTATACATTCTTTTGATAAATTACGTTGAGGGTCTAACAAGAAATGATGACAACAAAACCAGAATGTTTTTCAAAACAAGGTTTCATTAGCCTAAGGAAAAAAGCTTGCCACTAGTCATCTTTTATTTTTTGACCTATGGTTCAATCTCGGTTTTCTTTATTTTTCAATTTGTGACTCAATCTTGGTTTTCTTTTATTTTTCAACCTGTAGTTCAATCCCCATCATTCTTTATTTTTTGATTTATGGTTCAGTTCCAATCATCCTTTATTCGTTGACTTATGGATCAATCATGATTATTCTTTATTTTTTAATTTACATCTCAGTCCTGGTCATCTTTTATTCCCTGACTTGCAATTCAATCTCGATCGTTCTTTATTTTTTGACTTGCAGTTTAATCTTGATCATTCTTTATTTTTTTATTTTCAATTTAATTTCAATTGTCTTTTATTCTCTGACTTACAGTTCAATCTTAGTTGTTCTTTATTTTTTAATTTATGGCTTAATCTTGATCATCATTTATTTCTCGACTTGCGATTCAATCCCTTTCATTCTTATTTTTAGATTTAAGGCTCAATCATGGTTGTCCTTTATTTTTCAACTTGTGGTTTAATCTCGGTCTTTTTTTTTTATTTATAACTCAGTCCGGATCGTCCTTTATTTCCAGACTTATAATTCAGTTCCGGTCATTTCTTTATTTTCTAACTTACGGTTCAATCACAGCTGTCTTTATTTTTTGACTTGTGGTTTTGTTTCAGTTATTCTTTTATTTAATTGACTTACAGTTTAATCCTAGTCATTCTTTATTTTTTAACTTACGGTTTAGTCACAATCATTCTTTATTTTTTGACTTACAGTTTAGTCTTAGTCATTTCTTATTTTTCACATGCGATTTAATCCCAGTCATTCTTTATTTTTTGATTTGTGGTTCAATCTTGATCATCTTTATCTCCTAACTTGCGATTTAGTCCTGGTGTCCTTTATTTCTTGACTTGGGATTCAGTCTTAGTCATCTTTATTTTTTGATTTATGGATCAATTTCTGTTATTCTTGTTTTGTGACTTATGTGTCAATCCTAATCATTTTTCTTGTAAATTACTCTAGATCACTTTCAACTTAGATACAAAAAAAATGAAAAAATAAAAAACTCTGTTTAAGAAGCAACATTTGGATAAAATTATTATCTATATTTTAGCATTATTACTAATCTTCAGAAATATATACACTTAATTTTATCTAGGATATTTTATCATTTTAATCCAATCTTATATTTGTAATTGGGTCTCGATCATCATTTTTCAAACTCATTGCATGATCCATTTTTAAATACTCCAATATGAGGCCCAATATGGGCCACATAGTAAGACCTGTTGCATAGACCTAAAAGAATGCCCAAAATGACTCAATAGAAGGCACGATAAAAAAATCATCCTTAAATCTCGTTATTGACCATTAAACAAAAGAACCCAAAAAAAAAAAAGGCTTGACCTAAAATAAAATGATGAGAGTCTAAATGAAGCTTAAAATGAAACAAATGTAGGAAGCCCAAACCAAGCCCAAATCCACTTAATAAAAGGAAAAACAAAATCCTACGTGGAGATGTGAAAAAAAACATGTGAAATCATAAGAAAAATTGTTGTAAAAAAAAAAGAAGAGAAAAGAAACTACATGATGATCTAGCTAATGTGGGTTTGTAAGAAGAAGCAGTGGTGAAAACCAAACAAAAAACCTGAAAGAAAGTGGCCAATTACAATAGAAGAAGGAGAAAAGGAAAAAACAAGAGAGAATGAAGTAGTAGAAAAGAGAAAATAACCAAAAAAAAAGGAAAGAGAAGTATTTAAAAGCAAAAAAAATTCTAGAAAAAAGGCAAGAAAAGAAAAACTCATGAGATTAGAAAAAACTGGTTAGAATGCCAGTAGTTAAAAAAAAAGACAAGAAAAAGCTTTAGAGTGGAAGTGAAGACAAAAGAAAAGATAGCAGTAATAAGAAAAACAAAAAAAAAGTCTTAAAGAAGGTACCAAAAAAAGAGAACCAAAGAAAAGAATACTAGAGTAAAAAAAAAGAAAAAAATGAGCATTTGGGAAAAAAAATAAAAGAATACCAGAGAAAGACCAATAGCATTCAGAGAAAAAAATAACTTGAAAAAAAAATCTATAAAAAGGTAAAATAATCAGAAAAAGGAAAAGGTATTCATGTAAAAAGGGAGACCAGTACCAAAAAGGAAAAGAAACCCATAAAGGGGAAATGATAAAGGTAGCTTGCCATGTTTGTCTCATTCTATATGAAAACCTGAAGTTTATTTTTCATTCATTCTATGTTTGTTTTTTTTCTTTTACATTAGTTGTTGTTTATAGATTACGTTTGTTTGTGTTTGGTTGAAATGCATGCTCAATGCTTGTTATTTTCTTAACCTGTTAATTTTGTTATTTGTGTTTTTCTTTTCTTTCTTTGCTCCATAATCTTATAAAAATGATGAAAGCATGAAAATAATCGTGAGGTCTAGGAGTTATGGGCTATTAGTTGTCAATCATCATTTGTATCAACCAAGAATGTTTCTAACTTCAACTTTTAGGCTTTAGATTTTTATTTTTAGCACTACTATGCTGATGTGAAATTTGGTGCATTTTATGGACTTGTTTTACAACTTTGACATTAAAAAAAAAGATAGGATTCTTAGGTAGAGCAAGTCACTACCCGGATAGGAAAAAGAAGGAGTTTGAAAAGCTTAAGAGTTCATCCTTGTTAATTTTTTCTTACGCATAGTTTACATGGCCACTGTTTCCATACTTTTGCATGTGGGCCAGTGGGATACTACAGTCTCTTACCTGTTGGCCATATTGGGTTTTATCCATGAAACTAGTAGGCCAATCTAATGGGTTTGATTTTTCTTAATAAGCCTATGCATATTTCTCTTGGAGCTAATTATATCTCACATTTTATACATTTGATTTTCCTTGTTTCTCATTTTTAATTTAAATGTAATTATATCTTTCATGCTTTAATTTTCAATGTGATTCATTCTTCATGTATTTTTAAATTTATAAAAAATAGTAACAAAATAATAATAATAAATAATAAGAAAGAAAAAGATTTTGAAATCTCTACCTAAAAGTTTGTGAGATTAAAAATCGTATTTTAAAATTTTAATTTTGCCTAAATATTAAAGAATTATTAAATTAAAATAATTAAAATAATAAAGCTAGATAAAAAATAATAATAATTTTAATGAAAAAAAGAAGAAAATATACAAATATATAAAATTTATTTTTTAGAGAAATTATAAAAAAATGAGCTTACTCCGAAAATCTACCTAGATGTTGAAATTTTTAGAGAAATTTGTAAATTTTTAAAACCCTAAATGAAACCCTAACTAAACCCTAAATAAAACCTTAAGTGAAACCGTAAACTCTAAGTGAAATCTAAAACCCTAAATAAAACCCTAAACTCAATATGTAAACCTAAACTCAAATCACTTTTGAAACCTAGATCCATCCAAAGCTCTGAAACCATCCTAAATTTTTAAGGATTTGTATGAAAATCTTTTGTGAAGTAATCTATTTCAAAATGTCGTCAAGAGGATGGGGTATTTAGGACATTTTATTTCATTAAGATTTTTCATGTAATTCCTTAATTAAAACAATAATGAGATTAGATAAAAGAAGAAAAATAAAAATGAGATCTTAAATATAAATAGTCGCATCCAAACTCTTTCTAAAAGTTGGAGAGTCCATGTGGTCTTTTTATATTTAAGAACTTGATCCCAAGTCGCGTCTCTTCATCTCTTATAACATACATTTGCATACACATTTGTATTTATTGCATATATATATATGTGTGTGTGTGTGTGTGTATCTGAGAGAGAGCTTTGATTATTGCTATTATGGTTTATTATAGCCTTTTTCATTTTACTGCACAAAATTTTTTTTTCAAAAATTTATTTTAAAAAATTAATATTTTGAAAAAAAATAATTCTTAATACTCTATCTAGATGTTGCAGAGTCACCAACAATTATTGTTTGCAAATAATGCTATTTTATTTTTATTTTTAAAATGATGTTGTGACAATCTTAGATGAAAAGAATTATCTTTGAATTCTACTTATATATTAAAGAATTATAAGGTATTTTTTAAATTTAAAAATTCTCATAATATTCCTAAATAAAGATCTTTAATTGATTTTCTTTCTTCAAAATGAAGAAAATTATTATTAAATCTTAAATACAAAAAATCATTTTTATCTAAAACTAAAGATAATGAATGATTGATTGGCACCAATTTTTATGGGCACTATGGGGATATTAATTCTTTCCTATATATAACTGACTCTAGAACCCAATCTTATTTTTGTAAATCAAAATTATCTTTTTAATAAACTTTAAACCATTTTACTGTTTTATTAAAAAAATAAAATTTTTTTGTGGCTAATTACAACTTAAAAAAGATTGGTGACGACTTTTCCTTTTCTTGATTTCAAAATTTTTTTTACACTTAGCGATCGAATTTCTGGATGATATATTATAACACACTTTATGTGGTCAATAAAGTATCTCAATTAGTCTTAATTGAATTAACTCAAAAAATCTTTGACTAAAGTGAAATAAGAGTTTAGAATTATTCTAAAGTTTATTTATGAGCTAATGTCAATAACAAGACTAAATATGGTTGAACAAAAAATTGAGTAAATACTACATGTTCAATGTTTAAGTCAAGATATTTAGTGATAAAAGGATATTAATTATATATCAAGACCATGCATGGATAGATTGTCAAGCCATATTGACTATCTTTAGCAATTACAAGTCATGACAATGTAGCTAACATTAATCATGATTTATAAGATCAGATTAACTAATTAGAGAATTAGTTGATGAAATCAAAAGTTTTGATTCATCTAAGTTTGAATATAAGGATTACAATACTTATGTTAATTGCTAACATGCTAAGAAACTTAATGGGTCATACACAATAGGATATGTTGTGAAAGATTAAAATTAGGATAAATGAAGTTGGACATAATTTATTGTGTTAAAATCCAATATAGAGAAACATAATAAAGTCCAATACTAAATGGGACATTGTATGGCCAGCCAAGTAAGTAATCCTATTAAAAATATGACCTAGTCAAGGGATTATTCTATTGATAATAGAATTAAGTATAAGAAAATGCTAATACCTTAGGGTTTTGACTTACCCTTTGTCTCTATATAAAGAACTTAAGCTGCCCTATCTCTTGTAGCATTTTAAGATAATAGACATCTTATATATTGAGAACAATTGAGACAAAACACAAAAAGGGTAATCAACTAATCTCATTAGCTAGAGATTTCAATTTTAAGTTCTTTCCATCCCTTGGAGAAGGTTCTTTTACCTTTTTTGTGTGGATCACTATTAGAGGTTGGATGTTTAGACAACTCTAGCTTTTCTAAAACAACTCTAGCTTTTCTACTTTACTTGGTGCAAAGTAAAGTCGGCACAAGAAGTAATATGCTCATAGCCAAAACTAATTGTTGTATTTGTATGATCTTGTTGATTGATTCTTGGTCTTAGGGAGTTAAAAATCTTAAAATTCTGCTTCTAATACTTTGTATATTGATACACAATTCCTTGCAATATCTTCATTGCAACATCTTTTCCCGAAGCACAAAAGGTTACACGATCCTAAGCTTGCAATTGTTATTGTTTGTGATGAAATTTTTCAAAATACAACTTTAAAAGGTTGGTCCAATTCTTCATTAATGATACTAAAAGCAACCTGTTAAACAAACTTATCAAATAAATTACGCTTAAAACTAAATTGTAAGTTCCAATATTATGCTAATCTAAATATTTACAATCAAACTTAAAAGTTAAACTAACATGACAATGAAATTTAGATAGTGGAATAGAAACCAACCAATCGGTTTCAAGTAATTACAATAATGCAAATAAAACAAAAAGCTACAATCACATTTTTTACAAAAATCAAGGATGATAGCACATTAGTTCAGTCAATCCAAAAACTAAGCTTTGATAAAAATTTTCAATTTGAGCATTCAAGCATACAAGATAATAATATTTCAAAATTTTCTTCCTCTCACTTATCCATCTCATAAATTCAAACTTCCAATTGCTATAAAATCAATAAAAAAAAGAAAAGTTAATACCATATACATAAACTTAAATAAATGAGTTTGACAAACTCTTCCCAAACATTTTTATCTAAGGAAACTACTCGCTATCACTTCTTGAGATTCTTAGTATTAGCAAAATTATGCATTTGCATTTCTTGTTGTTTGTCATTCAAATTTTAATTTCTTAAACCAATAAAAAATTATATAATCAACCAATTTATCGAATAAAAAAAAGAAATCTATTATCTTTTTGCATTTATAATGAGATAAACTAAGTATCAGTGAGATCAATCTTTATGATGATTTCTGCCACTATAACCTTTGGCATCTTGAGTTTCTTTTGATTCACCTTTTTTTCCCACTCTATCGGTTTTCCATTAGGTTTAACTCTTTCCAAATCACCGTCATCATCATCATCATCGTAATCATGGTTTAAAGCTTTCAAACTACACCAAAATGATGATGCTTCTTAGGTTTTGTTACACTAAGATTTCTTAGAACTTTATATAAGGTAGAGACTTCTATGTTTTTCTGAAAAATCTTTAATATTGTCATATGCATCACCTAGCTTATCAAATGGGTAGCAAAAGATAATAAATATATATATTACATGTCTAATGAAATGTTAAGGTAACTTTTGCCTCAATTTCTATTTCACATGTTACAAACCCTTTCATCCATAATTGTCAAAAGATACAAATTTTAGCTCATAATGCTCATTTGAAACCTAATTCCTATTCTCATAATTGATTTTTATCTTTATATATTAGTATATTGCAATATAGCCAATAATAAGCACTTAAAACGAACAATGAAAGATGAAGACAAAATTTACCAATTCAGAGAAATAAAAAAGTACCGACATCCTCTATGAAAATGCTTAATTAAATCTCGTTAATGCTAAAAAATAACAAACTTTTCTACTTATTTTCTTCTTTTTTGAACTTCTTTTAATTCTTAAAATGCCATGTATCTGAAGTTGCTTAAAGCCTGAAGTTGAAAAGTTGAATTGAATTGTTTGATTTGAAACAATTCAGAGATTATCCACATATATTCAGCTTCATATTTGAAAAAATGTTTGATTTGTATAATCCAAAAAGCTTGAAGTCGTAAAGCTGAACCATTTGCAAAAATCTTTTTCACAGTGAACCAAACGATATAGATTTTCATACAATATCATGTCAAAAAGAAAATTGCCCTATCATTGAATCAAACAACATTTCATGTTCATATATGCATATCGATAAAGTATTATTGAAAATCAATCTATTCCAAAGAAAACAATAAAAAAAGAACATAGATAATAATGCATGGCTAACCTAGTAACAACATGTTGTGGCCTTGTTTAAAAAAAATAATCATTTTTCAAGTTTAGTTTTCCATATATTCAATATTGCTGTCCATATTAAAAAATAAAGAAACATTTTTAAAAAATTCAAAATCAAATTAGCAAACTTGTTTTGCACCACACATTTATTAACAATTAACCATCACATGTTTAGTTTCCTGTTTCCACCACATAAGTGGTTGTTTTTATAGATATATAATTTTAAATATGCTTCTTTATCAAAATCCAAAACCCAACAATTAAAAACCTAAAAATTAAAAGAGAAAAAAATACTAATAATTAATCAATAAACCTAGTTTTATGTCAAATTGCATTTCTAACCTGCCTAAGATCTTTTCTTTTAAAAGTTCTCCTTACACCTTTAAGCATTGAAAAAGTTATCTTTAACAGCACTTTTAAACCTCTGGCCACGATTTCATGTGGTGGTAGCATCTCATGATCTCCATCTTTATCTTCTACACTTCCAACCACTAGCAGCATCATCATTCTAACAACTTTACCCAACCCTTCTCTTTTTTCCAAACTGTAGATCCACCGACAATCCATGTTCGACTCAACCCTTGATGTCAAAATATGAGAAAATGAAGTTCATTGGAAGATTAAGTGAAAGAAGATTATGTTGAAAGGGAAAAAGAAGACTAAAATGAAAAAGGAAAGAAAATATAAAAAATGGGAGGATACTAGTAAAAATAGTCTAAGAAAAAAGTCATTTCCCCCTCCTTTTTTTGATCCTCCCTATCTTTCTCTTGATCTATTTTTTTCAACCTTATCCTCTTACTTCCCACTTACTTATATGTCTGTCTTTATAGAACATTTTCATGTCTTTTTTAACACAATAACCTCAATAAACAACAAATTTTCTTTTATGTTTTTTAATGAACAAAGGTTACATTAGAAAAAGGTTGGAGACAAATTTATATGGTAGTTAAATATATTAAAAAAAATTAGTTGAAGTGTTAGTATTTTTAGAAAATAATTTAATCATTTTATTTTTTTAATTAATTATTGGTATTATCTTTCATAAAAATTAATTGGTATTATTCTTATTTGAAATTTGAAATAAAATAATTTTATTTTTCATATAGAAAAAGTTAAAAAAATTAAACTTCTCAATATAATTTTTTTAATTTAGATGGAATATTCTATTTTTAGCCAAAAATGACTATAATTGCATAAAAATATAAAATATAGTGATAAATTTGTATTAAAAAATAGTGATAAATATAAAGCCCTAATATAGTATAGTGGAAAATTTAATTCTTTTTTCCTTTTTAATAAAAATTGAAAAACAAAAAGAAGAGAGATAAATATTTAGTGATAAAAAAACGTAAATTTTTTTAAGACAAAATCATGGAGCTCTACAAATATGAAAAAAAATTAAGTTTGAAGGAGTGGCAACTTCTAGCATGGTCATGGTAACAAGTTCAACTTTTTTGGCTCTAACTCCAACTCCAATCATAAAATTTAGGTTTTTTTATTATAAAATTTAGGTTTCTGAATTAAAAAATTTAACCTAAACTCCAATCATAAAATTTAGGTCTTTCGATTATAAAAGAGTGAAAGTCATGCCAACTCCAAGTGAAAATGGAAAACATGACAATGGGGGTATTACTCATCCTAAGCAAGAGCTTAAACTACAAAAAATAAACCCGTGATGTTGAAAATATTGCAAATGACAACTTAAACAAAAGTTAAAGCAAAAAATAATTATGTCATAACTTGACCTTTCACATTTGAGGTTATGTAGATAGCTTGATCAAGTTGTCAAGTTCAATCAATTAAAACAAATGCTTCTTTAAAGTAAATTTTGGTTCAATTTTCCAACCTCAAGTTTGATAAAATTGAACAAAAGTGCAAACAAATTTTGGTGCCAAGAAGCAAATTAAATTTTAAAACTTGCCTATTATAAGAATCAAAATTTTCATCCATATTAATTAATCGATTAATTAATTCCTAAAAGAAATTAAATATGGTAAAAATGATAAGTAAGTCAATAAACAACTTTTATAGTTGATCGACAAGTCCACATCAACTTAACAAAGGATTATTTTAGACCAACTTAGAATAAAATTTGCAATTGAACTTAATTTTTGGGCTTGAAACAGACCCATAAAATGTGACCATCGATTGGCTCACAAGATAGCCAACCAATGGAAAAAGAATCCAATTTGCATTAAGAATGAATTTAAACGAATTAATGGCTTTATTAATAAAAAAACAGGGATCAAGCCGATCAATAGTTTCTCTGTTGATTAATTGGCAGTGTGAGGATAAGTTAAGAGATAATTCTCTAAATTATGTCCTTTATAAATTCCAAAGATAATTAATCTTTTTGAATTATTAGGTCTAAAGGATTCTGTTCGATATTTAGATTTATCCCTTGGTCATTCAATCATTTCTCAACCTCTCTCTATAAATAAGCTTCTTTTGGTCATTTTGAACAATCAACCAACAGCTTTCACTCTTGACCTTTCAAGTCCTTTTAAGAAGTCTCCCTATTTCTCTCACCCCACATCATTGCAATACCTACCTCAGCCAACCTAAACCCTTGAGACATTCTCTAGCCTTAGCTTGAGCTATCACTTAGTCCTAAACCTCCATCCAACTTTTCAACTCAAAGCTTGCATTAAAACTAAACACAACCACTAAATGATCGTCACCCATTTTGATCAATCAACCCCAGTCTACCAAAGTACTACATTTATTCCAATCACCCATGATTCCCTCTTAATTAGCTTAACTAGCTTAACCTCCATCGATAACTTATATCCATTGCTTAATTCTCTGTTTCATTCTAAAACTTACTTATGTACTCATTAAAAGTCTTGAAAATCCTGTCATCATTGCTGATCAATCTATACATGTCATAGCCAATTAGTATTGCTTACTAGACTAATCTATCACCTTATTATCTCACTCCTGATCACCAAACAAAACCTCCTAAATTTTAATACTTGTCACGACCTATCCACCATTAACCCAATCATCCATTAACAATCATTACTCACAAATTCACCATAATTACCCAATTAATTTGCCATAACCTACCTATGTTAGTTGATTGATACATCATTCAACCGTTCATCCTATAATATAAGCCCTTCATCAATGATCACTTACTTGTTCAATTTCTCGATATCATTCACTTGCTTACTTGATACACCTTGCCCATTATGATCAATTAACATATTATCCCACTATTCGACTCATGACTTCTATTGTTTGTTACTATTCGTTAGTCCTTCTTGTTATTTAAACATTGCTAGCCTAGTCATCTTACTACTTTTCAATGATCAATTTAATCCATTATCTCATATCTTAATCTGGACGATTTGTTTAGGCATAATTCTTTAAATAACTCTAAGACATCTTAGGCCTCTCATTAACAAATGAACACGTGACATTCATAATGTAAAATCATTCATCATTTAGTTTTAGGAATGTATGATGTATACCACTTAGTTATTTTTAAGATTTTGCTAATTATTAAAGGTAGTGGATATTTTATGATGTAAATCCACGTTTAGCATGCCATGCATAGTCTTATCATATAGATTAGGTATTAAAACGGGTTCTACTAAATATGCCTTAGAAGTATTGTATAATATGTTATTTAAATATGCCATTTAAATTAGGTCGCATTTTATGCATTTTTGGTTACCATTTTTAGATTTTATGTTAATAGCATGAACAACTTTACTTTTTATGGACTTGATTAATACTATGATGTTTTGCATCATTCAATGGTTGGTAGACTAACCAAGGTTGCATGTCCATATGTATATTTTTAGATACATGCATGACAACATGGGACATGTAAATTGCTTATAAATTGCATGACATTAAGAATAAAATGGAGAAATATGCTCTTTAACTTGTAAGCTAAGTTAGGCATGGTGTGAAATGGAAAAGTAGAGGCTGTGTTTATCCTAGATGGGATTTGGAGCTTTTATTCCTCTAATATTTTATTTACTATCTCTAAAACAAGTTCTTGATAAAAACAAAACTATCAATTCTCGAGATACAAATAAATTGTGTGGCAACTCCTAATCAAACCAAGAATTTCAACATTGAGAAAATGCTAAAGGATTTAACACATAATTTGGGAAAAAGAAAATATGAAGATAATTTGGAAAAACAATTTCAATAAGACAATTAAATAAGAAAAAAACTAAAGAATTAAAATCTCCAAAGCTCCTGTATGTTCTAGAAGGAAAATTTAAAGAATAAAGTCTCTACAGTTCTAACAAACAAATTTAAGAAAACTATTAGGAAAAGGAAAAAAAATCTAAGAACTAAAGTTTTTAAAGCTTTCACAACTTTAAAAAGTAAGATTTGAAGAACAAAGTCTTTAGAATTTCAATAAATCATACCAAAGAAAGAAGATTTAAAAATAAAAGTTCGAAAATTCATAAATCTTTAAATTTGATATTAAATTCCATGAATCCCTAAATTATGATCAAATTCCAAGAATCGCTAAATTTGGGATCAATTTTGAAAAATCTTTGATTTTGGGATCAAATTATAAAATTCCCAGAATCCTTAAATTTTTTGTCCAAACTTATTAAATTCAAGATTAAGGCTTTGCTTGGAGAAAGGGATGGAAATGGGTAAGTATTGAAAACTTGTTAATCTAATGGTTAAGCTATAAAATAAGAAAATGGTTATTAATTTTAACTATTGGATTAATAAGTTTTCTATTCTTACCACTTTTTATCCTTCCTTTAAAGCAATGCCTAAGTTATCAAAACCCTTTAAATGAATTTTTGCTGAAGAAAAAAATTAGATGATTTTCTTTTATTTAAGAATTTTTAGAGATTGTATTGTACATTCTTGATAAATTGAAATTGTTATTTAACTCCAAATTTGCATTGTCATTTTTTTTTTAAATAAGAAATTTGTATGTATAGCTAGAAATGGAGTGATAACATGATGGAAAGGGAGAAGGAGAAAGTCAGCTACCATATTGAGTCACGACAATCAACTTTCTTTCTTTTTTTTCTTTGTTGTTTTTGCTTTTTTATTTACTTTTTTATTTTTTATATTTTTCTATTAAAATTTTGAAGAAATTAAATTATGCTTTAATAAACATCTCGCCATAGTGGGTTAACATGCCTAAATGGCTTAAAGCCTTTTTTTATTCTTGCAAAAATAGGCCCAATTCAACTAAACTTAAACAAAAATTGGATTAAGTGAGCCTAAATTAAATTAATCAAAATAAGTCCAATCAAAATGTCTAAATATGTTCAAATTAAAATAATCCAACTCAAAATTAAAAATTGAGATCCCAATTAATGTCATCAAATTATTGCAAATAAAATATAGTGTTTGAAAAAGATTTTCCATCATCTTCCCAAATTGAATTGTTTATAGATTGTCTAATTAGATGATTAAAAAAATATTTTTTGATTAGAGAAATTATGAGGTTATTGAGTTAAGTCAAAGCAATCATACCAAATTTAAGCTAATTTTTTATTATAAAACCTAAAAGTTTAAACTTTTATTCATTGAAACAATTTTACAATATGAACAAATCTCAGTAGCTAATATCAACAAGAAAATAACTTCTTATTGTCTCACTATACTGCATAAATACAAAGTACCCTTGAAGAGGGTTAAAAAGTATTGTTGTTAATTTCATTTTCATATTGATTGTATAGATTGATATATTTTAGTTATGTCAAAATACGGTACACTTAAGAGTGGTTTTAATACTGGACTTGGTATCGACTAATACTAGTTGTTGTCGTTAGCTTCACTTAATTTCAGAGAATTTCGATGGAATGGCTTGTTTCCATCGATATGTAAATGTGAAAAATCTTTTGTAATTTTTAACTTGTCTTTTTTTTTTTACTATTTTTAGCCTAATAAAAATAAAACTAAAATAAACCTAAAAGGTTAGGTTTCTCTATTTTTTACTGCAATTTATTTTCTTTTACACTTATTTTTTTCAAACCAAAATTTATAAGTAGTTCGATCTCTTTTAAAAAAGCAATTATGCTCTCTCTCTAAATTTTAAGAATCCTAAAACTAAAATGAATTTCTTTTTTCATCTTCTTATTATTTTCTTAATATATTTTTACATGAAAAAGAAAATTGTTTATTTAAATATTTATTATCAAATTAAGGGTTCAAAAATATTGTCATAAATTAATGATATTATTTGTTATACTTTTAAAGTTATTTATTTGGTTTTTGAATATCTTGTATATTTATTTGGTTTTTGTAGTAGTATTATGTACAAATTCATGTATATATATGTATTAAATCAAAAAATTCAAAATAATATGTCAAAACAATTGTTACCCGACATATATCATTAAAAAAAATAAAAACAAAAACATTATGCAATACGATATTAACAGATTTGTTGAGAAATTCACCTTTGTCTAAAATTAAGACGAAAGAAAATGAAGATCCATTAACTCATTCACTAGGGCACATCTCTTTTTTAGATTGTTTTGCCAGCCAACTTGTAGTATTGTTAGCTCTACATTTAATTGAAGACACAAAAGCAATATACATTAAAATTATGATATGGGAAGCAAAATTGTAGAACTGATATAATAAAGAGATTAATTTTAGACTTTGATCCAAATTTCAACTATCTTTTCAGATCTAATGAGTATCATTTCGATTGATCAATCCAATTTTGATAGTACTATCTTAATCAATGCCTTTGTCAGTAGACACAAGTTAACATTTTCCATAAATTGAACTTTGATGACATAAAACCAAAATTATTAATATCGTACCATACAATGTTTCGATTTTTTTTAAAAAAAAGGTATATATCGATATTAGTTATTTTAGCATATTATTTTTATTTTTTGATTTAATGCAAATATATTTATAAATATACATGAATTTGTACATAATAGTACTACTAATAATATGCAAAATAAATATACAATATTTTCAAAAACTAAATAAGTAAGTTTAAAAGTATAATAAATAATATCATCAATTTATCATGATATTTTTAAATATTTAATCTGATCATATGATATTTAAATAAGTAATTTTTTTCTTGTAAAAATATATTGAGATAAAAACAAAGAGATGAAAAAAAATATATAATTTTAGCTTTAGAATTCTTAAACTTTAGAGAGAGAGCACAATTGCTTTCTTAAAAATGAATTTTGCTTTCAAAAAACAAAGTGTAAAAGAAAATGAGTTGTAGTAAAAAATAGAGAAATCTAACTTTCTAGGGTTATTTTAATTTTATTTTTATTATGTTAGAAATAGTCAAACAACAAAAGACAAATTAAAAATTACAAAACATATTTTACATTTACGTATTAGCCAAAACAAGTTATTTTATCAAAATTAATTGAAATCAGTTGAAATTAAAGAAAATAATTGATATTATCCGGTATTAAGTTCGATATAAAAAATCACCTTTAAATATATTATACTTAAACATAACTAAAACATAACCAATATAATGATACGGAAACAAAATTAACAATAAGATACCAAACTTAAAATATTATAAATAATTTAGACCATAATCATCATATTTACCACGACCATAAGTTTTACCATTAGCCTAACCCATCATGAAGCCTTCGATCAAGTTTGGCCTAAATTTGCCTTAAAGTAGCTTTAGATAAAACTATCTAAAAAGCCTTATTGCCTATTTAAACAGGCACATAACCATCATCTCTCACTTTTACATTATAGCCCCATTTTGAGTTGGTTTCCTCCACTTAAGAAAAAAAAAATCATAGTCTATTGTTTTCTTACCTTTTTGCAATGGTACCAAACACTTTTTTTCCTTTTTTGGGGCATGTATAATCCTTTAAACTTTCACATCTTATTTTAATCCTTATACTCTTTTTTTTCTATTCATATCTTTTATTTCTTACTTAAATCAAGCATTTTCTGACAAATAAGAAAAAAATGCAATCATTTTTGTTGTCATTGCTTTTTCAATTTCTTCACCTGTGTTCAACTTTTTTATTTAATTATTGGATTCTCAATTCAATTTTTTCTGATCTAAATTGTCTCCTTAGTTCATAATCCCTTTTTGGGTATTTCAGATTATTCTTTTTACTATTGATTTTACCTTAATTTACCTTGCAATTTAATTTTATGCTGGTTTTGGGTAAGTTTTGTCTTAAAGCTAATTTGCTAGTAACTTATGTTATTTTTTAAGTATATTTTGATGTTATTAGTTCTAGCTGCTTGGTATTGTAAAGACTCCACATTGTTGAATTTATATTTGATGCAAGTTTTCTAAATGATCAACACCTATTTTGATCAATCGACCCTAGTCTACCAAGGTACTCCATCTATTGCAAGCACTCAAGACTCCCTTTTAATTAGCTTAACTAACTTAACCTCTCTCGATAACATCTATCTATTGCCTAAATCTCCATTTCATTCCAAAGCTTACTTAAGTACTCATTAAAAGCCTTTAAAATCCAATCATCATCATTAATCAATTAGCACATGTCTTAGTCGATCAGTATTACTCATTGAACCAATTTATCACCTCACAATCTCATTTTTGATCATTCAACCAAACCTCTTAAATTTTTCCTTCAAATTTTGATACTTGTCACCACCTATCCACCATTAACCCAATCATTCATAGACAATCATTGCTCACCAATTCACCATAATCACCTAATTAATTTGCCATAACATACATATACTAGTTGATCAATGCACCATTAAACCATTCATCCTACAACTAAAGCCCATCATCACTGTTCACTTGTTCAATTTCCCAATATCATTCGCTTGCTTACTTGAAACGCTTTACCTATTATGATCGATTAACATATTATCCAACTGTTCAGCTTATAACCTCCATTGTTTGTTACTATTTGTTAGTCCCTTTGGTCATTCAACGTTGCTAACTTAGTCATCATATTACTTCTCAATGATCAATTTAATCCATCATTTTGGATCTTAATCTAGGCAATTTGCTTAGGTATAATTCTTCAAAAAATTTTAAGGCATCTTAGGCTTCTTATTAATTAATGAGCATGTGACATTAATAATTTATAATCATCCATCATCTAGTTTCAAGAATGTATGATGTATACCACTTAGTTAGTTTTAGGATTTTACTTATTATTAAAGGTAGTGGATATTTTATGATGTAAATCCACATTTAGCATGCCATGCATATTCTTATCATATATATTATATATAAAATGGGTTATACTAAATATGCCTTAGAAGTATTGTATAATCTATCATTTAAATATGCCATTTAAAATAGGTTGCATTTTATGCATTTTTGGTTACCTTATTTTGCTTTTATATTAATAGGAAGAACAACTTTACTTTTTATGGACTGGATTGATAATACGATGTTTTACATCATTCAATGGTTGGTAGACTAACCAAGGTTGCATGTCTAAAGGTATATCGTTAGATGCATGTGTGATAGTGCAGGACATGTAAATTACTCATAAATTGTATGACATTAATAATAAAATGGATAAATATGCTCTTTAGTTTGTAAGCTAAGTTGGGCATTGTGTAAAGTGGAAAAGTAGAGGCTATGTTTATCCCATAAGGGATTTGGAGCTTTTATTCCTCTAATATTTCATTTACTATCTCTAAGACATGTTCTTGATGAAAACAAAACTATCGATTCTCAGGATACAAGTAAGTTGTTGGGCAACTCCTAATCAAACCATGGACTTCAACATTGAGATGATTGCTAAAGGATTTAACACATACCTTGGGAAAAAGGAAAAATGAAGAAAAATTTAAGAAGATAATTAAAGAAGAAAATCTAAAGAATTAAAATCTCCAAAGCTTCTGTAAGTCCTAGAAAGAAAATTTGAAGAATAAAGTCGTTAGAGTTCTAACAAACAAATTTAAGAAAACTAGTAGGAAAAGAAAAAGATTTGAAGAGTCAAAGTTTTTAAAGCTTCCATAAGTTTTTAAAGCTTCCCCAAGTTTAACAAGTAAGATTTGAAGAACAAAGTTTTTAGAATTTCAATAAATCAAATCAAAGATGGAAAATCTAAAAATAAAAGTTTAAAAATTCAAGAATCCTTAAATTTGATATTAAAGTCCTTGAATCCCTAAATTATGATAAAACTCCAAGAATCTCTAATTTTGAGATCAATTTTCAAGAATATTTGATTTTGGGATCAAATTATAAACTTCCCAAAATCCCTAAATTTTTGTCCAAACTTATTAAATTCAAGATTAAGGCTTTGTTGGGTAGAAGGGATGGAAATATGTAAGGATGAAAAATTTATTAATCTAATGGTTAAGCTATAAAATAAGAAAGTAGTAATGAATTTTAACCATTTAATTAATAAGTTTTCATTCTTACCACTTTCTATCCTACCTATAAAGCAAAGCCTAAGTTATCAAAACCCTTTAAATGAAGGGTACTATACATTCTTGATAAATTGAAATTGTTATTTAACTCCAAATTTGCATTGTCTTTTTTTTTTTTAAAACAAGAAATTTGTGTGTATAACTAGAAATGGAGTGACAACATGGGGGGAAGGGAGAAATAGAAAAAGAAAAAGAAAGTTGGCTGCCAGTTGAGTCACGACAATCAATTTCTTTTTGCTTTTTTTTTTCTTGCTTTTTTGCTTTTTTGCTTTTTTAACTTTTTAACTTTTTATATTTTTTATTAAAATTTTGAAGAAATTAAATTATGCTTTAATAAACTTCTCACCATAGTGGGCTACCATGTCTAAATGGCTCGAAACCTTTTTTATTCATGCAAAATAGGCCCAATTCAACTAAACCCAAACAAAAATTGGATTAAGTGAGCCTAAATTAAACGAGTAAAAATAAGTCCAATCAAAATGTCTAAATAGATTAAAATTAAAATAGTCCAACTCAAAATTAAAAATTGAAATCCCAATTAATGTCATCAAATTATTGCCAACAAAATATGGTGTTTGACAAAGGTTTTCCATCATCTTCCTAATTTGAAATGTTTATAGATTGTCTAATTAGATGATTAAAAAAATATTTTCTAAGTAAAAGAATTATGAGGTTATTGAGTTAAGTCAAGGCAATCATACCAAATTTAACCTAATTTTTTATTATAAAACTTAAAAGTTTGAACTTCTATTTATTGAAACAATTTTACAATATGAACAAATCTTAATAACTAATATCAACAAGAGAATAACTTCTTATCGTCTCGTTATACTACATAAATACAAAATACCTTTGAAGAGGGAGAAGCAATTTTGTTAATTTCATTTTGATATCAATATACTGACTGAAATATTTTAGTTATGTCAAAATACGATATATTTAAAAATGATTTTTCATACTGGACTTGGTACCAACTAATACTGATTGTTTTGATTAGTTTTGTCTAGTTTTAGTGAATTTCGATGGAATAGCTTGTTTCGATTAATACATAAATGTGAAAGATGTTTTATAATTTTTAACTTGTCTTTTGTTATTTGACTATTTTTAACCTAATAAAAAAAACTAAAATAATCCTTGAAAGTTAGGTTTCTCTATTTTTTTACTGCAATTATTTTTTTTACACTTTATTTTTTCAAACCAAAATTTATAAATTTTTCAATCTCTTTTAAAAAAACAATTGTACTCCCTCTTTAAAGTTTAAGAATCCTAAAGCTAAAATTAATTTCTTTTTCATTTCTTTATTTTTATCTTAATATATTTTTGCACGGGAAAAGAAAAATATTTATTTAAATATCGTATGTTTAGATTAAGTATTCAAAAATACCATCATAAATTAATGATATTATTTGTTATACTTTTAAAGTTATTTATTTGGTTTTTGAATAGATTGTATATTTATTTGGTTTTTGTAGTAGTATTATGTACAAATTCATATATATATGTTTATTTATTTATAAATATATTTGCATTAAATAAAAAAATTCAGAATAATATGTTGAAACAACTAGTACCTCAATATATATCATTAAGAAAAAACAAAAACATGATATGATATAATATTAACAACTTTGTTAAGAAGTTCATCTCTTTCCAAAATTAAAACCAAAGAAAATGGAGATCTGTTGACTCCTCCATTAGGGCACATCTCTTTTTAGATTATTTTGCTAGCCAACTTGCAGTTTTGTTAGCTCTCGATTTTATTGAAGACACCAAAGTAATATACATTAAAATTATAGTATGGGAACCAAAATCATAGAACTAATATAATAGAGAGATCAATTTTAGACTTCGATCCAAAATTTAACTATCTTTTCAAATTAAATGAGTATCAATTCGATTAATCGATCCAATTATGAAATACTATTTTAATCAATGCCTTGTCACTAGACATGGGTTAACATTTTCCATAAAATTGAACTTTGATGTTATAAAACCAAAATTGTTAATATCGTACCATACAACGTTTTGATTTAAAAAAATATATATGTCAATACCATTTGTTTCATCATATTATTTTTGTTTTTTCGGTTTAATGCAAATATATTTATAAAATATACATGAATTTGTACATAATACTACTGCTAAAAACAAATAAATATACAATATTTTCAAAAACCAATTAAATAAGTTTAAAAGTATAATAAATAATATTATCAATTTATCATGATATTTTTAAATATTTAATTTAATTATATGATATTTAAATAAGTAATTTTTTTCATATAAAAATTATTAAGATAAAAATAAAGAGATGAAAAATAAATTAATTTTAACTTTAGGATTTTTAAACTTTAGAAAGAGAGTACAATTATTTTCTTGAATACGAATTTTGATTTGAAAAAACAAAGTGTAAAAGAAAACAAGTTGCAGTAAAAAATAGAGAAATCCAACTTTCAAGAATTATTTTAGTTTTATTTTTATTAAATTAAAAATAATTAAATAATAAAAGATAAGTAAAAAATTATAAAATATATTTTAGATTCATATATTAGCCAAAATGAATTATTTCATCAAAATTCATTGAAATCAATTGAAAATAATAAAAATAATTGATATTATTGATATAAAAAATCAACCTTAAATATATTATATTTTAGCACAACTAAAACATATTAACCGGTATGTTGATATAAAAATGAAATTAAAAATAATATATCAAACTCAACATATTATAAATAATTTAGAGCATAATCATCATATATACCAAGGTCATAAGTTCTACCACGAGCCCAACCCATCATGAAGCCTTCGAGCAAATTTGGCCTGAATTGCCCTTAAAGGTAAACCTTAGATGAAACTGTCAAAAGAGCCCCATTCCCTATTCACAGGCACACAGCCATCATCTCTCACCCTTGCATCATAAATCCCAGTGTTGTTTTCTACCCCTTTTGGAAGGACACAAAACACTTTTCTTTTTCTCGGGCACGGATAGCCCTTTAAACTTTCACATCTGATTTTAATTCTTATACTTTTTTTTTCTTCATTTTCTCTGTTTCTCGCTTAAATCAATTGTTTGCCGACAAATAAGAGAAAAGGTGATCGATTTTTTTTTTTCAATTTCTTCACCTTTATTCAATTTATTTTAATTATTGGATTCTCAATCTGATTTTTTCTGATCTGAATCGGCTCCATGGTATATAATCCCCTTCTGGGTATTTCAGATTTCTTTTTTTTTTTACTGCTGATTTTACCCTGATTTATCTTGCAAACTAATTTTATGCTGGTCTTGGGTAAGTTTTGTCTTAGCACTAATTTGCTAGTAACTTCTGTTATTTTCCAAGTATATTTTGATATTATTAGTTTTAGCTGCTTGGTATTGTAAAGACTCCACATTGTTGAATTTATATGTGATGCGGGTTTTCCATCATTTCTGCTAGAAACATTTTTTATTCAATTTTGGAACAAAATTCGTCGTCTTTGTTCATTTCTACATGTTAATTTTGGCGACAATGGCTCTTCCTATTATCTGTCTCAAATGGTCATCATATTTTTAATGTAATATGTTTAGCTTGAACTTCATCATATATGGATATTGTGGTGATCTGATTCCTTATATCATATAGATGCTTCAATCAATCATAAATGTGGCGTTTTATAACTGACTGAGCACTTGCATTTTCTCAACCTATAAGTTGACAAGTTGATTTTTTGGAATCTGCAACGTTCTCAGGCTTGCACATTGGTATTAAGAATGGTGACTGCTTAATTTCGGTCCCAATCCTAGCAAAACATACCTTATACTTTCTGAGTCCTTCATGCTTTTGTCCATGTTCCTCTTTTTCATGTTAATTTGGGATAAAGAAGTTGTACATAGGCTGAGCAAAATGTAAAGGAAAGTAAATTGCTATTGTAGATGGATGTAATGATAGTTTCTTCTCCTTTAATTGTCCATGTAATGATTGAACTTCCCAACTTTTACTCAATTTGCAATCATTGGCACTTGCAAAGCTTAGTGATCTAAAGTAGCAAAGATTGTACTTCAAAATGCTTTTTGTTGATAGTTGAGTGAGTGTTATAATACTGAAAACTTTTTTATCACAAATAAAATGTTCAAGAACAACAAAGTTGAAAGTCAGATTGTGTCAGCACATCGCGTGTAATAGCAGTAGAATTGCTTTAACACTATGTTTGGTAGGAAGGAAAATGGTGGGAAAGGAAAGATAAAAGGAAGGAGAGGAAGGAAAGTTATTTTTACTTCATTGTGTTAGGTATGAAGAATGGAAAATAGAGGGAAAGAAAGAGGTTTGGGGTAAAGTTGTAAATAAAATTGTTACTTAAGTTGAATGAGTGTTTTCCTCTCATTTGCAAGGATTGGATTTGGAGAAAAGGGAAAGGTGCAAATCCGCTCATTTTCCTTCCCTCTTCCTATTTCCCTCCTACCAAGGAAAGAATGGAAAGAAAGTAGTGTTTCCTTCCTACCAAACACAGTGTAAATGTTTTTAATTCATTCTTCCAATATGACTAATTCAGAAGCAATGTCCTTTTAGAGTATCTTCAGTTGTATCAAATTAATGAAATATTCCCTTTGTTTTCCAAATTGGATACAAAGTCATTTAGGTTAAATTCTTACTTGTAGCAAGAATGATGTGTTAATTTTCTTTCTTACTTATAGGATCTCCAATTATATCAAATTAACAAATTGTTTTAATCCTTAAAGGTAAGGGGAGTTTAGTAATCTGTATAATTTGTCTTTAAAGTGCAAGTTACCTTGAATTTTATTTTTTGGCTGAAATTTTGAGTTAGGGGGTGCCTCTAATTTGCCTTGGATTCCTTATGCTGACTAATGGGTAGACTTATCCAGGGTTACATTTGCGGGCTATATGATATCCATCACTGTAACATCGATAAAATATTTGTTTTTATTGTTCTGGATAGACAACTGAAGCCATCATGATAGCTGTTGCTGTACATGGCTCTATCCCTGAGCCAGGGAAGTTATCATTGTTGTTATAGCTTAGGAACTAAACCACAAATGGTGTGACATCTGCAATTAAGTATGTCCTATGGGTTGTGTTAATATTGGAATATTTTGAAAATGTTGGCTGGGAGATTGTAACCATTATGTTAAACAGAATAGCTGGAAAATAGAAACTGTGATGTTAGGCTGATGACATCTTAGTCAAAATAGACTTCTTATCTAGCTAGAACCTTATAATCATATTTCTCTATAGATGAAGCTTATATTGAACTTATTATGGTTAGTTAGGTAAATAATAGCTCATATGATCATTGTTCTCTATGGGGCAAAGTTCTATTGAATTTATTATGATTAACTGAATTGTCCTATGGATGCCGTTAAGAATCTGACCTAGATCTTTTCTCTTCTTTTTATTTATTTATTTATTTTTGTGCCTTACTGCCTTTCCCACTTTTCTTCCTTTAATCCAAACCTTCTGTTTACAGTAGGAATTCTTACCTTTATACTGTAATGCTTGACTGATAACCATTCTAGTATAGTGGTGGTATTTAAATTATTAAGAGAATCAGAGTTGTATGAACTTCTATATGAAAACTAAATGATATCTAGATTGGAAAAGTATAAAAGGCTTGTATTGCACATTTTATGAGGATAGCTGAACTGATTACTTTCAGGTAATAACGTGTAGCCTTCTCATATTTGTGATTTTTTTTTTACCTTAATTGTATCGTTTTGTTGTAATCTCACATTTATAATGGTGAGGTTTTTCTCTGTGATTCTTTCTCTTGTTCTTATGCTTAATTTTAGGAACTTACAACGTGTTATTGACTATTTTATGCAGGGTTTTATTCCTTGTGATTCATTACAGACATTACTATTTACCGTGTTGCCGTTTTTTTACCGTTCCAATAATATATGGGCTGAGGTGCACATTTCATGGGAGGTGAAGAGGATGATGAACCAGCCTCAAAACGCATGAAACTATCCTCTAAAGAATTGAGACATCTTTCAAACGGTTCAACTATTAAAGAGCCTGTAGCTGGGTCTTCAGGAGACTTGATGGCTCGGCCCCTGCAGTCTGAAGGGGGTGAAGAAGTTGTTGGCTCAAAAGGAGTTATAAAGAAGGTAGAATTTGTCCGAATAATAGCAAAAGCATTATACTCTCTTGGTTATATAAAGAGTGGTGCTCGTCTAGAGGAAGAGTCAGGGATACCATTACATTCTTCTGTGGTCAACATATTTATGCGGCAAATTCTTGAGGGAAATTGGGATGAAAGTGTTGTCACATTGCATAATATTGGTCTAACAGATGAAAGGACCATAAAATCAGCCTCTTTTCTGATATTGGAACAGAAGTTTTTTGAACTTTTAGATGAAGAAAATGTCATGGATGCTCTGAAGACATTGAGGACTGAGATTGCACCTCTTTGTATAAATAATAGCAGAGTTCGTGAGCTTTCTTCATTCATTGTGTCTCCCTCTCACTGTTTTTCTGTTCGGTCTTGTAAACAAGATACATTGAGGGCTCGATCTCGGACTAAATTATTGGAAGAATTACAGAAGCTACTTCCTCCAACAGTTATGATCCCCGAAAGAAGGTTGGAGCATTTAGTTGAACAGGCCCTTGTCTTGCAACGAGACTCTTGCATGTTTCACAACTCTTTGGATAAGGAAATGTCACTATATGCTGATCATCAGTGTGGGAGAGATCAAATTCCTTCTCAAACATTGCAGGTTAGATTCTATTCTGGTAATCAGATTTTTTTTGTTATTAAATCTTTGTTTCTTATCTTTCATTTTTTACTTTAAGGTGGAAAAATTCTCAGTTCTTTACGTTTTTTTATTGATACAAATTTTCAAGTGCTGCAATCATAACAAACGGTACACAGTGCATTCTTTGCCATTTTCTTGGGTTAGTTTTGTGGAAATTAGCTTGTGCCTTATCAGTATGGATATTCATTGCCATCTTGAAGCAGGTTCCTTGATTAACATAAATATATTTTTGATTCAGGTATGATAGAACTGATCTTAGGTACTTGGTTATAAGTTAGGTTTTTAAGTTTTGGTGTTTATACTTTCACTGGAGTTAGGGTTTGAATACTTCTTTTTAGAAGTAAATTGAGCTCTGTAATTGACTAGATAGTTAGCTGTTTAATTCTCATGCATGATTGGAAGAATCTTGCAAGGAAGGTTCCTAATCATGGTGCTTGAGAATTGTTTGGCAAAGCTGGAATTTAATGCGATCTCTTAATGAGAATGCAAATGGAAGGTCATTTTATAAGTTGGTGAATGTACAAAGCAATAACTTCTTTTTTTGGCAGCCAAAGGTTTGGTTCAAGAATAATAAACCAGGTAAGCAAGTGAAACTACTGATGATACGTTGTAATAGTTCATTAAACCTAGTTTCCTTAACTCAGCTTTGCCTTTGCTTGCCAAAAGGATGAAACTTCTGTAAAATTTTGATGCATAACATGGACATGCTTAAAATGTACATGTGGTGTTTGGGAGGTAGTCCTATCATATGCCACATGGTTGATTTGAACAATCAACAATTGGAAGTGTCTCCAAGAAAATTATACATCACATGTTAATAAGAAGAATTTTATGATTCATTGACATTTTATTGGGGAAGTGTAATCCTCTTTTGAAGTGCAAGGGAAAGAGATGGCATTTCCAAACATAAAAATATCTTCTTGGACTAATGGAAACTGCACTTGGCAGTTATGGAATTTTAAGTCTGCTAGTTTTATTCTATTCTGCTACTAAAGAGTATTTTTTGTTAATTTGTATTCTATAAAAAAGGCCTTGATTATTGTCCGTTGCATCTTATCTGCGTGGTTTTCTTTTTTCTTTTGTGTATGGCTTTTTGTGGTGGTTTGACCAGGGTCCTTAATTTCATCAATATATGTCCTTAATTTCATCAATATATTAAGTCCTTTATATTATTACCAACGATGTTTGGACCAATGGGTGTTGGTGCCAAAAAACTTTGTCTATCAGGATTTTTGTCACAACCTCTTCGGACAAGATCTTAGTATGTGCTTTAGCTTCATCTTCCAGACCAATTTGTCCCTCATTCATGGATTCAATTACTTAAACATGGATTGTGCTTTCATGTAAAGTGATTTAAGCTTGATGGAAAATATGGACATTCATTTTGTAGCAAGATCTTTCAGGGATGATCTAATGGATTGAGACAATGAGGTTTGATAACCTAACAACCACCCATGAAGTCTTCTAGTGAATCCTTAAGACAAATCTAACGGTGTTCTTAAACACCTGCAAGCATATACTTCCCAAACTCTATAGTGTTAATCAAATATCATAGCTTATGAGTTGGTCAATTAGATAATCTTTAAAGATCAGTTGCTCCTTGCCTTGAGCAGTGACATAGACAAAAAGTGACACAAAACTTTATGCCATGAAATACATGGGAATCTTGTAATTTGAGGAATCTTAGTTGTATTAGGATTAGCGAGGTTATGTCTATATAGACATCTTTTCACAACTTTTTCAAGAGCCATACTCTTGGACCAAAAACCTTTATAAATATCTTGTAGTTGGTTCATTGAATTTGTCTTATGTTACATGTAGTTGGGATGATGTGATGTTTCTTGATGCATTCCAACCCAACTACCTATCATGTTGGTCATATCAAGTACAATAGGGTGTCAAATGGGCAGGCACGAACTGGTATAAGTGACGCATAAATGGGTTGGGTTATAATTACCTATATGCCTGTTTGTGACCAGTTTAATTTGTATATCTCTATGCCCAAGCCACCCATCACCCATTTATAAGGACCAGCCGAATCTACTATCAGATTTTTATCTTTTTCTAATTTTTTTAATAAATTTATCTTTTAAACACCACAAAATTTATGACATATGTGAAAAACATTATGCTTAATTTGTAATTAAAAACGAACGAAATGGGCATTTGAAATTATAAATGATTAATAAATATTCTAAAATGTTATTGCATGTTTTTTTTATCCATTGAATGTATGGTTAGTTGTTATTAACATTATGGGCTGTGAAATTAAGATAAGTAAAGAAAGAGAGAAAAAAATTTTCAAATTAGCTGACCATTGGGCATTGTGTTTAAAACAATAGACGCTTATTGGGTACCCCAGGGCACCAGTTACTTTGTTTTAAATATGGATTAAATGGATGTACCTGATACCCATTTAATCAATGGGCAGCTGGATGGACAAATTTTAAGGCAATATGGGCAGCACAAATGGGTTTGGGCAAAATTTGACACTTTGTGCAAGATGATAAACTTGAGGAAATAATGATAAAAAAAACCCCAAGGTTGACATTCCTTTAAAATGCTCGTATCCACTTTCTTGCTTTTTTATTTGGTACATATTATTAACCTTTTTGGATTAGCATTCCTGTGGTGCTTGGAGACGACAATCCTAGGAGTTGAACTTCTTGTGCTGAGTTTCAAAACCACAAAATTGCTTGCAAAGGTGGATTTTTGAAAATTTTTGGTTTTAATGGAAGAGAATCGATTCCCCTTATCATTAATCTCTGAATAGGAGCATTGGTTACATATACGGGTTTAATGTTGAATATGAACCATGTAAGCCAATATTAAATAAAGGAACTATGTTTAACCACAAAGAGAAAAGATTATTGTACATTAAATTTAAAATTGTGGCAATTATTTCTCAATAAAGATAAAGTGACATTTATGATCAATGAATTTTCAGAAACTATAGAAGTAATTTCATTTTCTGATGGAGAGAGAGAATCATTATGTTACAACCATTAGTGAGATTTGTGACCACCATAAAATTTAAACATTAGAATGAAATAGATAATACATTTATCTTTATTTGCTCATCACTTGAGCAGCTAGTGGATAAGGTGTGGCGGCTTTAGGTTTAAACTGTGAAAGGTAAAAGGGAATTTTGTTTTTGAATTTCCCTTTTGTTCTTTTCTTTTGTTTCTACAGCATCTTCCCAAATTATAAATGAACTGAAGCTTCATTAATATAGGTTTATCCTTTCTTTTACTTTTAATTTTCTTTTTAAATATCTTTTAGTGGTTAGGCTTCTAGTAAACTGTAAAAGAGACCAACAATGTCTGACTTTTTAACTATTATTAATGCATATCATATCTACTTGGAGAACTGATTTAACAATATTCTACCACTGTCTAGGTTGGGTTTAGGAGTTTTTTAGTCACAAATTGGTGTGGAACATGTCAAATAGAGTTAAAGGAAAATTTTATGCTCCAAGTGATGTTGGATTTTCCCAATATTTTTGAAGTATTCTTGGCAAGAATTCATTTAGTTCTTAGGTTCATAATATTCTGGTTATTGGATTTGTTAATTCCTATTTTTTTGTTAAGGAAATTGTTTTTACATGTCATAAATCTTAGTTGTAGCTGTGCTTGAAAGGTTTCTAATGGATACTCTTCACAATAGTTTTTCTTGAAATTATCACTATATCATTATTTGTTTGCTTTCTTTTTCTTTTCGTAGATTTCAGATTAGTTCATAATGTATTTGGATGTATGAATTATACCAATTGCTTTGTAATGATATGTTAGGCATCTTAGGCTTCGGTTAGTAGAAGAGAAAAGCAGGTAGATGGAAAGATATGAAAAGAAAATTGGAAAGAAAATAATTGCTACTTAGATTTGGTAGGAGAAGAAAGTGAGAGGAAAGAAAATAAAAGCGATTGCCATTTTATCTATAATGACAAAAATCAGTCCTTCCAGTTTGGGGAAATTGTGGAAGAGAAAAAGGAGGAATGTAAATTAAGTTATAGTAACATTAACTAATGCATTTTTTAGTTGTCCTTTTATTTGCATTCAGAAATGCTATAATGGTAAAATGATGTTATTTTTAATTTTCTTTCCTACTACTTTCAATTCTATTGAGCAATGGATAATAATAATTTCCTTTCCTTTCACTTTCTGTTTTTCCTACCAAGAATATGAGTAGAGTGAACAACAAAAATGCTTCCATTCCTTAAACTTCTTTTCTCACAATTTTCCTTTCCTCCATTTTTGGATCTTTCTTGAGCCAAGTCACACTACTAGCAAATTGCCTCACTAAGGGGAAAGGAAAAACTAGGGCTGGCAATTTGTGTTAACGGGTTGTAATCGTGTCATGTCAAGATAAGAGTATAGTAGGTAAATGGGTCGACACGAACATTGCATGATTAATTAATTTTGTTAAAGTCTTTCACACGAACGTGACACGTTAATTATATTGATTACATAGCATAACATGGTTAACACTTTTAAATGTGATCAACCTATTTAGACATGATATGATTAACCCAGTTAGACATGATGAACATATTTAAACATGAATAATAATAGTATTATTTTATTTAATTTAAATAACAATAATTCCATAAATGAGCTTAACATGTTAGATATTTTGAGTAATGTGGAAATGTATTGATACAATTAATTGGACATGAAATGGGTCATATGCAGGTTAGGTGGGTCAGCTTGCATAACACAAATATTTTTGTGTCATAAGCTGGTTGAGATGATCATGACACACACAATTATACAACATCCAAACCCACTTTCCTATATGTCGTGTTCATATCATGTTAGCTGGTCATGTTCTTAAATTGCCAAGTCTAGGAAAAAGATAATATTGTTTGTTTACATATGCAGTCAAGTGAATTTGTTTTAGTGTCCTCTGATCGGAAATATTTGCTGATACTTGATTTAATTTTCTGCTTGTTTATTTCTTCTTTGAAAGTTTATCTACTTGTGGCTTGCATTTTACTTTTCTTGAATTATTATTGCAAATTATTTTTTTTAAACCCTTTTTTTGTTTCTCTTGCAATAGATACTACAGGCTCACACTGATGAAGTATGGTTCTTGCAATTTTCACATAATGGGAAATACTTAGCTTCATCATCAAATGATAAGTCAGCAATCATTTGGGAGGTATTGCTATTCAATTGGAACATTATAAACATATATGTGTTGCAATTGTTTATTTTTAATTCCTACCTATAGTAATAAATTGATTTAAATTTTCAACTCTGTTTTTCATAGTCCATTGTGGACATGAGTTTAGTAATTTTTATGTACTTTCGATTAAATCTAGTAACATAAATTGTGTTCTTAGATGCTTATTTCCAATGTTCAATTCAATCTTTTTCATTTTTTGTTAATACCTTATGGTTCTATTGTAGCTTATATTCTACCTCATCTTCAACAGAATTGCTGCCAACATAATGAAATAAGGAAAGAAAGAAATGATAAAAGAGATGTGGCTTCTTGGAGATTAAACTTAGATTATGCTTGGTAGTTATTTTTGCTACTTGATTTTGTTTTCAAACGAAAAAATGTAAAGTGTGGTAAAAAATTAAAGTAGATTAGTATTTTTGAAAAATTAAAAATGACTTTTGTGCATAACAAAATTCATGATTTTATTCTTTCGTATGGAGGAATTATGTCTAAATGTGTGGATTATTTTAGCCATTTGTTCAGTTAATCAAATATGATTTTGCTTTTTCCTTATTACTTATTGTTTTTTAAGCAAGTCTGTGGAGTTGAAAAGCAAATAACAAAGAACAAATAGAAAAAGCAATATAATTGGAGCCCTAGAAAAATGAGTATCCCTTGATGCAATAAAGAAAGAACTCTGATAATTAAAGCTTAGTAATTTTTTCCTTATAGGGCCTCGGTTGTACTAGCATTTGGATGTAACAAAATAGAAAATGTTGGAATATGATAAAAGAGGTACTTCCTCTGATGATTTAGGGAGGAATTATGGAGTTGATCATGATGGTGCCTGTTTGAATGAAATTAGATAGTGGCGGCTTAGGGTATGGTTGTTTTGTTCAACTACAAAATTGTCATTTTCTCATCCTGATATTGTGAATGTTTTGCATAGTAGTCAGTGTGGCAATTGTTGAAAGGAAAACAAGGTAAGAGTTAAGAATCAAGTAAACAAAAACGAAAAGCTTCAACAGTGGGATGCATCAAAGTTGGAAGAATGGAGAAAGGTCAAAAAAGATATACCTAAGATGGATTTTTTGTAGCAAAGCCCTCGGATAAATAGTTTTAATAGTCAAGTTGATTGAGATAAAATCAATTTGATTTTCAAAAATGCTAATCTCTTTCCTTAACTTCTGTTTGATCACCATTTCCAACAATATCATCATATGACATATAAATTTGATGCCTTTGTAATATTATGCCCTCTTTTTTCTTGTATGCAGGTAAGTTTTTTTCTTCTTAAAGAAGAAAGAAATATTGCTCTTTCTCTACTCATCTAGTATTGTCTTGGACTATTGAATAAAGTTTGTAAGCCAAGATATTTTTCTTCTCCTCCACATTTCCACGCTATAGTCTGGATACCATCTGCCCAAAATTCTTTTATACTATCTTTTTCGATGCCTTCCTTAGCTTTCTTTTTTAGCATATCAGTGGAGGGCATAGTTTTATTTTCATTTGAATTATTAATCTCTTAAGTTTTTTATTGGTATCCAAATTCAAGGGTTTTGGTGAAATTAGGGCTTTCTCTTGGCTGGAATCTAAATTTCAAACATATAGGGGTTGTATTAATGTGTGAAATGCTTAGATGACTGCTGAATGATTGAATCAGCCATATTTTTGCTTACTCAAAAGCCTAGCATTAGCCGATTTTCTCATTCTGATATTTAATTTATTGTAGGTTGATGCAAATGGAGTATCTTTTAAACGTAAACTCTCCGGTCACCAGAAACCTATCTCTTCTGTATCATGGAGTCCAGATGACCATGAGCTTCTCACATGTGGTGTAGAGGAGGTTGTAAGGCGCTGGGATGTCCCTTCTGGTGAATGCCTCCATGTTTATGAAAAAGCTGGTCTTGGCATGGTTTCATGTGGATGGTCTCCAGATGGCAAATGGATATTTTCTGGTGTGAATGATAAGAGTATCTGCATGTGGGAATTGGATGGAAAAGAGCTAGAGTGCTGGAAAGGGCCACGAACTCTAAAAATTTCTGATTTGGAAATAACAAATGATGGAAAGCAGATTATAAGTATATGTAGGGAAAGAGCTATATTATTACTTGACAGGGAAGCAAAAGTTGAGAGATTTATTGAAGAGGATCAAACAATAACTTCGTTCTCATTATCAAGAGACAATAGATTCTTGCTGGTAAATCTTTTAAACCAAGAAATCCATTTATGGAATATTGAAGGTGATGTGAAGCTTGTTTCTAAATATAGAGGCCATAAACGCACCCGCTTCATCATTAGGTCTTGTTTTGGAGGACTTGAGCAAGCTTTTATTGCCAGCGGTAGTGAGGATTCACTGGTATGACTTTAAATTTGTTCTATATCAATCTGTAGAAATAAGTTGGCCTATGAATAATATGGAAAGCATTATTCTCATAATATGGCTGCTATGAGTTGACTTATATTATATATGGGATTCATCTTTGCATAGATGTGTCATTTGAGTGACATTGTAGTATAAATAAGAGACTGATGTTTTGTGAAGACTACAAGATCTCAAGCAAGTATAGATATAGTTTTTGCTTCATCAGTGAAAGTCACATTGCTTTTCATGTAATCATCTTGTGCAATCATATGCTTGTATAGATGATACTGTCTTGTATATCAGAGCCATGGATTTTCTCTCATGTGTTTTCACAATACTTTCCCTGTCAAGTAGCTGATTAATGTATTTTTTCCTCATTCTTCACCTTAGCAATGTCTTTATCTCAGAAAATGCTCTAAGATATTTATTTGTAACTGATGGGCTCAACATATATCAGCCATGCACGTGTTAGCATAAACATTGGCTATCTGCATGGTGCACGAGTATATCTTGTCATTCTACAGTCCAATTTCTTTTCTTTTTCTAGAATTTCTACCCCCCAACCCCAAACATAGATTTAGTCATATGTACCAAGAAATTTTCACATCTGCTTACAGCAGTATACCCATCTGCAACCTCACAGATTTTTTCCAAATGGGAACTTTTCGCTGCCTGGATATGGTGCCTTAGCACTTTAGTCCAGACAAATGGATCTTGGTTTTTCCTAGATGTTTATGGCGTCATTAGTGGACTCTACTCTGTTTTTGTCACTGGTATAGTGCTGCAATACTAATTAAACAATGTGACATTATGCACACACATTTTGTAAATGTAAATTTATGAGGAATGTGGTTTATATCTGAAGTTCAAGTGAGTGAAATTTAATTTTCCTTTTGCTCTATGTTTAGGTCTATATATGGCATAGGGGCAGAGGGGAGCTTATAGAAGCATTACCAGGTCATTCTGGAGCTGTTAGTTGTGTGAGCTGGAATCCAGCAAACCCTCACATGTTGGCATCAGCTAGTGATGATCGTACAATTCGGATATGGGGCTTGAAAAATCTAAGCGCAAAGCGGAAAGACACCCACAGCAACGGCATCCATTATTGCAATGGAGCAACCTGAGAGATTGAATGCATGAAATCTTCAGTCATTGATATCTGATAAAATTGGTTTCATGTAAATACTTTACCTTGTTGAAAACTGACATTCATATCAAAAAAAGATTATCAACAATGCAGCAACTTTCTGATAATAAATTTGCTATTTCTCCTTTTTAACATTCAATTAATTTGTGAAAATTTAGAGCTTGCTTGCTCACAAGCACCTGTCTGCATATGTTTTCTGGTGTTGACTTGCATTCGTATGCATTTATATTATGGTTAATTGCACATTTGACATTTGAATTATGAAAAGGGATAACTTACGGAAGTTTATACCTTTTTTTTTTTAGCTTTAGATATTCATCCAACGGTTGAGATTAAATAGTTTCTTTAAGGTTTTTTAACTAAATGGTTGAGAGTTTAACAACTAATCTCAACCCATGATTGAATTGGTATGATGAATTTGAAGAATGTCAATGATTTAAAAAAAAATTGAAAACGCTTTAATTTAATACCCGTGTAAATAGATTACTCTTGAATTATTATGATTTCTAGGGGAGAAATTTAGAAAGATTAAAGGAGTAATATAGCAGAAGGGTTGCTCCTTAATTATGTGCCATGAAATATTTAGGTATCCACAAGCTTCCACAAAAAGGAAAAATATAGAAATATAGAAGCTTTGGAGGGGAGTGGATGATAGACAAACTCAAATCAAACATCATAACTGCTAAGAAGATTTACATAAAATCTCTCCTTAATATAAGTTATTAAGCAACACTGAAGGAACTTGCAGTGCTCTCCTCAAACTTTCTAGCTTCGTTGAACCACCTCGTCTCCAGCTTGTGCTTTGCAAACGTAAAGCTTATCATCTTTTACAGTGGCTGTAATTAGTTGGTGCTTCCCATCTTCATCCCCATCAGCAGTTCTTGTCAACACCGACAAGTAGTACTGTTTCCCTCCAACCACAGGTCTTGAACTCTCCAATATGTTTGCTGTTGCCACTGCATTGGAATCAAAACCACCCTGACCAATTCAAGTATGTAATGTAATCATACATTAGAGAGATTTGCTTGTTATTGGAAAAAAATAAGACAGGAAATAAGGGACACACAATGAAGTCTATGATGAGGCAATGGTTCCAAAAAGCTGCTACAACTATGTTTTTGGTACTTAAAAAGCTGTTAAGGATTGAACCATGTCACTAAATTTTTACTGAAACTAAAAATCCGGCACTTTACCAATGGACAACATGGCTGTTGGTTGCTATAACTACGTTCAGTGTCCTCTTTGCAAATAATTTGGAAATTACCTACATGACTAACAATGCCCAACCAACTCCCATTCTAATTTTCCTTTTTTTTTTTTCTCCCTTGATATGTTAGTAAATTACCACAGCATCAGTTAAACCAGAGTATGCTTGTTTTCCAAGCAGATAGTCCATCTGCAAAGATCCATGAGATGCAAATTAATCAGCAAACATTAATTATATTCTTAATACTTGAAATCTTTAATCTTAAAATTCTTGAAGGGTCAGATTGTGGATGTATAGAAATCATATTTTACCTTGAGAGGAAATCCTGAGTGGAACCATAGTCAGTTATGGACTTCTTGTCAGTTGGATTGACAATGACAGCAACGTTGCTGGTTGAGTCGAAGTTGTCCTCTTATCTGAGGACTTGACCTGGGTACTCAACCTCTTTGCTTGGGTTCCATTTTGATGGTATTGACAGCTTGAACCTGTCTCCATTGTATGGTAAGAAGTCTCTGTTAGTTTTGGGCTTACCAAATACATTGGCTGCAAATCAACCTCAATTTTAAGTCATTATATAGAAACTATGATGATATATATATATATATATATTTATCAATTCTTACTATTTCATTTCCCAGAATGTCATCATCCTCATAGAGGAAATGAGGCCTAAAAGGCTGCTGACATTGCCTTATTAGATTATCTTATGAAGATTTAATAATTCAAGGATAATAGAAAGGAAGTTACCAGCTTCACCATAGGCAGCATCAGCAGGAGAAACCTTAGAGCCAACCTCTGCAGCACCAATGAGCACAGTGAGAGCCAACCTACGGGAGACAAGGCTTCCATCATCGGCCTCTTGGACCACCTGCTTCTGAGCCCTGCACACTGGCTGGTTTAGCTTGATGTTTGCAACTTGGTGCTGTGATGTTGATGATGATGATCTGCTTGCGGTGGTGAGTGCATGGTGGTGCAAGAAGCATGCGGTGGAGGCCATGCTAGCTGCTTATTTCCTTGTTTTACACTTAGAAACACTATTCTTCGGCCTAGTTTTGTATTGTGTATAAAACTAACAGAAAAATGAGTGTGGGAAGTTGTGTTTTTTTTATATGTGAAGGTAATCAGCTTGTCTTTGGATGTTGGATTAGATTATAGATCTGGGATAAGGTCTTGGCGGCTCTTATTGCTGCCATTTGGCTTGAGTTACTCTTTGCAAAGTCCATGTCGGACTTCATGATGGATTTAGGGGAGTGGCCATGACGGTACTTGAAGGGTTGACATGGCACTTCCACTCGCAAAACTCCATGTTCAAGAACTATCATGATTTACATTCTCAATCTAAGTATTATTGTACCAACCAAAAAAAAAAAAGCAAAAATGAATTATTAAAAATGGCGAGTTAAAAAATATTAATAAAATTTTGCAAGAAAGAAAAATGAAAGGAGCAAAATCAAAATCCTTACCTTATTTCAAGGAAAATATCAAGAAAAATGTTTTCTTATGTATGTTTCGTTCACGAAAAATTTTAGCGAAAGGAAATTTGAGAGAAAATTAAACTTTGACGTTTAAGGCTTTAACCAATTTAATTTTAAAAACTTCCAAGATTAAACTAACAACAACACTCTATCATTGGAAAGTTCATATATTGTTGATCAAACACCAATTGTTTTGATATCCAAGACAATAAAACGTTGAGCATGGGATGAACTCATAATTAGAGAAAGAGTTTGATAGATCTTCATCTCTCATTCACTGGTTTTCCTACTCTCCTTTAAATAGTTTCTTAGATTACCTCGCTCAAGAGTTATTGCAATTGCTTCTATTTCAATTTTTTTTTTTAATAAAAGAAGTTACAGTTTTGGAAATAAGATAAAATGTTATAACTATTAGATTTGAACTCGTATCTGTTTGATATCACCTCTTTAAAATGATTAAGTTAGCTAAATTTCGGGTTTTCTATTTCAGTTGTAATAGACTTCAATTCATCACTCATAAAGTTTACAAGATTAAGACTACGAAGTATCTATTACACAAAAAAGGGTGAAGAAGAAGGAATATATACTAAATAGTCTGAAAAAATGTAAAAAGAAAAAAAAATCTAAAAGAGAGGATACGTAGATAAATAGCGTAGCAAGTAAATGACTATATAAATTGTGAGTTAAAAGAAAGAAATTGCTTACATGTTCATCATCACCAGAGCAAGTTTCAATGGGAAGCTTATAAGAGGGGTGTGGCTCATTTGGAGTGACATTTGGATTGAAGCTAATTTTTGTGCAGTTTGGATGGCTTCTCATTTTAAGCATCTTTCTTTAGGATAGCACTATTATTTAGTTCCGCCCCAAGACATTTGGAGTTTTCTTAATAATAATTATATTCTTGGTGTCCATATGCTAGCTTTATCAACTCCTTATATATATATTTCAACACCATATTAAGTTGGGGTTTGGATTCCACTCCACCACACATTTAGTGCAATGGAGTTGAACTCATCGCATCATCAATTGAATTCAAATATTAATTTCAGTAAAGTTCATTCAACATAAATTTCTCTATGAATTTTTTTTAATCATAGCTATAATAATTTTTTTTCAATCGTAGTTATAGTAAGTTTTGTTACTGTTTTCAATTTCATTGAAATTAATCTTATTGCCCATTCAAATGGATCATAAGCTAAAAGAGTTACTAAAACCATCAATGAGAAAACTTGTAAACTACTACATTTACAAATGCTTTAAAACAATAATCAAAATTAAGAAAGAAGGAATGAGATTAACCTCCTCATCTTGACTAGAAAATTTCATCATTGCCTTATTTGAATCACTAGAATTAACATCTAAAAGAAGACTTAGTGATTGAAAATTGAATTTATCAACTCCCTTTATATATATATATATATATATATATATATTTCAACTCTATACTAAGTGGGGGTTTAGATTCCACTCCACCACACCTTCAGTGCGGTGGAGTTGAATTCACCGTATTATTGTTGAATTCAAATATTAATTTCAGTGAAGTCTATTCAGCATAAATTTCTCTATGAATTTCTTTTTTAATCACAACTACAATAATTTTTTTTCAATCATAGTTACAGTAACTTTCATTACTATTTTCAATGTCATTGAAATCAATCTCATTGCCCATTCAAATGGACCTTAAGCTAAAAGAGTTACTAAAACCATCAATGAGAAAACTTGTAAACTACTAAAATTACAAATGCTTCAAAATAAAAATCAAAATGAAGAAAGAAGGAATGAGATTAACCTCCTCATCTTGACTAGAAATTTTCATCATTGCCTTATTTGAATCACTAGAATTAACATCTAAAAGAAAACTTCTTGACTGAAAATTGAAAATATTTATCTACATCCAAAAATAGCTAATCTTATGAGTTTCAAGTAATGAGACATTCTTCAATAAAGTCAACAATTGAAGAATCAAATATGATTCTTTCACAAATGATTTATAATTTCTTTTTAAGTACTTGAGCAATTAAAGTCACTTGAATGGATTGAAGTATATAGTTGACATCTTCATTAAAGTTGTAGAGAATGATTGATGAAAGAGTTAAATTATATACAAAATCATTAACGTTAGAAAGTGAAATAGTAGTGATCAAGATCATATTGATCGAAGCGTGTGCATGTGTCACAGGCTTGGAGTTTAAGCCTAGCAACCTTGTGGTCTCAGAAAAGAACTATCATTCAATATGCCTAAGTCAGCTTTTTCCAAACACAGTGCTTAGCACCGTGCAGTGAACTCAATTGGTTTCCTAGGAATTTGGGAGAAAACGAAGAAGGAAAAAGTTAAGGCAATGTTATTCTATTTACTTGATGAATGTATAATTGTTATTTTTGACTTTCAATGTGTTCCTTATAAATGTCTCAATCTATGTCTAAGTCTAAGTCTCCAACTATGCTCTAAGTCTATGTCATGTATAAATGAGGGGAAGGGCTCCCTTATCTATACTTGAGCTCCCTAACACATGTAGTCTTTAAGAGTTCAAGTGTATGGTTGTTATTTGCTTTCAAGCTAGGTCATTAGGTCCTTTCTAGAATCTAATTGTTCTAAGCTCCCTTATAAGCACTGGGTTTGGAAAGGTCCAAGCACTTCTGCATGGTGCCCGCGTTTATAGGCTTTCAGAACCTTCTTTGCCTCAACTAGGACCTTTCAAAATTTTTCCCATCTTGGCATTACAATGTTTGGCCAAATTGGCCGTGCTTGGCCTTTCTAAAACTTTCTGTGCTTGTGCACCTGGTCTACTCTAAACTGTTCTAGAGTATTCTATGCCTGTATGTACGCACCACTCTTCTAAGTTGTTTTAGAACCTTCTACTATATAGCTTTTATACTTGGCACCAAGCTGCTTATCGTAGGCATACTCTCGCACTTTGACCTTGGTCGTGACTCACACACATAGGTCTCATATGTGCCTTTAGGGCCACGATCTCAATCCCTTCAAGTCTTTTACCTACAGTAACTCAAATAAGCAATGTCACATGATCCACTTGGGCTAGGACTTGTGTGCAAATCATGACATTCTTTCTTACTTATTCTAACAATGACTTCGTTGCAAAGAGAATACCGATCCTTCACCACATGCACACTAGATTGATGTTCCATTTTTGTCCCAATGGTTCTCAACACACCTTTGTAATTATCCCTTACTCTTGTCGCAATGTCGATGCTTTTTACAAAACCAATTTATCAAAGTGTGTAGTGCCTTAGCTTATGATGTGTTATTATCCTCTCTTCTGCACCATGTGGCCATTACCCTTTCCCCACACTCCTTGAGCCTTTTGGGGTGTACAGCGCATACAATTACGGAGCATGCAATGCTCACTTCACACAGGCCATTACTTTTTTTTATGACAAACTAGCTTTCCTTTGGGCTTTACTGGTGGCTCTCTACGACCACACTCTCATTGCCCTTATCCATTACCTAAAAGGTCCTTATCTTTAGGCATAATCGGGTAGCACTAAGCTTTAACACTCTATTGGGCTCCTCATGCTACTAACCGTTATCATGACTCTTGGCATTGGACTTTTTCTAAATCCTCATAATTGCTATGAGCTTCTTTTGCTGTAGGCATTCCCTAGCTTTATGTGGTCCTGTCATCCTAAGCACAAAAAGCAATTAAAAGATATGACCTCCTTACCTTTGTTCTTGGCCAAATCGTCGGTCCTTCCCTAATGATGTTAAGGTTTTTCTTTAACCTCATCTTTTGATGAGAAGTTGTTACTCTTGTCTCCCTCATTTATACCTTTGTTCCTAAGCTCAAAAAACTTAGTGCGCTTCAACTTAACTAGCGATTTAGCAATCACAATAGCCTGACTAAATCTTGTACCCTATGCCTTTTCAACTCGGCTCTTATCCATGGTTTTAAACCATTCAAGAAGTAAAACAAAGCTTCTCGCTTGTCCATGTTGGGAATTATAAGTAACAGTTTTGAGAACTCTCGATAATAATCTCACATTCTTCTCTTTTAAGTGAGCTGATAAAATTTCTCTTGAGCTTCTTCTTCCACATATTTTAGCTTAAAATGTCATGTTATTTCCTTCAAAAATTGACCCCATGTGATGATTAGAAACTCACATTGTTATATGCCATCACACATTCGATGTTACCACAATAGGGCCACATCAGTTAAATACATGGTAGTGGTGCTTACCTTAGCTTTCTACCACTTGAAAATATTATTCTATGCCCCACATAAAGTTGCCCACATCTTTGGTAGAGCAACTCTTATGAATGGCTTTGGTTTGGGCATTTCATCATAGGTCCCAAACCTACGTTCATAACTATGGTAGCTCAAAACACATCAAACTCCCACCTAAGTTGCTCTAGTTCCTTATGCAAGGCTACCACTTAAGCCTCTAGAGTCTCGTTATGTTGTGTTAGCACTTTTATCTCTATATTTAAGGCATTATACACTTTTTCTTTGAGCTTATTTTAGGTAAAGTCTAGTTCTTGGATGCGATATTCACTATCTTCAAATTGGTTCCTTAACTCTCTTATGGCCAACTTGCACCTTGTCAAGCAAGAATCCATGGATGACAACATATCCTTCGAATTGGCCTTTCTATTCTTACTCATGTTTGAGTGACTCTTTTGCACATCATTCGTGCACTGAACCTAAGATTTATTGGCTATTCTTTAGCATGCACACCACAAATCATGAATGCTTAATTTAAATACTTCCCACAACTTTCTGACTAAAACTCAAGTGACCTTATGCTCTACTCTTAACACCCACAACCAACAATGCCTACACCACACAAACCCATTGCAAACCATAGCACATGCGACACATTGACACATTAGCAAATGAAGCTGCTCGTACAATTTGAAATGGTACCAACTTTAGTTAGAACCAAAGCTTTGATCCTAACTATTGTTGGAACCTACTTTGATATCAATTGTCATGGGTAGGAAGCTTAAGCCCAACAACTAAGCAACCTCAGGTAAGAACTACTGTCTAGTATGTCAAGTCATCCTTTTTCTAGCCACTATGCTTAACACTTATGTTGTGAACTTAACTGGCTTCCTAAGAGTTTGAGAGAAAGCTAAAAAAGAAAGAGTTAAGGTAAGGTTATTTTATTTACTTGTTGAATGTATAATTGCTCTTTTTGACTGTCAGTATGTTCCCTATCAATGTTTTAATGTCAAAGTTTAAGTCTCCAACTATGACTCCAAGTTTATGTCTTATGTACAAATGAGGGGAAGGGTTTCCTTATTTATACTTGAGCCCCCTAACACATGTGGTCCTTAAGAGTCTAAGTGTGTGGCTGTTATATGCTTTCTAGATAGATCTAAAACCTTATACTTAAGCTAGGCAATTAGGCCCTTTTTAGAATCCAGCTAGTTCTAGGCTTTTTTATGAACATTAAGTTTGGAAAGGTCCAGGCACTCCTGTTGAGTGCCTGTGCCTAAAGGCTTCCAAAACCTTCTTTGTCTAGGCACTACTTTACCCATAGCTAAGGCTTTCCATAATTTTTTCCATTTAGGTGCTATAATGTTTGGTTACAGTATTTGCATCTAACCCTTTTGGAACCTTTTGTACCCGTACACTTGACCTATCTTAGGCTATTCTAAAGTTTTCTGCACCTGTTAGCCCACATCACTCTTTTGGGGCATTCTAGAACTTTTCATTGTGTAACTTTTATACTCGACACTAGGGTACTAATCTTTGGCGTACTTCTACACCTTGGCTTTGGCCTTGACCTACACACTTGAGTCTCGTATATGTCTTTAGGCCCACAGTCTCTATCTCTTCAGGTCTTTTGCTCGTTCTAACTCATACAAACAGTGTCATATGACCCATTTAGGCTAGGACTTGTGTGTAGGTAGTGACACATGCATACAAGTTTAACTAATTTATATATAAGTTAAATTCATTGCATATAGCTTTCTTGTTAAATGTACATATTTATGAGGTTTATGTACATTTCAAATCACAATACATACTTGCTACTAATGGATCATATTTAGAGATAACAATTTCACCTGAATCTAATAAAGAATATCTCAATGGGTTCAGAGAAATTTTTTTAAGAATGGGAGCTATAATTCTCATTGGGTAAAAGGATGGAGACCAACAATATATCCTTGTCTTGCCTTGTCCTTTATATATATATATATATATATTATACGCATATATATATTTATATTTATGTATAATAAATATATTTTTATATTATAAAAGATTTATTCAAATGTTAAATGACAAAATTTTGCTTTCAAGTTATATAATAATGCAATAATAAAATAAGTTTAATTTAATAAATTTAATATTTGTCTTCAATTTTCTTAGAAAAAAATGGTAGGGAGCGATGATTCTCTATATTGTTTACATCATTGTGAACAAGATTGTGAAAAACTTTTTTATTGGCAGTAAGGATAGGGACGATTAAAAAAGACAGGGTTGACGACAAAGAATTCACTCTCTACCTTATATCCGCCATGTTGACATTTCTAACAAGACTAAAGACAAATTCATAATATTATTTCCTCATAATTAGATATGGCAATTGGATTAGTGGATCGGGTCAAAAATTCAAATCATTTTTGGGTTTATCTCATTTTGAGGTCAACTTATTTTTGCATTTAAATTATTTTGAATTTGAATATTCTTTCCTTGGTCATTTGGATTTAATAGTTGGACTATTTAAATTTAAATATTTTATGTTTAAGTTGTTGACTTTTAAAATTAAATTTAGTTAAATTACCTAGATTTTGTTAATTGTTTAATTAAATTATTTAAAGTAACATTTTCTTTGAGTTATAGTATATTTTTAATTTTGATTTTTGATAACATTTGAAATTTCAAAAAATAAAAATAAAAACAAGTGAATTAAAAGTAATTTATTAATTTATAATCATATTATATATATATATATTAACAATTTGCTCTCAAACAAAAATTATTAATAACTAGAAAATTTGTCCCACTTAGGAAGATGAAAAGGTGGTGGATATGGAGCATAACTTCTGAATTGTTAGCCATCAAAATTCACAGTTGGGCTTTGGTTTCTTTTCTAGGCATCTTTTTTTTCTTTGTACTAGTGGTCTCTTTTTCCTTAAGCTTGTCACTTTTAAAGGCATTTTCAATAATTTCTCTTAAGATCACTATATCAATGAAGTTTTTTATTGCATTCCTTATCATCTTTTCGTAGTCAAGAGATTTTAATGTACTTACAAATAGCACCGTAGTCTCTTTCTCAATCAAAAGTGGCTAAACTTAAGTAGCTATGTCTTTCCACCTCTAGGCATATTTCTTAAATGATTCAGCCACCTTCTTCTTCAATTCTACAAGGAAAGACGATCAAAAGCTAGATATATTATATGTCAGTATTGATTGATAAAGTCATGAGCCATCTCACTCCAAGAGTGAATACGGGTCCTATTAGCTAGATATACCATCTAAGAGCAAAACTAATAAGGTTATCCTGAAATACGTATAATGGTAGCTTTGCATTATTAGCATAGACATCATTTTTCAACAGTACATCGTAATGTGGATCATTGGATACTTTGTACCATCATATTTTTGGAACTTTGAAGGAATAACAACATCTAAGACTAAACAAAACCTAGCAACATCCATTGAACCATAAAAACCAATTCTTTCCACTATTTGCAACCTTTCTTCAAGCATATGCATCTTCTTATCAGCTATTGAGTACTTTAGTGATCTGACCACTTTTGTTTTTAATTTTTCATTTTCTTTTAGATCATCCAAATCATGGACCTAGATTGGTTTTACTGCCTTATCAGTAAAGAAAGGATTTACATAACTCTAGTAATGCTATGGATTTGAAGCTGATAGCATTCCAGGGTATATAAACTGTTATGGTGGTGCATCTTGTGTAGACAATCCTTGATATGGTCCATAACCAAAAAGGTATAAAAGGTCAGCCACATTTTATGATGGATGGTCCTAGTGGCTAGCATTTTCTTCTACGGCCTTCCATTTGTTCAACTTATTTAGGGCTTTTAAAATTTTACTCAACTCCCCCTCAAGTTTTGCTTAGATTTTTTCTAGATTATTTATATTTTTTTGTTCCATTTTTCTGGCTTAAGTTCTAGTATTATATTGATGGTAGGTTGTTTAAGTAAGATTCTTGGACGATTAAGCTATCCTTGAACCTTATGTACCACAATTAAGATGCTCATGTTACTAATCTAACCTTTTTTAAAAATCCTATATGCATGAATCAATGAATGCATAAACAATGTATGAATTCATGTATTGATATGTCACATTATGATGCATGGATGAATACATATGTTAGTGATGCTAGATTAAAATACAATATACAACAACTTAATAATAAATAAGAGATAAAACAAAACTTAAAAGATTCACTCATATGTCCTAACTAGGGTTACATTCTAATGATGGGCAGATATGACCTAACCTAAGGTTGGCTTCTTAAGTTTTACTACATGTGCTTTGGGTTAAATCTAAAGGTTCTCAAATTGTTCTCACATCATTGTCCATCACAGACTATTAAGACACTCAAATCCTTGCCTATCATAGGCTACAAATGGAAATGATTCAATTCTAGTGGGAGTATTTCGCTAGCCATTATGGAGATTATCATCTCCCTCGAGCATAGGTACTTTACTTCCTCCTAAGGAGGACAGAACTCAGGTATAAAGCTCATGTGATAGTATGTGAAAGAATACATATATCTTTTTTCGTAATTTTCACAACCTAACTTAAAGAATAAAAAACAAATGATTAATAATTCAAGATCAAGTAAACAAAAAATTAGGATAATTCAAAACTAATTAATTGCCTAACTCTCAGTATCCCCAGTGGAGTTGCTAAACTATCATAACATATAGATCTGTAAATCTATAGCTAGATACAACCTAAGGAGTCACCACTAATTTTTTTATCTAAGTGTGATGGGACACCTAATGAATTTATTCTTTTCAGTAGCTTTTAAGCTTGATTAAGGGTCTCTAAAGAATAAGTTTTGATCTACTAATTAGAATAGGGTTCAGGAGTTTGGTTACATATATACAAGGTTATAGCACCCCTACATGCCTATCTAAATGACAGTACCATTTTATTTTAAATTATCCTAAGGTCTTGATTCGAATGGTCTTAAATTTAATATTAAAAATAATTCTCAAGATTTCCTCATCAATCTGATAGAATTATTAAAACTATACTTTCTCACCTCAAGAGTATTCAAGAATTCAATTTGTTTTCTTAAAGAGATTCCTTCAATGGAAAGGTTAATCAATTTATTTTTTGTTAAATTTTTGTTTTATTGAAAATATATCTAATTCTTCCACCATTTAAGATAAAATTAGAAATATTTTCTTACCTTGAAATATTTTAAATAATCATTCATTAGTGATTACTAAGAATTTCATCCTCGAAATTTATTTTTTATTTTTATTTTTATTTCTAAATTTTCCATCATTTAAGTTAAATTTAGAATATAAACTCTTGTTAGTTTCGTAATCCTTAGAAAAAAAATAATATGACAATTAATTTTTTTAAGTCTCATTTAAATTCTTTCACTATTTTGATTGAATTAAAAAAAAACTTTTTACCTAGAAATCTTAAGAATATTCAACCATTTGTGAATTTTCTTAAGATTTTATCATTAGATAATTATCAAATATTTTTCACCCAAAATTTTAAGTTTTATTTTTATATTTTTAATTTTTTTATTTGAAAAAAATACAATTATTTTTATTAAAATTTTGTCTAAATCATTCCACAATTTCGATCAAATTTAGAGAAATTTCTTACCAAGATATTTCTTAAGAAATTTATCATTTGAAATTTCTAAGATTCTTATTATTGGATAATTATTAATTATTCTAAAAAAATTTATTAATGTTTTATTTTTATTTTTTATTTTATGCAAATACTTTCTAATTTTTTTAAAAAATTAGACATAAATAGACAAATAAATAAAATAAACAAATAAATAAATAAATAAACAATCATGATAAAATACAAAGATGACCAGAACTTAAGAAAAAGACAAGGAAAAAGTTAATTCCAAGGATTGAGTCACAATTGATTCCAGAGCATATAAGCTTTTTTATTTGTATTTTTTCTCAATTCCTTTCCCTAACACAAAACTTCTAAAAGAAAATTCTAATTATCTAAACCCAAAACACTAAAAAAGACTATAAAAAAACTCTCAATTTTTTTAGCTTTATTTTTACTTTTTCTCTCTTGATTTTTTTTGATTGATTTTTTATTGTCTCTAATTGATCGTAATGAGGTCTTTTTATAGGTCTGTAATCCCAATTATAATAGTAAAATGAGTTTTTTAGTTTGAATCTCCTAATCAGCTTTAACCTTGGATTTTTCATCCAAATCCATCTCTCAAACTAATTCCCTATTATAGTCTTTTTTTTAATTAAAACACTTTCAATTTAACAACCCAATTAGAATTAAACCTTCTTCAAATTTCAGCAAAATAATTTTTTCTCCTTTTTTTGATTTTTTAAATAATAATAACTCTAAACTAAATACAATACTCTCACTAAAATTATCAAAAATAAATAACAATTTTCAAAACCTAATCTTAAAATATAAATTGACCCCAGACTAAATTTGATGCCTATAGCTACCCATCTTTGTGCATTTTTTCTGAAACATGAATTGTGCAGAGATATAGACACCTATTATATCCGAATTTGATAAAAAAAAATCTAGAGATTTTTGTCTACAATAATTATTCAAAATTTTCAATTGAAATTCAAGGATTCCCAACTTGAATTTCAAAGGTTTGCAATTAAATTCAAATATTCTCAATTTTAATTTAAAGACTTGCAAAACATTCAAGGTTCTCTAAAAAATTCAAAGATTTACAATTAAAATCAAAATTTCGCAAGAAAATCAAAGATTTGCAAGGATTTAAAGATTCATAAGATTCAAGATTTGTAAAAGATTCAAAGGTTTGCAAAAAATTTTAAGATTCGCAAAAGATTTCAAGATTTGCAACGGTTCCAAGATTCGCAAAGATTATAAGTTTCGCAAAGATTTCAAGATTTGCAAAATTTCAAAATTTCATAATTGTAAAGATTCACAAAGTCAAAGATCCACAAAGATTCTAATATTCGCAAAGAATTTCAAAGTTTAGCAATTGTAAAGATTCATAAAGATCCAATATTTACAAAGATTCCTAAGATTCAAAGATTTGCAAGTTATTCAACAATCGCAAAAATTACAAAGAATTTTTAGTTCTGTAAGAATTTTCATATTCGAAAAGATTAAAGATTCGTAAGAATTTCATATTTGTAAGAATTTAAATTCGTAATATTTTAATTTCTCAAGAATTTGATTCTTAAAATTTTAGATTCGCAAGAACTTAGATTCACAAGAATTTTCAAGTTCGTAAGATTCAAATATTCGCAAGAATTCCTATTCGCATTTGAGAGACTCACATCCAACATTTAATTTAGAGATTTGTAAGAACTCAAATTTGCATGAAAATTCTAGGCTTACCTCCAACATTTAAAGATTTACATTCTAAAAATCTAGAGATTCACACCAAAAGTTAAAGATTTTTATTTGAAAAATTTTAAGGATTCACTTCCAAGATTTTAAAGATTCTAATTTAAAAATTTTAGTGTTTCACATCCCATATTTCTCATTTAAAAAACTTCAGGATGTCATCCAAAATTTCAAAGCTTCTCATTCGAGTTCAAAGATTCACATTTGATAAATTTTAAAGTTTCACATTTAAATTCAAAGGTTCTCATTAAAAAAATTTAGGGGTTTACATCCAAAATTTCAAAGCTTCTCATTCAAGTTCAAAGATTTGCATTCGATAAATTTTAGAGTTTCACGTCTAAATTCAAAGATCCTTATTTAAAACTAAAAAATTCTCACTTAAAACTCAAAGATTTTCATTTCAAACTTCTTAAAGATTCTCATTCAAAACTCCTTAAAAATTCTCATTTAAAACTCAAACAAAGATTCTCATTTAAAACTTCTTAAGGATTCTTATTTAAAATTCCTTAAAGATTCTTATTACTTTTAACTTTAAAAATGCTCTTTTAAAAGGCTTCACAACTTTAAAATTCTAAATGTTTTCATTATAAAACATTTTTCCATTTGAGGATTCCTAACTTTATCTTAAAAGGCTTTTCTCAAAAAGTTCAAAATTTATTGTCATGAAAATTTTTAATCTTTCATCAAAGACAAAATTTTGTATATAAAGAATGTCATGATAATGATGTAAATGTTTTCTTAATGATGCGAATGCAACGGTCTAGATTCTCACAATAATGCAGATGCCATACTCTAAACCATAATTCAAATGTTCACTACATGATGCAAATGCATGGCCAGCCAAGATTCAAATATTCACCAAATTATATACATGTATTATTCAAACAATAATGCAAATGCAATAAATGTAATACGGATGTCACTAACATTAATATCATGAAATTCTAATTAATTGTGCTAATATGGTTCTCAAGACTCTACCATCTCATATTTCTTTTTTAGCATCTTAACTCTAACAATTTCAAAACAAATTCTGTCAATTGAACCACATTATTTCTATAATTTGATCACAACTCATAGGCTTTTCAGCACTAACAATTTCAAAATAAATTTCGTCCATTAATCCACATTATTTCCATCATTTGATCACAACTCATAGGTTATGTCTACCAATCCATTACTATATTCATCACTTGATCATCCCATGTGTCTTTTCAAATCATCTTCTAAGGTTTCTTCTATCTTTTCATTTTTTTACCCCCTAGATTTCTTTTCAAAAGAATGCATGAATCTTTTTTAAATATTATCATTCATTCATTCATTATCATTTTAATTCTTGACAAATATAATGCAATCATATATTTTTTCGATTTATTTTGGGAATGCGAAAGTAAAAGAGTACAAGGTGAATTGAGAGAAAGGTAATTAGTACAAGGTGAATTGAGAAAAAGGTAATCAATACAAGAATGAGTCTAGTAAAAAATAAATGGGCAAAGGAATAAATTCGAGGTATATCATTAGGAATGGTATTGAATGGTATTGAATGGTATAATAATGTCCAAATAATGAATATTCAGACAATTTTTAACATTAATCTAGAATTTTTTTTTTCAAAAACTCATTCTATTGTCTTTCAAAATCATTTTGAGCTTATCCAACTTTGCCTTAGCTTTGGAAGATCTTCAAGTGACATTGATCTTTCATATGTTGAACTACCTATCTAACTCTCAGCTTAGATATTTTCTACCCAAATTGACCTTTTGGGTTTTCAATCTAAGTCTTTCTTTTCTTTCATTTTTAATTTTTTTTCACATTTCTTATTTTTTTCACTTCATTTTTCCATTTTTTTCTACTTTTTCATTTTTCACTTTTTCATTTTTCATTCTTGTTTTACTTTTTATTATCGATATATCCCATACATCAGTCTCTAAAACATGAAAACAAATCATGATTCCATTGTTTCATCATAAGCATGCCTTAGCCCAACATATGATTATTCAATTTGAGCATTCACATATGATCAAAATGCACTTTTAAGGGTTATAATATAGGCTATGGTAAGAGGTTATGAAAGAAATAGATAAAATAGGCTCAAAACATATGTTTAAAGTTTAAACCAAGGGATCATTACTCATCATTTGATGCAACTTAGCACTTTGTCCCATTCCACACCATTTTATCACTTTTTCTTTCTTTTTTCATTCATCTTATTCCTTACAAAAGGATTCTTATTACTTTATCCTTAATCATTTGTGGTATTTTTTTTTGTAAGGGTTTTTTTTTCTTTTCTTTTTGGACACTCTATCTTTTTTGCCTTTTTTTCTTTTTCAAATAGGTTTCTCTCAAAATTTATCCCCCTAGTATGGAAGGTGATCTTTGGTTAGGGTTCTTTTAGAAAAAAATTATAATATGATCAAAATGGATAGCAATGGATGGTTTTATTAATGGTAAAGAAAAGATAACTATTTTTCATCTCAAACATGAATACTTTTTTTTTAAGATCATTTATTGAACAAAGACAAACTTATGGATCATTATAAAAGATTGCATATCTTCATAATATATCTATTTTATATCTACTAGCAGCTTACTTTTTTGTTCAAATAGTTTTCACAGATCAATATAAATGAGTTTTCAAAATTAAATTTCAAAATTATTATTATCATTATTTAAACATTCATCATTTGAATTTTGAGAATGGGAATAAAAAGAGATGAAAAGGAAAAAAAAAGCACGGAATAATGGCTGAGATGAAAGAGAAAATGTAATAAAATGCATCATACTTACCTTTTATTAAAATGATAAAAAATGAAATCTTATTGTATAAAAAAATCCTAATATTACTTTGAAAAAAATCTCAAAATTGCAAGCAACTTTTAACCAGCCTTAACATCCTTATCTTTCTTAAAATTATGCCTCTGTGTGATTAAGTGAATGAGTTTTTATTGACATCCAACCCCCCTAATATGTTGAAGCTTAGCAAGCCTTTTTTAATTAAATTTTACACCTTGTGTTTGAAAGTAAGGCAAGTTTTAATAGAATGACCCAAGTTTTCATTATGGTAATCGTATGTGACAATAGCATTACACCATTTTGGATATGGTGGCTTCAATGGTTCTAGAATAACTAGAGATACCAAGTCATTTTTGAGTAATTTTAAAAATATCTAATGTAAATCTTGAGAATAGAATTAATATGGGTCAACTCTTGGTTATTTTAAGATCTTCTTAAACCACTTGCTTGGTTATTAGGCCTTAAAGTTGATGTAGTGATATGACTAACCCATATGTAGGTATTTGAAAGGTTGGTTGATAGGTTGGTGGATAATTTGGTTATGGAACAGGTTCATAAGGAGCTTGCACAATACCATTAACTGAGGGGTAATAAGCATGATAAATAGGTAATGGATATGGAGCATAGCTTCTAAATTGTTGCCCATAAAAATTCATAGCTTGGGTTTCAATTTTTTCTTTCTAGGCATCTTTCATTTCTTTGTATTAGTGTTTCTTCTTCCTTAAACTTACCACTTTTGATAGCATTTTCAATAATTTCTCTTGAGATCACCATATCAATGAAGTTTTTCGCTGCATTCCTTATCATCTTTTCATAGTAAAAAAATTTTAATGTACTTACAAATAGCATCATAGTTTTTTTCTCAATCAAAGGTGACTGAACTGGAGTAGTTATGGCCCTTCACATTTGGGCATACTCCTTAAATAATTTAGTCACCATCTTTTTCATATTTTGTAAAGATGATCATGAGCTAGATCTATTATATGCCAATACTAACTGATGAAGTCACAGGTCATCTCATTTCAAGAGTGAATACGGGTCTTATCCAACTAGACATATCATATAACAGTAAAACCAATAAGGTTGTCTTGAAGTATGTGTATTAATAGCTTTTCATTATTAACAGAGGCAGTCATTTTTTGATAGTACACGATAATGTGGGTAATTGGACACTTTGTACTATCATATTTTTTAAACTTTAGTACTTTGAACTTTGAAGGAATAATAATATCTGAAATGAAATAGAGCCCAGCAGCATTTATAAAACCATAAAAACCAATTGCTTCCATTACTCGTAACCTTTCTTCAAGCATATTCATCTTTCTGTCAGCTATTAAGTCCCTTAGCGACTTGACCACTTTTTCTTTTAATTTCATTTTTTCTTTTGAATCATCTATATTAGGGACCTGGATTGGTTTTATTGCTTGTTTAGTAAAGATAAGATTTACATAACTTTAGTAATGCTCTAGATTTAAAGCTATTGGCATTTTGGGGTACATATACCTTACAGGTAATGTGAATTATTGTGGTGATGTATTTTATGTGGATTGGGATTGATACAGCCTATAACCAAAAGGGTATAGAAGGTCAACGATATTTTGTGATAGATGGTCCTATTGGCTAGCATTTTCTTCTATGGCTTTCCTTTTGTTCAACTTATTTAAGACTTCTAAAATTTTACTAAACTCCCTCTCAAGTTTTTCTTGGGCCTTTTCTAATTTTTTTCAAATGATTTACATTTTTTTGTTCCATTTGTCTAGCTCGAACTTTAGTATTATATTGATGGTGGGTTGTTTGAGCAAGATTTTTAGACAGTCGAGCTATCTTTAAACTTTATGTACTATAATTAAGATGCTCATGTTACTAATCTAACCTTTTTTTAAGAATCCTATATGCATAAATGAATGAATGCATCAACATACATGAATGCATGTATTGACATGTCACATTATGATGCATGGATGAATACATATGTTAGTGATGCTAGATTAAAATACAATATACAACAACTTAACAATAAATAAGAGATAAAATAAAGCTTAAAAAGTTCACTCATATATCCTAACTAGGGTTACATTCTAATGATGGGTAGATATGGCTTTAACCTAAGGTTGGCTTCATATGTTTTACTACATGTGATTTGGGTTAAATCTAAAGGTTCCCAAATTGTTCTCACATCATTTTCCATTATAAAACTAGTAAGATACTTCAATTCTCGCCTGTCATAGGCTACAAACAGAAATGATTCAATTAAAGTGGGAGTATTTCACTAGCCATTATGGAGATTATCATCTCACGAGAACGTAGGTATTTTACCCATTCATAAGGAGGGCATAGCTCGGGTATAGAGCTTATGTGATGTACATGCATGTGATAGTGCGTGAAAGAATACATATATCTTTATCTGCAATTTTCACAAGCCAAGTCAAAGAATAAAAAACAAATAATCAATAATTCAAGATCAAGCAAACAAAAAATTAGGATAATTCAAAATTAATTAATGGCCTGATTCTTAGTATCCCTAGTGGAGTCGCCAAACTATCATAACATATAAATCAATAAATCATAGCTGGACACAACCTAATGAGTCATCATCAATCTTTTTATTTAGGTGTGATTGGTCACCTAATGAATATATCCTTTTAAGGGGCTTCTAAGCTTGATTAAGGGTCCTTAAAGAATAAGTTTTGGTTTACTAATCAAAATAAAGTTCAAGAGTTTGGTTACATATAAGGAAGGTTATAGCACCCCCACATGCTCATCCAAAGAATGATACCATTTTATTTTAAATTATCTTAAGGTCTTGATTCTAATGCTTTTAAATTTAATATTAAAAATAATTTTTAAGATTTCTTTATCAATCCAGTAGAATTCTTAAAAACATACTTCCTCACTTTAAGAGTATTCAAGAATTTTATTTATTTTCTTGAGGAGACTTCATCATTGGAAAGCTTAATCAAATTTATTTTTTGTTAAAATTTTGATTTATTGAAAATATATATAATTCTTCCACCATTTGGGCCAAAATTAGAAATATTTTCTCATCTAAAAATATCTTAGATAATCATCTATTTGTGATTACGAAGAATTTTTCCTCAAAATTTATTTTTTATTTTTATTTCTACTTTTAAATTTTTCACTATTTTGGTTAAATTTAGAATCTAAACTCTTGTTTGTTTTTTAATTCTTAGAAAGAAAATAATATGACAATTATTTTTTGAAGTCTCATTTAAATTCTTCTACCATTTGTGTTGAATTTAGAAAAAACCTTTCACTTAGAAATTTTATGAAAATTCAACCATTTGTGATTATTTTTAATATTTCATCATTGGATAATTGTCAAATATTTTCACCCAAATTTTTAAGTTTTATTTTTATATTTTTATATTTTTGTTTGAAAAAAATACAATTATTTTTATTGAAATTTCATCTAAATTATTTCACTATTTGGATCAAATTTAGAGAAATTTCTCACCTAGAGATTTCTTAAGAAATTTACCATTTGAAATTTCTAATATTTTCATCCTTAGATAATTGTTAATAATTCTAAAAAAATTGATTAAAGTTTTATTTTGTTTTATTTATTTATTTATTTATTTGTAAATACTTTCTAATTTTTCCTAAAAATTAGACATAAATAGTCAAATAAATAAAATAAACAAACAAACAAATAAATAAATAGACAATTATAATAAAATACAAAGATAACTAGAACTTAAGAAAAAGATAAGTAAAAAGTAAAATACCAGAGATTGAGTCACGTTTGATTCCAAAGCGTGTGGGCTTTTATAATTATGTTTCTTGTCAACTCCTTTTCCTAACATAAAACTCCCAAAAGAAAATCCTAAATATCTAAACCCCAAACACTAGAAAAGATTATAAAAAATTCTTAATTTTTCTACTTTATTTGTACTATTTTTCTTTTGATTCTTGATTGTCTCTAATTGATCTTAATGGGGTTTTTTTATACGCCTCTAATTCCAATTACAATAAAAAAATGAGTTTTCTTGGTTTGAATCTTCGAATCAACTTTAACCTTAAATTTTTAATCAAAATCCATCTCTCAAACCAATTCTTTTTTACAGTCCTTTTTCAATTAAAACACTTTTAATTCAATAACCCAATTAGAATTAAAACCTTTTTAAGTTTTAGCAAAACAATTCTTTCCCCCTTTTTTGTTGTTTTTTCTAATAATAATAACTCTAAACTAAATACAATACTCTCACTCAAATTACCAAAAAATAAATTAAAAAATTCAAAGCCTAATTTTAAAATATAAATTAACCCCGGACTAATGGGGTATCTACCAGCTAGATTGAATAAATGGTAGTGATTTTAGGTTTGGTGGTTAATGGTTTTGGTGGTGAAGGGTGGCGGTTGGTAGTGGGGTGATGGTGGTTGCAATTTTTTTGGGTGACTGATGATGGTGGTGAGTGCAGTGATGGTGGCTAATAGTGTTGGTGGCTATAGGTAGAGGGTGGTGTTTGGGCTTTTGTAGTGCGGTGGGTGCTTGAGTCTACTATTTTATTTTTTTTCAACCTTATCTTTTGTCTTTCTAAACCTTCTCTTATCTTTTTCAACCAAATAACCTCAATAAACAATAAAATCCCTTTTATGTCCCTTTTTTTTACAGCTATATAGGTAAGATTATTAATTGATTGATAGTTAAATTTCATTTGATGGATATTTGGGTGTTGTCGTGGGTTAAAATTTTTTTGTTTTACTATCCCTATTTATCATTTATTTTTTACAAAATTTACCTAATTAAAAAAGAAACAAAAAGCAAAAAGTAAAAAAACTACATATAGATGATATGTGGATACCTTAATTGATCTAATATTCCAACAAAATTTATTAATAAAAATTAAAATTAAAATTAAAAAAAAATAAAAAAGGGCAAATTAAAAAGAAAGGTTTATAGAGGTTACCACATAGGCACAAAGGGTGATAACGGTTTGGATCGGATTGAATTTAGTTTGATTTTCAAATAATGCAGAATATTATAAATTTTTAAAATCTGATCGAATCCAAACTGACCTTATTTTGAAACTGATTTGATCTAAACTGAATTTTATCAGTTTGGTTCATCAGTTTTTACATTTTATTTTATTATATATATAATGTAATAGGACTTTTAATATATTTAAATATATTTATATATAAATAATTATTTTATTTTATAAAAATTTAAAAAATATAGAAAAACTAATAAAATATATAATTTGGTTCAGTTCGAGTTTTTTTTTTCAATTTGTCACATTTTGATCTGAAATCCAATCCAAACTTAATATATACATTTAATATTTGACCTAGATCTGAACCAAATAAGGAAAAAACCAATTTGAATCGAACAAGGAAAAAACCAATTTGAACCAAACTAAACACTACAATTTCGATTCAGTTTTTAGTTTTTTTTTTTCACCCCTAATGGACACTCCCATTGAGTTTAAAATATTAATTTCTTAAATTGAAGTATTAAATAATAACTTTATTAATATAATACATATATAAATCAAAATTAAATTAATAATAAAATACATTTTTATATATACTCTAAAATGAGTTAGGATCAATCATCCTAAATACACTTTCGCTCCAATGTCGTTTTTCATAAGAAACTCGACCAATTTCAAATCAACATTGATTTAAAAAAAACTGACTCTAATTGATTGGGATGGATCAAAACTTACCGGATACAGATTGTTTTTGAATTGCTATCAATCAGCATATTTTGTAGCAAAATCTCTCTAATGAAAAATACAAAAAAAAGTGAAAGAGAAAAAAAACCTAATAGGGGTAGCACGTAAATACCTGAATTAATCTTTTATTATCACAAAATATATCAAATAAAAAATATAAAATCAAAGAAATTGTAAAAAAGTGAAAAAGAACAAAAAAAAAGAGAAATAATAAAAAAATAAAAAAAAGTTCTTAAAAGGTGTCACATGGACATCCCATTAATTTTAAAATATCAATTTCTTAAATTTGATACTAAAATATTAATTTTTTAAATTAAAATATCAAATAATAACTTTATTAATATAATACATATATATAAATATAAAATTAAATTAATAATAAAATATATACTTTTATATATACTCCAAAATGAGTTAGAATAAAGCGTTTTAAACATGTTAATAAAAACTCAACTCGTCTCAACTCGATTTTAATTTTAAAAAAAATTTGTCCTTTATAGAATTAAGATGGATTGAAATCTATCAAATATGAATTGTTTTGGTATTTTTATCAATTGACATATTTTATTACAAGTTTTATTTAATTAAAATACAAAAAAAAGTAAAAGAGAAAAGAACCAAATAAAATACTACATAGACATCTCCATTGACCTAATTTTTTTAAATAAAATTAATTTAATAAAAAAACATAAAAAACCAAAAAAAAAAAGAGAAAAGGGAATTTATTAGGATAAGATATGGACATTTCAATTCAGTTTAAAATATTAATTTTTTTAAATTAAAATATTAAATAAGAATTTGATTAATTAAAAAATAAAGGTAATAAACAGGAAATAAGGTACCATGTGTACACGTTTATCTATTTTTTTTCAAAAGATATCTTATTTAAAAAAAAGAGAAAAAGACAAAATGCCAAAAGACTTGAATAATGAATAAAAGTTGGAGTACACGTTTGTTTATTTTTTCAAAAAATATCTTATTTAAAAAAGAAAAAAAGACAAAATGCAAAAAAAATTAAATAATGAAAAAAATTGAGTTGCTATAGATATTAGTAATAATGAGTTTTTTATTAAAAATTTTATATAATTAATTTTAGAAAAAAAAAACCAAAAAGTTAAATTCAAATGTAACATAGACAACTCCACTAACTTTTTTTTAATATGAAATTTAAAAAAATAATAAAAAAATATATTTTAAATAATAATATCAAATGAGTAGATATTAAAGAAACTTGTAAATTATTAAAAATATTTATTAAATATTAAAAAAGTAAATAAAGATAAAAAGTGAAAAAAAAGTCAAATAGTGTAACATATAATGAATTCTCAATATCAAGTGAATCTAACAAAAATTAAAATTTTAAAAAATATTATTCATTAAATATATATAAAAGAAAGGAAATAGAAAAAAATACATTCATGATAAACCATTGAAATAAAAAAGATCTTGCAAAAAAAAAATTAAATATTAAAAATATTTGAAAAAAGGAGCCAAAATAATCACTATCTAAACATGAACACTTTTAGTTTGTTATGGTAAATTAGAATTTTTTTATGGTAAATTTGTTAACACTTTTACTTTAAGCCTCATTCATTATTGATTTAATTTTCTTTCCCCTTCTATCAATCAAATATGTACATTGACATTAATTATTCTGTTAAACTGTTAATAATATTTATTCAATGCTCACAATGAAAATAATTAAAGAAAGTTAAATCACTTTAATATATAATATAAAGGGTTTTTTTTTTTTGGAAAAATAATAATATTGAGTTAGTAATTAATAGATTGTGAAAATTATTCTCATTTCCCACGTGAACGACCAAAAGACTAGTAATAGAATAAGCAAGTAGCCGTGAAGCCCAGTCAGAGCACGGCTCCGAGGCAATTCACTATAATATAATTTTAATATTTAAATTTAATAACATTAAAATTTTAAATAATTTTTAATTTTGTCAATTTTTTTAATAATTTCCCCGAACCCATCACAAAAACAATAATAGAAACACATTTCCTTCAGATTCCTCCATTCATTTTCTTCTGCCTGTCACTGTCACCAACTCTCCTCAAAAAAATCATCGAGCTCTCTTTCTGGTTTGTGCTCTTTCGCCTTCTTCCTTTTTTCAATTTTTATTCCACAAATGATGCTATTTCTGCAGGAATCTCAATCCATTGATCATCTTATTTTTTCTTATATTTGATCCTAGTAAAGTTCTTACGCTTAATTTCCGGGTTGGCATATTTTTAATTTTTTTATTTTTTTATACAGTTCTTCTTGTTGATTTTGTTTGGTTCATGATTTATCTTGTTTGCTTGGTTCTTGCTTTGGCTTCTGTCCCTTCCTTGAACTTTACTTGAGCATGCTAATTTTGTGCTTGCTTTATTTCTTCTACTATTTCCTTTCTTTTCCTTTTTGTTTTTTGGGTATAGCTCATGTATCGAAACACACTTCAAATATTCCTCTAAAAGGTTAAATGCCATGTTAAAGCATCAGTTTGAACAAGGCTTTGGAGGCTTAACTACCCATTTGGTTGCTGCTTTTGCTATTTGCTTTTTGGTTTATGAATCAAAGAGTAAAAAAGGTGTTTTTAGACAAAACAAAAGTCAATATAATGTTTTTAAAGAGTGAAGGATTGATGATGTAGTTTCTTTTTTAATAAGAAATCCATGACTTTTATACAAAATGACTACGTTACAAGGTAATCGATTACGAATACATGTTTTTGATTTCCATCATTTGCTTTTGGTTTTTAGTAACCTTTTGGATAAAGAAAAAAGTACTATTAAATAGCAAAAGCAATAACGATGTGAAACCTTAATTCTCGCTGGTTGCACACTATGCTGCAATTGGCTTAATGATGGATTTCCGCACTTTCCTTTTAGATATGTTTATTTCATTTGAAAGGCATACATCTTATATATAAGAGGTTTCAAGGTGAGATCATACTTCATGTCATTTAAAATTTTGCGATGCTGCAATATGATTATGTAAGGAGTCTGTATTATGAAAAGTGAAAACAACTCTAATAAAGGGCATTTGGGTGAAATTTAGAACATTTACATATGAATTTCTGTGGAGATTGCCATCCAAAATAACAAAGTCTTGACCAAATGCTGTGTAGGTGAAACACTAATGACAAAGAAGCATTTGAGAGAAGGGATATCATTAAACAATTGAATAATTTGTTGGAATTGGAGAAATTAAAACATCAATGATTTTCATGCCTAATTTTTTTAAGAAGACAAAGGTGAATGGGAACTTTCTTTGTGGTCAATGGAAGCTGCATCTTGAAAATTGGCTTTCTATCTAGTCTAAACATTTAAAGTCTAATTCAGTATGGGTATTATACGGTGTACTTTTATAGGTTTCAATTGCTAATTGAACACTCAAAAGCCATGTTTATCATAGGCATTATCTTAAACGGAAAGAATAGGATGCAGTGGAATGGATGGTAGATTTGATTTTTATCAAAAAACAGAGAGAGACTTCTTGCTATGCAATTCATGTGAGATGTGAGTTATGACCAACCAAGTGCTTTGGCTTTGGCTTTTGCCCAATAAATTAAAAGCATAAGAATTTTGCAACCAACATGTAGTGAGCCTAAGTCTGCTTAGATATTATCTGTAACAACTAGCGACCATAGGTTTTCTTGCAAAATGACCAACTAGGTGCTAGAATTGGGTTTCTTGAAGCTATTTCTGTTCCAAGGATCTTCCTATTATAGTATTGGTGTAGTTGCAGTTTTTGACAATTAAAATTTTCAACTCTGGATGAGAAGTGACATTTGTGCTTCAAAGGAAAGAAAAAGAAAAAATTACTATGTCTTGGAGTAGTGAAAAAAGATTTGATCTTATAAACACCTTAAGGTGGATATCTCATGGGATTCATCTGATAAACTCAAGTTACTTGGAATTGTTGCTCATATTTCAGTTGAGTGTTTCTGTGTCTACTGAGATGCTAAAGCAAAAGGAATTTTTGTGTGTGAATGGTAATGGGCTTAATTATCAAACCTCAGTGTCCGAATTATTTTTCCAAAAATATTGCAAAATATACTATTAAAGAAGGAGTGTCAATTATTTGTTTGATGTTACTATATTGATGGGATTTCAGGGCCATTGAGTTTATTCTTGGAGAATAATTTGTCTACTTTCTCGAAGCACAAGAACAATGCCTGAGAAAATAACGTCAGAGGACTTTTTGAACAATCTAGTAGAGACCGTTGCTGATAGTGTTTCTAAGAAGAAATCTGTGTCTTTCTTTGAGGAAGAAAAATCAAACTCAGTTGTTTCTAGCTTCAATCGGCTTTTTGGACGTCAGAGGCCTATACACCATATTTTGGGGGGTGGAAAATGTAGGATTCCTATACACTTTTCATGAAATTGTTATAAACACTTGCTCTGATAAATGTTTTTTCTGTAAATTGTTCAGCTGCTGATGTTTTATTATGGAGGAACAAGAAGATCTCAGCCAGTGTTTTAGCTGGTGCAACAGCAATATGGGTTCTCTTTGAATGGCTTAATTACCATTTCCTGACCCTTCTATGCTTTGCTGTGGTTCTTGGCATGCTTGCTCAGTTTGTTTGGTCAAATGCCTCAGGTTTACTTAACAGGTAACTCAAAGAGGCCTGCTTATATGCTGTTTTTAATTTTTATTATTTGTTGTTCTTTAAAGCTTTGATACCCTTGCATGCTGCTGATTGGATTTAAATTTTTTTTAATAAATTACTTCATGGCAATAGGTCACCTTCTAAAGTGCCACGCCTTGTTCTGCCCGATGAATTATTTGTCAGCATTGGTAGGTCACTTGGTGCTGAGGTGAACCGAGGTTTACAGTTCCTGCAGGATGTTGCATGTGGAGGAAATTTGAAACAATTTCTTCTGGTAGGCTCTTGAGATTTTCCTAGTATTCTTCCCTTCACAGCATATATTTGTCAATAAATGGTCCTTAATAACATATTACTAATGCTTGAAAATTAACAGACTTAATCTGAGAAAAAAGTTCGAAAATCAAATGAAAAAATATTTTCAGAAAAAGTTTCAGCTCGGATGATCCAAAAGGCAGAAAATAATTGCAATGTTTTCGGCTTTAATGAATATTGCCAACTTTTCTTACAATCAAAGTATATGGAGGAAGAACATTATATTGAATCTGCATTCCTAATAACTTCTGTCTGTCACTCTTGATTTGCTAGAGTGACTTACTAATTATAAAAAACTTTCCAGGTTGCGGTAAGCTTATGGGTTGCTGCTGTTATAGGAAGTTGGTGCAACTTTTTGACTGTTTTGTACATTGGTAAGAAATTTTGTTATTTTTTTCTGCATAATAACATGTTAGTTCCATCAAAAAAAAAAAATGGTAATACTATGATATGTTGTTTTGCATTGTTAAGACAGAAGGGACCCTAAAATTGTTACAACTGACAATAAGTTGTAGTGTTGTTGATATCAAGTTGATCTGTTGGGAAAGATTTACAAACTCCTTTCTTTGGTTTGTTGGTCCAATTAATTTATTGGTGCTCATTGTCTACAAACTGATTATATATTTGCATTTAACATTGGCTGACTTTTCTTGGTTAACATGAACATGATCGTGCTTGTTAGCTGCATGCATTGATCCATCACTTGCCCTTTCTTTTGGTTTCATTCATCATCCCATTCGAAATTTTCACCTAAAATAAGTATTGCCTCAAAAATTAAGTCATTGTCCTCCAACTAGCAAGCAGCACTAATGCAAGAAAATTTCTTCCCTTAAGTAGAGTTGAGATTTCCAAGATTTATTCTTTAGTTTAATAAAATTTAAAACTGTAAAATGTAATTAATGAGTGAACATTTTCAAAGTGGGAATTGTAGCCTTGAAATTTTTTTTGTTTAATCAAGTTATTCCATCTAATTATATGCCAAACTTGTGATAATTGATGCAAATTGAGCCCCTTAGACATTAAGTGATGTAAACATGCCGATAAGTGTATCCGTTGGCATCTAATATGGAAATTTGAAAAAGAAAGTGTTGACATGGTTCAAAATGTTATTAGTTTCTTCAATTGAGCCTACTAAATATTTGAGTTACAAGTTCCCCACCCAGATTAATTTTTTCATCTTTCGCCTTCCTTTCTCTTGTTTTCTTTTATCTTCTAGATATTCTAGTAGTGGATCAGCAAGATTGCTGACATCAACCAGCTTAGGTTTGATATGTTCAGTGCAAATATGGCCTGTTGGTGCTTATTTGGTGCCGGAATGGTTGGATCTGATTAGCCTAGGCTGCTTTTGCGAATGGCATGCTGGTCCTATGTTGACTAGCCTGGATTAAACTTGTAAGCGCTTGTTAGGTTGATCTTGCTGGACTCTATCCTGCCTGTGCCTGATCTGGTGTCACTGTAATTGGATTTGGCCATTTAAGGCTATTCTAGTGCCAAGTCCTGGATTGCTGGTATCAACAATCATATCACTCCTACTGTGGGTAAGAAAAAAGATAAGTTAAAAAAAAGAGAGGAAGGAAAAAAAGGAAAAAGGAAGGATGAGAAAAGGGTTGGAATGCAAAAGAGAAATAAAAAGCAGCTGGCATAGGCCTCTTAATTCAAATAATGAGTAGCCCCTTTCAAAAAACTGTTAAAAATGTAGAACTCAAAAATTTTCCATGTCAACGTTTCCTCTTTTCTCATTGCCTCATTAGATGCCAACTTGTATACATAACATACATTTGTATCATTGAACAATTATTGGACTTTATCACATCAAGCTTAACAAGTTGGATGAAAATAATGGTTTCATGTCTTGATTGTGCCAAATAAAGGTCCAATGGGTTAAATTAACATTTTGAGAAAGTTCCCTGGTTAAACTATGTTTATTTTAGCAACAAATTACTTCATCTCAAATTGAATGTTTCTATTAGAAAAATGCTTTGACTTTACTATTTCTTATATGAAAATTAAAATGTCTTTCTATTATTGGTGATCAATTGTTTATAATATATATGTAAATAAAATATTAAAATTAATGTGGATTATAATGAAGTCAAGAATTGTAGGTGTTCATGAAGGAAAGAGTATATAGTTTTGGGACATCCCAATAAGAATAAAATGGACATTTAATTTGGGACGGAGTAATATTTTTGCCTTCTTCCTTCGACTGATTCTTTAACCGTATGGTGGACTACATAGATATGTGTGCCAACTTTGGCACTATTGGCAACTGGATGTTTCGGATTGATAGTTTGGAAAGAATTCGGTGAACATGATGAAAATTTCCTCTCTCTGGAATGGGAAAATGTGTGGATTATTTTTTTATGAATTGCTTTTGCAAAATGAGGCCTGTAATTGATTAACCAATGGAGCATATAATGGTTTTTGCGCTTGAGCCAGCATAATTAATTTGGACATATAACATCATTGAAATTGTGGTTTGCTGGATCAATCTGGTCGGGTACTGCAATTGACAATTAAAGTTTTCAGGGATTTTGATTTTTCATTTTGCATCATGATGTAAATGATTTTATGCTCTTCACATTGTGGATAATCAATGGTCCATTTGACCAATATGTACGGTTCTGCAAGTGCTGATCTTTTTTCATCTTATGGAATAAACCAGAGGTATTCTTTAGGTTTTCCAGGATGCGCTGTAAAGACACCTTTAGCTTTTTGATAAATGTGCATTGCTGTTGATCCTGAAGGTTTTATTGTGCTTGTCAGGTTTTGTTGCAGCCCATGCATTACCAGTCCTGTACGAGAAGTATGATGAGCAAATTGATAGCTTTGTTTACAATGTGTTTGACCAATTCCAAAATCACTATAAAAAGCTGGATTCTGGTGTCTTGAGCAAGATCCCCAAGGGAAAATTCAAGCTCAAGAAGCATGATTAGGTACATTTGTTCACATCCATTAGATCTTCAGATTTTCTCCAGCATATCATAATTTAGCCGGGGATCCAATCAAGCAGTTGTCATTTATAGAATATATCGTGATAGGATTCTTGAATAAATGGTGTGTTATTCATGTGACATACCACGTTGAATCTTGTAAATGGCTTGCCAAGCTCTGCTGCTAGGTTTAGGAGTGATTTGGGTTTTGGTTGCACTTGATGTTGAATAGGAATTTGACTGGTGCATTGGCAGATACACCAACCAACTTAAATCCTGCCTGATAAGTATAACCATATGTATTTATTATGAAGTCGTTGCTCTACTTGTAAATGGACATGCTTAGGATTATGTGAGTACCAAGTTCACACCTTGCATCCAAGTATTATTAAATCCTAATTACTTTTCAGTAATCATTTGTTAAAACTTAAAAATTTGTTAGCGAATGGAACTACAAATTTTCGAACACTGATTCTCCATGTTGATTACACCCAATTGCCCTAATACGGGCTTTATATCTAACAAATTCTGCCTGATTTTTTATGTTACTGTCTTTTAACGAGCAAATATTAGAACTTTTGAAGTCAACATCTTGGCAAAGAAATTACAAATTGGTAAGAAGGATAGGGATAAGTTAGAACCAATGAATTTTTTACTAGAAATTTTACGGTATGTGGTGGTTTTTGAATTTTATTGACAAATAATGATTTTAAATTAATAATAAAGAGAAACATGTAAGAAATTGTGTAGATTTTGCACATGAAAAATGAAGATTAAGACAAGTTGCGAATTTGTAACTTGGCAAACGCATATTGTCGTCTATGCCTTTCAATTTCCTCGTTACGGGAAAAAAAAAAAGGATGAATACCATTTATTTTTCTTTAAATAAATATTTTCTTCGCCTCTTTAATAGTATCGGTTTGATATTCTTGCACTTGAAGAGACGTCGGTCCAATATATAATAATAATAATAATAGATTGGTTTTGTTCTCGTAAAAATGTATCTAACACACTTATATTCAAATTAAGAAAGAAAAATATTAAGACATTCAACCTTTTTCGTTTTCCCATGTGATGATCTTGTTTGTGTATAAAAAAAATTAAAAAAAATGAAGGGCAAAATGAAAGTTTTTAGGATAAATATGCTAGTAAACATATCCTAGCTAGCTAGTTACGACAAGATGAAGAAGACTTGAATGAAAACTACAATTGTCAAATGACTGTAAAAAAAAGGGATAAATTACCTTTCAAAAGAAGACAAAAGAGAATGTACCAAAAAAGAAAAGGCAACATGGATGTGGAGTTTAGAGAAGATTACAACAATCCATTCATCAAAAGAGCATTTAAAGTTTTTTTCTTGATGTTTAAATAGTTTTCACCTATTAAACAGTTAGTTCTCTCTATCTAATAATTATCTATGGTTCCCTAAATAATTTAGCTTGATAAGGATTTTAGATCATGTTTGATATACTTAGTATATAGGATAATGGATAGGATAATGTGATAATTATTTTATATTATATTTAGTTTATATATAATTAAAAGATATAGGATTATAAGGTGAATGATCATCCTCTTGATATAAGATAATTTAATTCTCTCAAAATAAAGAGAATTATTTTTAATCTAAGAAATTAAATTTACATATCCTATTATATCTTTAAAAATTATATCAATAATTTAAATTATATAAACTTTGAAAAAAAATAATTTTGACCAATAAATAAATTATCAAATCTTAATAAAAAATTATATCAATAATTTAAATTATATAAACTTTAAGAAAAGATAATTTTGACCAATAAATAAATTATCTTATCTTAATTTTTGCACACATCAAATATAAGATAATATGATATTATTTAATCTAATCATATTTATAATATCATCTTATTCTATCTTATCATAATCTTATGTATAAAATATTACCTTAATTTTTAATTAAATTGATAGTATACTAAAGATAAATGCTATATACACATAAGAAACATGGACATATATGTTTACATAACTGTTTTGTAATAGCGTTTTTGAAAAGTAAAAGAATATGATTAAAAACTAAGAGAAAAAAGTTGATATGAGAACAAAAAAAAGTTAAAGTATACATATGTTATATGTTTTTATGTGTATATAACCTTTCCCATTACTAAAATTAAAAGATAAAATTGTTAATTTTAAATTTTTATGAGTTATTTAGTTTATCACTTCTAATATAGATGTGATGTTATAAAATATATATCATTTTGTGAAGTTTTTTCCTTCACCAATTGTATTTAAAATCAAAATTAAAAGTCTGACATAAACAAGTAAGAAATGCACATGCTTTAACACCCAAAAAAACCATCTTTAAATGATATTTTGGTGTTCAAGGTAAGAAAACTTACCAGTGGTTAAAGTCAAAGAAATGCAGAAAACCTTACCTCAAAATTTTCCTTTAATTGTTTGAAATGCTACTTGGTGTTGAGGGTAATTTTTGTATTAATCAATCAAAAACCACCGGGGATATATACTTGGTCAAAAACCAAATTCATCGTGAATTAGGATTACTATAATTAACCTAACTAAATTATTTTCTAGGTTGCAAGTCTCTTTGTATTAAAAAAGTCATTCTTATTTAGTTAATTTGATTTGAAATTATGGAGATTCGCACTCAATTTACGAGATATTATCTATTTTGATCCGAAAATTTTACGATTTTATCTTACAAAAAATACCTTTCAAGTTTGGATTTAGATCTTTTTATATATATAATTTCTTATCAACATATTCTTTCAATATAAGATTGAGAGTGTTACAATCTTCTTACCTTTAAAGCGTGACATCTCTATCAAGTCGAGTCTAATCAAAATATCAAGATCATACTAGACCATCGTATAGCACTTAATGACTTTTACGACCGTCGACAGGTGACCGCTTTGATATTATTTGTAGAGATCCACACTTAACCTGCAAAGTATTATTTGTTTTAATTCGAAAATCTTATGATTTTATCCCACAAAAAACGTCTCTTAAGTTTGAGTTTAGATTTTTACATATATATCTCATAAAAAACGTCTCTTGAGTTTGAATTTAAATTTTTACACATATATAATTCTTTAACTACACGTTTTTTTAATGTAAGCTTGGAGCGTTACATAAATATATCAAATTAAATCACTCGTTCAGGCCAACAATCTCTTGACCGAGTAGTTAAAAGACAAAAGACGAATTGTGACGTATTATAAGATTTGGATTTAAGTTACAGAAATCCCACCCCCAATATATAAAAAATCATTCTCTTTAGCCATGCCATCAACTTTTGGCGTCGTTATTCTTGCACTCTGGGGGCCGCTATTTGCAACCATTATAATACTGACCTTTGGGTTTTGCCGCGACAAAGACTTCACGGAACATTGACGTCATCCCCAAGATATTGAAACCGGGGAATCAAGCTATCCAGTACTCGATGCTATGCAAAGAGAGCTGCCGGAGAATCAGCGGGCTTCAATCCCAATCTTGCCTCCTGGGACCATTGTTATCGACAAGAATCAAGAAACTGAATCAAACTGCAAAGGTTGTGCTATATGCTTGGAAGAGTTCAAGGAAGGGGATCATTTTAAGGTTCTTTCCAACTGCAAACATCTATATCATCAACTTTGCATTGATCAGTGTCTGGTTAGGGATAGCATTGCCCACTTTGTCGTGGTTCTGTCCATGGTTTGGATTTGGAACCAACTACTCATATTGTGGACGGTTCTTAGAGTAGTCTAAACACATCCCATGGACTTATGATGGATTGAAATTCTAAAACATATTTATGAAACTATCTAATTTCTACAAGCTCTAAATTTATTTCCATTGAAATTTATTAATTAGTAATTTACTTTAAATTTTATTAGCATTAATATTATCAATTAAACAATAAAACCAAGTAATTAGAGAGTACATTAAATGATTTAATCGTTTGTCATTTAAAATTCAACAAGAGGAAAAAAATAATTCGATCAACTAATGGTAGTTATCTCTTGAGCAATTTCTCCGCCAATAAAATTTAGTTCGGAATTTAGGGTTTCAAGTACAGGCTTGCGATAACACCACCTTTGGAATCCGCATTTGGCTTTTATTGCTTTGTGAATTTCAAATACATACTGTCGCAATAAAACGGTTCAGCAGCTTTCCCATTTTTGTTGCGGGTTTACCCATTTACCTCGCTACCAGACTTTGGGGTAATAGTGACGGTAAAATCTGTCACAAAAGATTTATTCCCGTCTCTCATTTCATTGAATGACCGAAAATTATGACGGATATATCTTGTTCCAGATTGACATTCTGTCATTGTTGGTTTGTCACAATTTTTTCTAAATTCTTTCACAATTTAAATGACGGATATATCCGTTACAAATGTTACAAAATTCTGTCACATTTTTTATAGAATCGGTCGATAAATTCCATCGCAAAATTTAAAAATTTACCAACTTCTGAAATTACAATTATTTTAATCAATCACAAAATTATATGCTAATTCATCATAGATTTCGTGACAACTAATTAAAAAGATCACAATGAGTGCTACAAAATCTTATACAATGAAAATGCAATAAAACAAAATAAATCAAATAAAAAAATATGATCCTTTATTTCATTCATAAATAAATAATAATAAATTGTATTATAACATTAATTTATAAGATTGTACATCATCTTATATATAATTTACAAGATTGTACGTAAACTAGTACAATCATTAATAAAAAACAAAGTATATTAAAATTACTTTTATCAAATTAGAAGCAAATACCCATGCCATGCATTTGAAATACCACCAAAGACAAAAGCTTTTCTTTTCTCTTCCACTACAAAATAAAATGACAAATAATTATAATCGATTTTACTTTAATCAAATTAAAATATAAGCAAGAGATCTCTAGATTAAAGCATTAAAATACAAAATAAGAGATTTCAGTGCAACTTATAATGAACAACCTAAAGATAGCAATCAAAATGATTTCAAGATGCTAAAGTATAGATTAATAAGAGGCGTGATGACTAGCACCTAGTTATCAAACATCTAAATTTGGCTAAAAATGATATTTTAAGTTTCAACACTTAAAAGATTTTAGTATTCCACCATACCTCATAACATTTAAATCACACTATTCCTGACCAAGATAAGTCTTTCCAGTCGCTTCGTCTGTGGGAGGAAGAGTTAGTCTTGTAGGATACAAGTTTGTTTCCTTGAGATTACCAGGGGTGATCTTCAAGGCCATAGTCGTCTTTAGTAAGTGAGTGAGTGTAGCAAGACAGTGAAGTGATAGTGATGGAGGACGAGTTGGAGGGCATGTGGTGGAATTTAACCCTAATAGAAGAAGAAAAGGAGAGTGTTACACCAGAAAATGATATCACGATCACATCTAAGGGTGAAGAAGATAAATGGATGGTAGGAAAGATCTTGACAACCAGGCCTTTCAACAAAGAAGCCATGGTAAGTATCTTTAAGATTGTCTGTAGGTTAGCAAAATCTGCGGATATTATTGAACTGGAGGATAATCTAATCCTATTTAAGTTCAGCAGTGGCCGACAAAAATAGGGTTTTGGAGGGAGCTCCATGATTTTTTGACAATAGAGCCGTACAAAGCGATGTTGAGACCACAAGATTATTGTCTAAACAGTGAATGTTGCTTGGTAAGGATTTATGGGCTACCACCGGGCAATGAGATCTTAGGAGGTTGCAAAAGTGATAAGGATGAAACTGGGTAAATTAAATACCACTGACAGTAGCCTAGAGGAAGGTGGATTGGCTCAATTTTTAAGAATTCGGGTAGAGATTGATGTTCGGAAACCTTTGAGGAGGACAGTAATGATCAAAGGGAGTAAGGGATCAGATGATTTTTATGGTAGAATTAAGTATAAGCGGTTGCCGATTTTCTACTATGAGTGTTGATTGTTAGGTCATGCTGATATTGATTATGAAAGGGGAGCATAATCAAGAGATAAGGTGGCAAGTTTCTGGGTAGTATTAAGATTGGCTATGCGTATCGCTGTTGAAAAGGAGGTAATATAAGAACTATCATGTCTAGATTTGTAAACTTATAATTAGATATAATTTAAAGAGTCGTCATCAATTAATTTTTTTTTATATAAGGGCGATTAATCACCTAGATAAATCTATTCTTTTAAAAAAATCCTAAACTTGACTAAAGCTTCCCAAGAGAATAGATTTTGCTTTATATTTCTGAATAGGGTTCAAGAATTTGGTTATATAGAGAAAATGTTATATCATCCTCACACGTTCTTCCAAAAGACGATACCATTTTATTTTAAATTATTCTAAGAATTTTTTTATTATAATGGTCTTTTATTAAGTTTTATTGTTTAAAATATTAGAAATAATTTTTAAGATTTCACCATTAATCTAGTAGAATTTTTAAAAATATTTTCTCACTTTAAGAGTATTCAAAAATCTCATTCGTTTTCTTGAAGAGGAACTGTCATTGAAAAAAGATTTAATCAATTTTTATTAAGCTTTATCAAAAGTATATTCAATTCCTCTACCATTTGGGCCAAAATTATAAATATTTTCTTACCTAAAAATGTTTTAGATAATTATTTAAGAATTTTATCATCAGGATTTATTTTTTGTTTTACAAGCTTCATTTTTAATTTTTTTCACCTTTGAGCCTAATCTAAAAATATCTTACAAGTTTCATTTCTAAATTCTTCACTATTTGGGTTAAATTTAGAATTTAAACTCTTATTATTTGTCATTTATTTCTTAATCTTTAGAAAGAAAATAATATAACAATTATTATTGAAGTCTCCTTTAAATTCTACCACATTTGGGTTGAATTTAGAAAAAAATCTTTCACTTAGAAATCTCATAGAAGTTCAGCTATTTGTAATTTTTTTTTAGATTTCATCCTTAGATAATTATCAAATATTTTCACAAAAAAATTTTGAATTTTTATTTGGATAAAAATACAATTCCTTTTATTGAAATTTCTTATAAATTATTCCACCGTTTGGATTAAATTTATAGAAAATTTTTACTTAGAGATTTCTTAAAAAATTTACCATTTGAAAATTTTAAAAATTCTCATCATTGGATAATTGTAAATTCAATCTCAAAATTTTATTCAATTTGCTTATGTGTTTTATTATATTGTTATTTTTAAAAATAAATATTAATTATTATTATTATTGAAACTTTATCTAAATTTTTTCTCAATTTAGGTCAAATTTAAAAAAAATTTCTCTTCTAGAAATTAGTCATTTGTAATTTCTAAAAATTCTATCATTTGATAATTATTAATTCAAAATTTTGTTAAAGTTTTATTTTATATTTTTACAATTTTTAACTTTTGATTTTTCCTAAAACTTAATCATGCAAAATATTTTTAAAAAATGAATAAAGAAAATAATAACATAAAAAAAAATAAATAAAAACCATAAAAGATAAAACAAATACAAAAAAAAAAAAGAACCAACTCGACTTGGCTTGCTTGGCGCGACTACAGAAAGGAAATCTCGCTAGGACGGCTCGAGTATCAGCTTGGCACGATTGGAGACAAGGTAATTGAAAGCAGGTTGTGTGTTGCTAATAGGGTTGGTGCGTGGATCTTAGGAAATTTTAAAATAAAAAAGACATCATTTCCTTTTAATATAAAAGCCAAAATTTTTTTCTTTTTTTCCTCAGACCACCTATTCTCCTTCTCTCTCTTTCTTATGTTGCTCTTCTTTTCTCTCTAAAATCGGTTTGAATGATCATCGATTTTTGAAAAAAAAAACATCGAGTTTGGAAGAGCTTCATCGAAAAGTCGTCAATTTTTGGAAAAGCTCATTGGATTCTGAAAATGATGTTGGAAATTGGGTTTCTCGTCAAAAAACCATTGAAATCTTCAATGGATTTTGGGATTTCTTAAAAATTTTTAAGAAAAAAAAAATCAAACTCCTTTAGTCTTCTAATTCTGAAATCCAATTAAACTAAACCTTCTCAAACCCCAAACCCAAAAAAAAAAAAAAAACTCCTTCAAACTTTTCTACCAGAAACCTTATTACTTTTTTCTCGAATCTTTTTTTTTTTCAATTTTGGTCTTATGGCTTTGGTCACTATTGCATATCTGTGCTGTGATTTAGGCACTTGTTTATAAGAAAATCAATAGAGTCATTGATGAATCTTCTAAACTGACTAAAGATTGAATTCTTTAAAAATAATCCTATCTTATCACCGCAGAAGTAAATGAAATGTTTCAAGTAGTATCGAGATTAGCTATTTGCATCACCGTTAAAAAGGAGGTAATTTGGGAACTGTCATAATGTATAGATCTATAGATCTATAGCTAGATATAACTTAAGAATTCACCACTAATTTTTTTTATATAAGGGCGATTAGTCATCTAGGTGAATCTATCATTTTAAGGAAATCCTAAACTTGACTAAAGGTTCCTAAGAGAATAAATTTTGGTATATATTTCAGAACATGGTTCAAGAGTTTGGTTACATATAAGGAAGGTTATAGTATCCCCACACATTCATCCAAAAGATGGTACCAGTTTATTTTAAATTATCCTAAGGATTTTATTATTATAATGATTTTTTTATTAAGTTTTATTGTTTAAAATATTAGAAATAATTTCTAGGATTTCTCCATCAATCTGATAGAATTTTTAAAAATATTTTTTCACCTTAAGAGTCTTCAAGAATCTCATTTGTTTTCTTGAAGAGGTTCTATCATCGAAAAAAGATTTAATCAAATTTTATTAAGCTTTATCAAAAGTATATTCAATTTCTCCACCATTTGGGCCAAAATTATAAATATTTTCTTACCTAAAAATGTCTTAGATAATCATCAATTTATAATTACTAAGAATTTCATCTTCGAAATTTATTTTTTATTTTACAAGCTTCATTTCTAAATTTTTCTACCATTTGGGCCTAATCTAAAAATATCTTACAAGTTTCATTTCTAAATTCTTCACCATTTGCGTTAGATTTAGAATTCAAATTCTTGTTATTAATCATTTATTTATTAATCTTTAGAAAGAAAATAATATGACAATTATTTTTGAAGTCTCCTAGAAATAAAATTTTGAATTAATAATTAATATGTCAAAAAATTCTTTCACCTAGAAATCTCATAGAAGTTCAGCCATTTGTAATTTTTCTTGAGATTTCATCTTTGGATAATTAGCAAATAATTTTATAAAAAAATTTTGAATTTTTATTTGAAAAAAATACAATTCCTTTTATTGAAATTTCATCTAAATTATTCCTCAATTTAAATCAAATTTAGAGAAATTTTTCACCTAGAGATTTCTTAGAAAATCTACCATTTGAAATTTCTAAAATTCTCATAATTGGATAATTGTAAATCCAATCTCAAAATTTTATTCAATTTGCTTATGTGTTTTATTATATTTTTATTTTTAAAAATAAATATTAATTATTTTTATTGAAACTTTATCTAATTTTTTCCTCAATTTGAGTCAAATTTAGAAAAAAATTTCTCTTTTAGATGTAATGTCTAAAAATTCTATAATCGGATAATTATTAATCCAAAATTTTGTTAAAGTTTTATTTTATATTTTGGCAATTTTTTCCTTCTAATTTTTCTAAAATTTAATCATGCAAAACATTTAAAAAAAATGAAAAAAAAATAATAACATAAAACAAAAATAAATAAAATCCATAAAAGATAAAACAAATAAAAAAAAAACCAGTTTAGCTTAGCTTGCTTGTCGCTGCTGCAGAAAGGAAATTCGACTAGGATGGCTTGAGTATCGGCTTGGCATGATTGTACATAAGGAAACTAGAAGTGGGTTGTACGTTGCTTATTGGGTTTGTGCATGGATCTTGGGAAATTTTAAAATCAAAACGATGTTATTTCTTTGTAATATAAAAGCCAAAATATTTTCCTTTTTTCCTCATACCACATATTCTCCTTTTCTCTTTTCCCTATGTTGCTCTTTTTTCTCTCTAAAATCGGTTTAAATGATCGTCCATTTTTTAAAAAATATGCCGAGATCCAGGGAGCTTCATCAGAAAGTCATCGATTTTTGGAAAAGCCTACTGGATTCTGAAAATGATGCTGGAAATTGGGTTTCTTGTTAAAAAGCTGTTAGAATCTTCAACAGATTTTGGGATTTCTAGAAATTTTTCAAAAAAAGAAGGAAAAAAGAAAAGCCAATCAAACTCCTTTAATCTTCTAATTCTGAAATCAAATTAAACCAAACTTTTCAAATCCCAAAATAAAATAAACACCCCTTCAAACCTTTCTACCAAAAATCTTATTACCTTTTTTCTCAAATCTTTTTTTTTTCAATTTTGCTTTAATGGCTTTGGTCATTGTTGCGTATATCATGATTTAGGCACTTTTTTGTAGGAAAATCAATAAAGTCTTTGATGAATCTTCTAAATTGACTAAAGATTGAATTCTTTAAAAACAATCCTATCTTATCACCGTAAAAGTAAGTGGACTTTATCTCTAACAAAAATCCTTTAATTTCCATTCTAAAAACATAAATTACTAATTATCTCATTTTCCCTAATTAATCTTAAAATTGAAACATGAATTATCCTTTAAAAAAACTCAATCTCCAACTTGCTGGCCATTCAATTTTTTCAATTATCCTTTTTTCTTTTTTTTTTAACTAACTAGATAAAAATGACTTCAAAATTAAAAATAAATCAAAATAAAATAAATCAGATAATGAATAGATAAATAAATAATCAAATAAATAAAGAATAATTAAGATAAATATAAATATGGATAAAATAAAAATAAAAATCATAAAATCTAAAAAATGGAATATAAAAAGAAAATAAATAATTGGGTTTGGATTAGTTTGAGCTTGATTAAAAGAAGTGTAATTGGTTTGGGCTCGGACCAAATAGGATATCTATAGTTGTTTTTCTTTGCGCATTTTCTGTGCAACAAAAATTACGTAAAGACATAAAAAACCTATTATGTTCAGGTCACAAATATTGATTCCCTTTTTTTTAGAATAAACTCCTCAAAAATAAAGGCATACAATTTAAAAATAAAAGCTCTTTCTAATAGAGGTACACAACTTAAAAATAATGCTCCTCATAAATAGAGGCACAAAACTTTTAAAAAGTAAAAGCTCCTCATAAATAGGGGCACACAGCTTTTAAAAAATAAAGATAACACGTAAAAGTTTTGACAATCATACCCAGAGGTATTATAGATCGCATCAAAGAAAACTAGGAGATTATGCTTGGAGGTCTTATAAATCATTCTTAACATTGAAAAATGCTCCTTTGAACAAAGGCTCCACAACTTTAAAATTTTGAAAAATCTTTCTTGACCATATTGATCTTCTTGAAATATCTTTTTTCAAGGATTAGAATTTTACCTCAAAGGTTTCTTCTCAAATGAGAGTTTGAAATTCCTTTACTAAAAAGTCTTCATATTTTTTTCTCCATATTAGATCTTGCAATATCCTTATTTCCTATAGTTATGCATTAAACATTCATTAATACAATGAATGGATGTAAATGTCAATTAATATCTTTTTTATTATGGCACGTAGGTTCTCAAGACTCCTTCCTTTGGATTCCGAGTTTTTAGGCAATAAAAATAAAAAATGACTCTATTCTTAATCATCTCTCCCATTAAATGTTAGCACTCATACCCTTTTAAAGAAATCTTTCTTTTCCATTTATAAATTCAGTGTCTTTACTAGGCCTTGAAATTTTCATCTTTGCCTTTATCACTTTCAACTTTTCCAAGGTAATGTACAAATCTTTCATGCCATTATTAATTTATTAGTCATTATTTCAATTCAAGAAGTATAGCATCAATCACACATTTCTTCCATTCTAAGGTATTTAAGAGAAAAGCCAATAGATGGAATAGGAATGGGACATAAGTATTAAAAATAGACACATGGAATAAAATATCTCTTATTTAAGAAAGAATGATAAAACAATTTTGGCCATTAAATAATATAAAAAGGGAAAAGTTACAAAGATGGGTTATGGGGGTAACAACACCAAAAATAAACAATCAAATAATCATGATAACACATATTGAAGTTTTTTTGTAAACTCAACCACTTAAGTACTTAACAGCCCAGAGCTCATCAGAACATGCTAGCCTTCATGTTGCTGAGTTCTTAAATTCAGCACTGCATCCTATTCATCTAAGTTGCCTTTTCATGTTTTCAACTTAGATGAACCCCCTATTGACTAAATCGCCCTTTTGAGTTTTTCGTCCTCTTTTTTATTTTCTTTTTCATTCATTTTTTTCTTTTCTTTTCTTTTTTCCTTTTCTTTTTTTTGATCATCTTTGAGAGTTTATATCTACAAATGATCTCTTTTTATGAACTTACAGACTATAAATTGTATCGCACTTCTAAATGAAGCAGCTTCTATCCATTTTATGAAATAATCTATCATCATGAAAATGAATTTATGCCATTTAATGCCTATGGGGTAATAGGATCAATAACATCTATGCCCTACATGGAGAATGGTCATGGTGGTGCCAAAACATGTAAAGTAATAGGTAGAGCATGAATTTTATCAGCATAGATTTAGAACTTATGACATTTTTTAGCATAGTTAATGTAGTCACTCTTCATTGTCAATCAATAGTATCTTGCCCTTATAATTTGTCTCACCATCATATGTCCATTTGCATGTACCTTACATACTTCATCATGTACCTTTTCAATGATTTTTTTTACCTCAATCGCATTTACACATATCAGTAGCACCTAATCCCAACTCTTCTTATATAAAAAATCACCATCTAGGAAAAAAGCCATGACTAATCTCTTGATGACTTTTTTATCATTTTCAGTTGCTTGTTTTGGGTATTGTTGATTTTTAATATATTTTAAGATATCATAATATCACGGTTTTCCATCATCTTCTTAATCTACATTAGAACAATGAGCCGGTGCATCTTTAACATTTAGTTTGATGGATTGAATATTTGTTTTATCATTAATTTGGATTATTACGACTAGAGTAGCTAAGGCATAAGCAATCTGATTCTTTTCATGAGATAAATGCTTAAACTGGGTACTTTAAACTACTTGATTAGCTCTAAAATATACTTATGATATGTGATAAGTTTTGAATCTCTCATTTCCCATTCTTTTTTCAACTGATATATGATTAGAGCTGAGTCCCCAAACACCTTCAATACTTTAATTTCTCTATTTATAGCAGTTGTAAACCTATGACACATGCCTCAATTTTAGCAATGTTATTGGTATAATTAAAATTCAACATCGTCGTAATGGGATAATAATGTTCTTTAAGAGAGATCAAAATTATCTTGATCTCATGCCTCAAGGCATTAGTAGCTCCATCAAAATACATTCTCTAAAACTTCTCATCAAGCCCTTGTAGACACCTAATTTATTGAGGATACATTTCTTTTTAATCCAGGCTTACTTTTACAATTGGGCCCGATCTTCATTTTTCGAGCTTAATATACGATCCATTTTTAAAAGACCCATTAATGGCTCATTGTTGGTCATAAAAATAATAATTACAAATTAGAAATTAGAAAAATAAAAACTAAAAAATAAAAAATGATAATAATAAAATACTAAAAAAATCAATACAATAATAAACTAAAAATAGCCTAAAATAATAAGAATAAAAAAGAGTCATAAAATATATAAAAAAAAAAGAGACATGAAAGCTAAAAAAATGGTGAAAAAAATTGCTACATGCCGTGTAAACGGCAAAGCTAAAACTGAAGTAGTTATATGTATGGGAATATGGAAAAGAAGAGAAAAAAATGAAAGAGAAAAAAGAGAGGTAAAGAGAGATGTTAGCAATAGAGGAAAGAGAACAGTAGGCATGAAAAACAATTAGGGAGATATGCAAAAACTGAGAATGGGGAAGGAAAAAAAGGGAAAATAAAAAGTAAAACTAGTGGCATTCAAAAAAAAAAAAAAAAAAAACTAAGCAAAAATGTGAAAACTATACAGTAAAGAAAGAGGCTTTGAGAGAGCAAATAGAAGAAGAAGAAAACCAAAAAAGTTTTGCAGCAAAAAACCAAAAAATTTTTATAGCAAAAGAACTAGAATTATTGTAAAAGAACTAAAAACACAAGCCACATATTTCTTTTACAGCAAAACTTGGAAATATAGACTAGAAATTTTTTGTAACAAAAACTAAAAGGAGGAACGCAGAAGAAAAAAACCAAAGGAAAAAATAATGAAGGAACATGGCTAAAACGTGAAAGGTTTTTCTTTTTCGACATTTGTTTGTTTCCTTTTTCTGCATGTGATTTGAATAGGTATGTTAGTTTATCAGTTTATTATCTTGTTAAGTTTACTAGTTGTGGTTGGAAAAACTTTTAAAGCTTTGTTCCTTTCTTTATTGTCATAGAAACTTAGCAATAAATTTGTGTCCATGGTCTTTATTTTTAACATTGAAAAGGGAGTTTGAAAGTTTATAGGCATGTTTTGGATTCTTTCTAATTTTTTTTTTGGCTATCCTTGAAATGCATAGCTTTATTTTTTTTTTTATGATCTTATGCTTCCCTTTTGTGGTTTTAAAATGAGTTTTATACTAGAAAAATGGCTTTTAAGATAAGGGAACAATGGGTTTGTATATGGGATTATTTTTTAAGTTTTTTAAAATGGCCATTGTGTTGTTTGTCATTTTCCTTCTGCATGTAATTTGCATTTGAAAGCTTAAAACTTCATTTTTTTCTATGATGGCTGACTATTTGAGAAAAGAATAGGGATGAATAGGTTGCATTTTGTAAAGATGGTGCATGTTTTGGTTGTCTTAATAATAATAATCTCTAACTAGATGTTGAAAAATTATTAAATATTAAAAACAAAACAATAAAAGATTAATAAATAATAATAATAAAAAAATTTTATAAAAAAATAAAAAGAAATATAAAAATTCATTCTTAAAGAAGTTGTAAAGAAATGAACTTACTTCAAAAATCTACTTAGATATTAGAGATTTTTAAAGAAGTTCATAAATTTGTGAAATGAAACCTCAAAATTAAAACCTTAATCGAAACCTCAAAATCAAAACCCTAGATGAAACCCTAAACTCTAGGTAAAATCTGAAACCCTAGGTAAAGCGTTAAACGAAACTGAAACCCTAAATCAAGACCTTAAATGTGACCCTAAGTGAAACCTTGAACCTAGGTAAAACCCGAAAGCCCTAAGTGAAACCTTAAACCCTAGGTGAAACCTTAAATGAGAAACCTAAGCCTTAAAATCCTAAAACCCAAAATTCACTTTAAATTTTAAGGATTCGTAAAATAATCTTAAATTCACTTTAAATTTTAAAGATTGATATGAAAATCTTTTGTATGGAATAGTTTGTTCCCAAATGCCACCTAGATTATGGGGTATTTAGGAAATTTTATTTCATTAAGAATTTTCATACATTTTTTGTAATTCAAAATAAATTTGTTTTGTTAAAATAACAAATATAAAATTATAAAATAATAAGATAATAAATGGGATTTTAAATATAAATGTCACACCTAAACTCTACCTAAAGATTAGGGAATCCACGTGGTCTTTTTATATTTGAAAACTCGATTATTTAAATTTATATTTTATCTTCATTTGCATATGTCTCATTTTTGGATAAAGGCATTTATAATACAAATGTATGCTTATTGTAATTGCTGATATTTCATATTAATTATACCATTTTTCATCTTACTACATAGTTTTTTTTTTAAATAGAATTTTAAAAAATAAGGTTAAAATAACATTTCATGAAATATAATTAGTGGTACTTTGCCTAGATGTTAGAGAGTCATCAATAATTATCATTTACAAATAGTGTTATTTTATTATTTTTAAAAAGAATGTTACAATAAATTTTAGATGAAAAGACTATTTTTCAATTCTACCTTTATGTCGAAAAATTTGAAGGCATTTTTTTAATCTAAAATTTTAATAATTCTCTTAAATAAAGTTTTCTTTAAATTAATCTTATTTCTTGAAACTAAAGAGAATTATCATTAAGTCTTGAAATGAAAGCATTTTTATCCAAAACCAATGATAGCGTATATTTAATTGGTACCAATTTAGTGGGTACTGTAGGGGTGCTAATCCTTCCCTACATATAAAAGACTCCCAAACCAAGTCTTGTTTTCGTAGATCAAAATCGTCTTTTTTGAATAAAGCTCTACACCCGTTTTATTAAAAAGATAAATTTTTGGGTGGTCAATCATACCCTTAAAAAAGATTGGTGGTGACTCCCCATGTTTTTCATGGATTTTAAAATTTTACGTATAACGATCGAGTTTTTAGATTGATACATTATAACAACTTGGCGACTCCACTGAGGACATTTTAGGAGTCAAGTCAAAATTTTTTAATTATGCATTATTATAAATTTTGAATTTAATTGGTTTTATTTTATATTTAATTTAATTCTTTTTATTTTAATTTTTAAAATATATATAGGTTAATAAACAAAATAAAATGCATGTTAGTTATTATCTTGTTTTGATTTTTGTGTTTGTGATTTATTTATGTTGTTTTAATTAATATATCACTTTGCACACTTTTGTATATGCACTTAGATGCATGGATTATAGAATCAAGTTCTGTCTTTATCAAGAGGAAGTGAAGTAGCTACGCTCTCATAAGGTGATAACCTCCGTATTTGCTAGCGAAAAATTTTCACTCAAATCAAACCCTTTCTGTTTGTAGCCTATAATAAGTGAGGATTTAAGTGCCTTATTAGTCTATAATAGACGATGATATAAGGTTGATTTGAGATCCTTTATACAAGTAAATCTGACCCAGCATATTATGAGCCATAGGAAGCTTACCTAGGGTAGAGCCATGCCACCTTTTTAAAAAATTACTAAAAGTTAGGACACTATATATATTCTATTATTTTATTGTATTATATGGTTGCTATATTGTTTTTATTACTTGTTTGTTTTGAATTAATGATTTTTAATATTTTTGATGTTATTGCTTATAGGGGTATTTATTTTAGGTCAATCATGAACAAAAAAAAAAAAAAGAGTTCTCATGGAGCCATCATTGGTGTTGACATCTTGTAAAAATTATTTTAAAAGTTCAAAGTCATGCCATTTTCTTTTATAAAAATTATCTAAATTAGGATATGCGAGCTACTTTGATACAATTTGTTTTTAAGGGTGATAATAGTATAAATAAAATTAGGATAAAAAAAAAGATGGAAAAAAGGAAAAGAAAAAGAGTGAAAATGATTTAAGATAGATAAGAAGTTTATTTTCTTTTTGGAATTTAGTCATTTCATTCTACATTCATCATTGAGTTGATTTGTATATTTTGGGTTTCCATTTTTGTATATATTTTTGCATCGTTAACATATTCAAGCATTCATAAACATATTTTATATAGCATGCAAATTATGAATTATTTTGTGTCATTCATCCATCAAGAATAATAGCATAGGTATTTTTGTTTAAACCCTTAAAATAAAGCATTTGTTTTAGTTGGTATAAAAAGCTGAAAATATGAAAGATCAATTTCAGGCCCAGATTAGTATGTTAGAATGCAATCCAGGGGAGTTTGGTCATGACATTCGGATTATGGCAAAACAGCTCACTGAGTTAACAATGATAGTTAAATAGCTCAAGGAATTTGCTTTGGTATCTTTTTAAGGGTCTTTACTAGATTCGACTCAAGTAAGTCCTATGAACTTAAGGAATCATGGTTAATTGATTCCTGTTAGGCCTAGTACATTTCTTGAGCATGCTGAAGCACTCAGTTGTTTGAGTAATAATGAAGGTCTGGAGGAGATCATAAAAGGGATGAGTAATTTGACCATTCAAGTTTCAGAGCTCCAAAAGTGGATTTCCCAGACAGAGTCTTCATGTTCCATGCAACTTTAACTAATTGTTTCAAACTCAAACTTCAATTCAAATCCTTCTCATGACTATTTTTGGCCCCATTTCTAAACATCTACGATTACGCCTAAAACTTCATACAATACCCTTGAAGTCCATATCTAAACCAAAATCTTCAGCCTTTCATTTCCTAACCATCTGTTTAACCAATTACTTAATTTCGAACTTTTGTACCATCATCAAATCCTCAGACTCCTAGTTAACCTATTGCCAAAAAATTACCTAAGAAAAAGAAACAATTAGATCCTATTCTTATTTCATATGGAAAACTCTTTCTCTATCTATTTGAAAGACACATTATTGTCCTTATGCCTTCAAAGCCTTTAAAGCCTTCATACCCAAAATATTTTGACCCAAATGCAAGATGCGAATACTATGGTTGAAATATAAAGCACTTCATTGAGAATTGTGAGGGTTTCAAACACAAGGTGCAATTATTCATAGATGCGAAATGGTTCGATCCAATAATAATAGGGGATTAAAGATTTAGAAACAATGAGAAGGGGATGGCATGATGATGAACGTGGATGTGACTTTTGATTAAAGAGGGTCTTCAAGTGATAGATTATTTGAAAAATAAAATGCTTTGTGAATTTCTTCTGTTTTGAAAATGTTTTTTATGTTAATATGATGTCTTTCTAAACTTAGATATGTGAATTATGGTTCGTTTCTAATTTTTGTTCCTTTTCCAATTTCTACATTTTTCACCAAAGAGCATTGTCATTCATGGATTCATTCATTTATTCACCTATTTATGTATCCATTCAATAGAATATAATTCATGTGTGCTCTAAAAAGACAGAATTTCTTTGAGAATAATCTCTATTAATTTGGGAAGAGAGATAGAGGAGATTATCAAGGGACTTTTTGCTCAAGAAAATGATCAACCCAAAGGACCCAGCTTAGGATCCATAAGGGAGAAGTCATGGAATCTAGATCAACAAAGAAAGTATAGTCTCTTGGAAGAAAAAACTTCAAGCCATTGAAGGCAAGGATAAATCTAGTAACGCAAAAGAATCCCAGCTAGTTCTAGATGTGGTTATTCTACCTAGGTTCAAGGCTTTAACATTTGAGAAGTATAATAGAATTGGATGTTCTCAAATACATTTCACTCAATACTATCACAAAATAGTTGGGTATGCTCATGACAAGAAGCTGCTTATTCATGTTTTCCAAGAAAGTTTAGCTAGGATAATAGCCCATTGGTATTATAGTTTGGAAAATAGTCATAGTTATACTTGAAGGGATTTATCACGAACATTCTTGAAGTAGTACCAGCTTATGTTGGAAATAGTTCTAAAGCAAATAACCTTTCAAAACATGAGAAAAAGCCTTAATAAGAGTTATAAAGAATATGCTGCTAGGTGGAAAGAGGTTAGTCACAAGTTTGACCATCTTTAACTAATAAAAAGATGAATTTCTTATTTATGGATACCTTTTTCTTCTTCTTATTATGATGAGTTGATTGGTAATACGTTATTAAAATTTGTTGATTTGTTATTTGTTGTAAATAGAATTGAGGATTGGATAAAAATGGGAAGAATTATGGATGCTAATATGAAAATTCCTAATGAAAGACAAGGGAATAATTTTGACGGATATGCCCAAGAGATAATTGTTGAAGGGCAAAATAAAAAAAAATCTCACCATGATACAGGAACGTTTAGGAAATGACTATTCCTAGTGGTTGTCGTATTGTTCCCAATCAACATTTTGGGCTAGTAATTTTTCTCAACTACTTCATCTATGTGCTCTAGTTTCTTCATCACAAACATTATAGAATAAAGGATCAATCGAAACCATTCACAAAATCATAAGAGAAAAAGAGTCAAGATGTACCATTCACTCTCAATCTCTTACACTAAGCTCTTCATGTTACTTATCAAGAATCATATGATTTTTGTTATCCTTATAAGACCCAAAAAATCTTCTTACCCAAGATGGTATAATCCCAATGCTAAGTGTGAATTCCATGATGGAGTCGAGCATTATTCTAAAGAAGATTGTACTACTTTTAAGGATACAATTTAGCCTTTGATCGATGCAAATCCCATGAAGTTTAAAGAATTGGTTAGTGGCTTTGATGATTGATAGCAAAAAAGTTACGGGTCAGAGATGCTAAGGTTGAAGCACCAAGTGATGAACTTTTATTTCTATAAGTTTGAATGTCATCTAAAGAGCATTTTTGGGAACGTGAATTGCTGGGTCAAGTTTGAGTGTTTGCATTACATGAATAGATCTTATGCATCATAGTATTTCATGAATTTATATTTTCATTTGATATTTTTAATTTCTTTTAAATTTTGGACTTACAAATTTTCTTTGAAAAAAATGGTACAGAAGAAATGTTAGACTTGAACAAAGCCCTCACATAGTTAGGTCTCAAGGTTGTAAAAAAAAAAAACCTTGAAAAAAGAGAAAAAAAAAAGAAAAAAAAAAAAGAAAATTTTGAGTCTTAGAAAAGTTGGCAATCACTATTAGGAATTTCTTAAATACCAAAACCTATTTGTTAAATCAGTCAGTTGATTCCATCCATCAGCCATAACCCTTCAATAGCATTGAATTTGATTTTGTGAACCTTGTTTTTACTTAATAATGTTATGACATCAAAGTGTAATTTTTTTTTCAAGGCAATAAACAATGAAACATCTATTAAAAAAGGAAGGAAGAAATTTGGATTCCTAGAAAAATCAAGCATATGTGACATTTAAGAAAGAAATAATTCAGATGTGGTAATTTGATGTGTCAATGTCATGCTATAATTTTCAAAAAAAAATTTAACATCAAAGCCAACCTAAGTTTAATAAAATGACTTTAAACATACCAACCTTTCAATTCTTTGCCCTAAAATTAGCCTAGTCTAGTGTTTTGGAAGCATGCGGATTAGAAAAGAAAGACCCTATTGCCTTTAAAACAACTTGAGTTATAATCTACCCATTCGTTTTTCTTTTTTTTATGGAGTGACATGAACCATTTGATACTTTGAACGAGTTTATAAACATGACCATGTCCTCGTTCATTCCACATGACTCTTCTCTTGTAATAACTTTTATTAAGTTGTTTGTTAAAATGGGGCATCTTCCATGAAATGCATTCCTAGTAAAGTGGACCAAGGTATGAAATACGGGGAGGCATGTCAAAAACAAAAAAAAAAAAATGAGAAAAAGGAAAAAAATGAGAAAGAAGGAAAAATAGAAAAAAAATAGCTATGATATCATACACTTAAAAAGTTTGAATAAATTCAAGTAAAAACCTAACACATCCAAAAGTTTTAGAGAAACAGAAGGTAAAAATGATAGCCTAAAATAGAAAAAGCTAAATTTTTTTTTTAAAAAGCCAATAATTAAAAAAAAAAAACTTTTAAAATGAAAACCTTTTTTTAAATCTATTTGGCTAAATGCTCGATTTAAGATTAAATGTTTTGGTAATTATTTAATTTAGAATTAAATATTTTAATTTATGTAAATAAGGATTCAATGTTATCAATTTGTAATAATGTAATATTCTTTTAACAAAAATTGAGATGTGAAATATACGTGCTATTAACTTTAACAAAGTGAAATTAAAATTTTCACATAGAATGACCAATGAAAAAGCTCTTGCCTTTTTTTTTTTTTTTCTTAACTCTATTTCATTTCTCTTTTTCATTATCCTTTCTATTCAAAACTAAGAGATTTTAGGGTTTACTACAAGTTTCAATATTACTAAAATTAAGAAGGAAATCGAAAAAGAAGAAAATTATAATGCAAAAAAGGAAGAATTTCATAAAAAAAAAAAAGCATTTAAGAAGACAAAGGAAATGATCTCATCGCCAAATCAAACAACAAAGAAGACAGAAGGTAATTTTTTCCCCTTTTTAATTAAATTATGGGTTTTCTTTTAAATTTTTTTTATAATTTTAAGTTGAAAATAGAAAAAAAATGAAAATGAGTTAAAAAGAAATTGGAATGTATAGAATGGCATTAGAGGAAGTGATATTCTTGTAGAAATAGAAGGAGTGGAAATCAAGAATCCCTGTAATTCTTATGGTGCAAACCAAAGGCATCGTTCTAAAGTTGCCGAAAGGACGAACCTGATGGAGAAAAATATTAGCTTGTTCTTCAAGGCACCTTTTGCTCAAGGAACTGGTGTCTTAGTTGAAAATCCAATCATAATATTAAAATTTGATATTCTTGATAATAAAGATTGTTTGGGTTAACAATGAATTTTAAACCTAAATGTTATCTAGGTAATTTAGGATAGAATAGATATGTTTTTGGTGATTTTGGTTTTTTTTTTTTTTGTTAATAACTTTTCTTTTGTTTGGTTTGATAATATTTGATAAATATAATATTATTTGATAAATATATATATTTTTAACCCAATACTCGAAAAAAGTAGCCAAATCAGCTTTAAAGTGTTAGATCAACTGGCTTTTAATTTGTTCACGCATTATCATGATACGTATCCTTCACATCTTAGTTTCTATTAAAAAAATTCTTGCATTGTTATTAGTTGATAACGTTGAATTCTTATTTGTATAAATTAAAATGTTTAGTCCTAAATTGAGTAATCACCCAAAGGTTTAATCCCAAATTGAGCATTTGGACAATTCATTTCTTTAAAGGGAATTACTCTTCAATTTAAGTGACCATGCTTGAAATGACAAATAGCCATCTTTTATCATCCCTTCAAATATTGAAATCTATCCTTTGCTACCCCTTAGAGCTAGATAAATATTCTTTCAAAGTAAACCCTAATTAAGGATCACTTTTTACATTGTGGGTAAAAATGATAAATTTAAGGGTTTAAAAATGGTGATGTCTAAATGGAATCCTGTATGTTAAGCCAAAGGCCCAATATAAAAATTCTCAAAAGTTTTGAATCCACTTAGTGAAATAATGAAAAAGTGAAGAAAATGAGGAAAGGAAAAAGAATAAAAAATAAAGAAAGAAATAATTGGTGGAAAGCACAAGAGAGTGAAAGGGAATATACCTCAGAGTGTATCATTCAAATGAGTTTGATCCTTGGTTTTAATTATCTTTAAACACTTGTTTTGGGCCTTTTTATCCTTTTTTTTGACAATCTTAAACTTTAGTATACGTTACATCCTATGAAAAATTAATATTGGATCAAGCATGAAGGCTTGAAATTGAAGAGTTTCTCTTAGAAAAATGGCCATGAAACCCATGAATTTTTTGGTCCCTCTTTGTTACCTAATTTCCTATTGGACCATTTGGATAGGTTTGACTTTTTAAGTGTATGGTGCGACAATCAATTAAAAAAATAAAAAATAAAAAAATTTTGAAAAATGAATGCAGCTCTGGGGTGAAAACCTTACAATAAAGTAGTCTAGAGCAAACCTTAAAGGCTACTCCTAATCTAAATATAGAAGGTTCTGAACAAATATAAGCCAGATCCTTTTAAAAGATTTGAGCATCAAAGACCCGAAAGTTTAAGAAATGTTGATGTTTGAAAATCTTAACCTTGTTTCATTTCCAAAAACCTTTCAAAATCTCAAGCCTTTACAATTAACCTTGACATATATCAAGATGTCACATTTGGAGACTAAAATAAAATTGTTTAGCATGTTTGACTTTAAAGGAATTCATTTTTTTAGAAAAAATTTATAGTTTCTATGAGCCTGCATAGAAAAAATATATGCCTCTTTCATTCTCTTCAGGTGGAGAAACCCCTTTTGAATGAACAAGAAAACTTAATGTGTTGAACTATTTAAATCCAACTAAAAAGCAAATGTTCACCTCTAGGGATCACTGATTCTCAAGAATTTAAGCCTAGTTTAGCTGGTACCCAAGAAAAATCAAGCCTAATTTAGCTAGCACCAATAAAAATTTAAGTCCAACATAGCTAGCACCCAATGAAAAGATTTAAGCCCAGTTCAGTTGACACCTAATGAAAGTTTAAGTGTAGTTTAGTCGGCACCCCATGAAAGAATTTAAGCCTAGTTTTGCTGGAACTAATGAAAATTTAAGCCTAATTTAGTTGACTCTCATGAAAATTTAAACCCAGTTTAGTTGGCTTGTCATAGAAAGATTTAAGTTCAGTTTGATTGGCATCAATGAAAAATTTAAGCCTTGTTTGACTGTTATTAATGAAACATTTAAGCCTAGTTTAGCTGGTATATCATGAAATGATTTAAGTCCAGTATTAACTGGCATCAATAAAAATTTAAGCCCAGTTTAACTAGCATCTAATGAAAGATTTAAACTCAGTTTAATTGACAGTCAATGAGAATTTAAGCCCAGATTACCTGACTTCAATGAACATTTAGCTAGCACCTCATGAAAAAATTAAAATCCAATTAATTGGCACTAAAAAAATTTAAGCCTAGTCTAAATAACACTAATGAAAATGTTCTCCCAATCGTGCTTTATACTCAACTTGTGGTGTAGTCTCAGTCGTTCCTTATTTTTTGACTTATGATTTTGTCCTAGTCATGCTTTAGTTTTAACTTATGGTGTTGTCATGGTCGTGCTTTGTTTTCAACTTATGTTGTCTTAGTCATTTTTATTTTTTGACTTGTAGTGTTGTTTCAATTATCCTTTAGTTTCTTACTTGTGGTGTTGTCTCGATAATTTTTTATTTTTTGACTTGCAATGTTGTCTCAATCTTTCTTTATTTTCGACTTGTGGTGTTGTCCCAATTGTGTTTTACTTTTGACTTATAGTGTTTTCTCAATCGTTCTTTATTTTTTGACTTGCGGTGTTATCTCAGTTTTTTTTAAAAAAGTAAAAAACAAACAAAAAAAAACAAGAAACAAAAAACAACAAAACCAAAAAAAAAAACGTTTTGGGAAGTGACATCTAGACAAAATTATAATTTATGTCTTTGTATTATTCTTTATCCTAAAAAATATGCAAAGAATGACAACTGTAAATACCTAATTTTATTATGGGTATTTTTCCTTCTGATCCAAGCTTACTTTTGCAATTGTGCCTGATAATATATGACCCATATTCAAAAGACCCATTAATGGCCCGTTGTTGGCCATAAAAATAATAATTACAAATTACAAATTAAAAATGATAATAATTAATAATGAAAAATACCAAAAAAATCAATACTACAATAAACTAAAAAGAGACCAAAATAATAAGAATAAAAAATGAGTTTATAATATCTATAAAAAAGAAAGACATGAAAGCCAAAAAATGGTGAAAAGAACTATTACATGCCATGCAAATGGCAAAGCTGAAATTGAAACGGTTATGGGCATGGGAACATGGAAAATTAGAGGAAAAAAAAAAACAAAAGAGAAAAAAAAAAGGTGGGAGAAAGGTAGTAGGCATAAAAAATAGTTAGAAAGATACGTAGAAATTAAGAATGGGAAAAAAAAAAGGAAAATAAAAAGTGAAACCAGTAGCATTCAATAAAAAAAAAAACTAAGCAAAATTATGAAAACTAGGCAACAAATAAGAAGGCTTTGGGGAGCAAATATAATAGAAGAGAAAAACCAAAAAATATTGTAGCAGACGAACAAAAAATATTACAGTAAAAAATAAAAAAATTATAGCAAAAGTATTAGAAATACTGTAATAGAAATTAGAAATTAAAACCAAAATTGGTTTTATAGTAAAACTAGAAACAAAAACTAGAAATTTTTTTTGCAGCAAAACCTTGAAATACAGACTAATTTTTTTTTTTTTTGGCAACAAAAACTAGAATGAGGAATGTAAAAGAAAAAAACCAAAGGAAAAAACAACATAGGAGCGTGGTTGAAATGTGAAAGGTTTTTTTTTTTTTTACATTTTTTTGTTTCCCTTTTCTACATCTAATTTGCTTAGGCATGTTTGTTTATTAGTTCTTATCTTGTTAAGTTTATTGGTTATGGCTAGAAAAACTTTTAAAGCTTTGTTCCTTTCTTTATTGTCACAAAAACTTAGCAATACATTTGTGTCCATGGTCTTTATTTTTAACATTGAAAAGGGAGTTTGAGAGTTCATAGGCATGTTTTGGATTTTTTTTGGTTTTTCTTTTTGCTATCCTTAAAATGCAGAGTTCCATTTTTTTTTATAAACCAATGCTTCCCTTTTGTAGTGTTAAAAAGATTTTATAACAGAAAAATGGCTTTTAAAGAGGAGCAAGGAGTTTGTAGATGGGATTATTTTTGAAGTTTTTTACAATGGTCCTTATGTTGTCTGCCATTTCCCTTCTGCATGTAATTTGCGTTTGAAAGCTTAAAACTTCCTCTTTTCTATGATGGCCGACTATTTGAGGAGGAGAATGTGGACGAATAGGTTGCATTTTATAAAGATGGTGCATGTTTTGGTTGTCTTTATTAGGTGCTCAATTATAGCATATGGCTAAAGTAGTAGTAGTAGTAGTAATAATAATAATAATAATAAAATAATAATATTTTTTGAAATCTTTACCTAAATGTTGGAGAGAATAAAAAAATTATATTAAAAAATAATAAATAAAAAATATAATAATTTTGCTTAGATATTGAAGAATTATTAAATATTAAAAATAAAATAATAAAATAATAATAAATAATATTAATAATAAAATTTTAGCGAAAAATAAAAAGAAATATAAATTTCATTTTTAAAAAAATTGTAAAAAAATGAGTTTCCTTTGAAATTCTGCCTAGAATTATTAAATATTAAAAATAAAATAATAAAATATTAATAAATAATATTAATAATAAAATTTCAGCGAAAAAATAAAGAGAAATATAAATTTTCATTTTTAAAGAAATTGTAAAGAAATGAGTTTCTTTTGAAATTCTGCCTAGATATTAGATATTTTTAAAAAAATTTATAAATTTGTGAAATAAAACCTTAAAATTAAAACCCTAGTTGAAACTTTAAAATCAGAACCTTATGTAAAACCCTAAACTCTAGGTAAAATTTGAAACCCTAAGTAAAATCCTAAACCTTAGATAAAACCCTAAACTTTAAACGAAACCAAAACCTTAAATTAAATGTGACCTTAAGTGAAACTCTAAACCCTAGGTAAAACCTAAAAGCTCTAGGTGAAACCTTAAACCCTAAGTGAAACCCTAACTGAGAAACCTAAATCCTAAAGTCCAAAAACCCCAAATTCACTTTAAATTTTAAGGATTCATATGAAAATATTTTGTATGGAATAGTTTGTTCCCAAATACTACTTAGATGATGGGGTATCTAGAAAATTTTATTTCCTTAAGAATTTTCATATATTTTTGCAATTCAAAATAAACTTGTTTTGTTAAAATAACAAATATAAAATTATAAAATAATAAGCAATAATAAAATAGGATTAAATATAAATGGTTGCATATAAACTTTGCCTAGAAGTTTGGAAGTTCAAGTAATCTCTTTATATTTGAAAACCTGATTATTTAAATTTGTATTTTATCATCATTTACATGTGTCTCATTTTTTTATTAAGGCATTTATAATGCAAATGTATGTTTATTGTAATTGTTGATGTTTCATATTAATTGTACCATTTTTCATCATACTACATAAAAAGTTTTTTTTTTTAAATATAGTTTTAAACAAATAAAGTTAAAATAGCATTTCGTGAAATATAATTATTGGTACTCTACCTAGATGTTAGATAGTAATCGATGATTGTTATTTACAAAAAGTGTTATTTTATTATTTTAAAAAAGAATGTTGTGATAAATTTTAGATGAAAAGACTATCTTTTAAGTATGCCTTTATGTCAGGAAATTTGATGGTATTTCTTTAATCTAAAATTTTAATAATACTCTTAAATAAAGTTTTCTTTAAATTAATCTTATTTCTTAAAAATAAAGGGAATTATTATTAAGTCTTAAAATAAAACTATTTTTATCCAAAACTAATGATAGCGCATATTTAATTGGTATCAATTTAATAGGCACAATGGGGGTGTTAATCTTTCCCCTTACATAATCAACTCCCGAACTCAGTTTTTCTTTTAGAACAAAACTATTTTTTAATAAAGCTCTACACCCGTTTTATTAAAAAGATAAATTTTTGGGTGGCCAATCACACCCTTAGAAAAGCTTAGTGGTGACTCCCCATGTTTTCATAGTTTTTAAAATTTTATATCTAGTGATTGAGTTTCCTGATCGATACATTATGATAGCCCCTCATTCTTAAGTTGGGAAACAACCATCAAATCTTCATCAAGGAAGTTCAGTCTCATCAGTTCATAGTTTTTAGCAACATGATTCACGAGAAATTCTACTATGGCACTTCCTTTGGTTGATTCTGACTCATATACATGATGTAGTATTATGAAAGTATCACTTGCCATCTAGCAAACTTCTCAAACAATGAAAGCTTCTCAATGATATATTTGATCGGATTCAATTTTGCTATAAACCAGGTGGTGTAATAAAGCATATACTGTCTAAGTCTTTTAGTTGTCCAAGTTAATGAACAACACATCTTCTCCAAAGAGGAATACTTTGACTCATGTTCTGTGAACTTCTTACTCAAATAGTAGATTGCTCTTTTTTTCCTATAAGACTCATTTTGTTGCCTCAACACATATCCCATTGACTTTTTGTACACTATTAGATATAAAATCAAAGTCCTTTTTGGAACAAGCGACATCAATATTGGAGGATTTGATAAGTACTACTTAACTTTATCAAAAGCCTTTTGACATTCCTTGTTCCGTTCACTAGGGTCATTCTTGTAAAGAAGTTTAAATATAGGATCACACTTGTAGGTAAGTTGAGAAATGAATCGAAAAATGTAGTTCAATCTATCGAAAAAACTTTAAACTTTTTTCTACATGCTCAGAGGTGACAAATTCTAAATAGCTTGTATCTTATTTGGGTCAACTTTAATCTTTTTTTCGCTTACCGTAAAGCCTACCAACTTCTCTAACTTAGCCCCAAATATAGATTTGGTCGGGTTTAACTTAAGTTAAAATTTTTTCAACATCTCAAACAACTTTTTGAGGTTGGTGACATGATTTTCTCCTTCACGAGATTTCACAATCATATCTTCTATATACACCTCAATCTCTTTATGCATCATGTTATAAAAAAATGTCACCATGGCTTTTGGTAAGTTACCCTAGCATTTTTTAAACCAAAAGGCATAACTTTGTAGCTAAAGGTACCTACATGATTACAAAAATGGTTTTTTCCATGTCATCTTAAACAATTTTTATTTAGTTATATCTTAAGAATCCATCCATAAAAGAAAAAATAAAATGTTTGGCTGTATTATCCATCAATGTGTCAATATGAGGTAAAAAAAGTTATCTTTTGGGCTAATCCTATTCAAGTCACGATAATCCACACATTCATACCTTCCCATCTTTCTTAAAAATAAGTACCATGTTGGCTACCCATTCTAGATACTTGGCCATTTGTAAGAAACCTACATCAAACTGCTTCTTCATCTCTTTTTAATAACATTTAGGCTTCATTTGCCTTAGCTTTTATTGGACTGGTTTACATTCTAGCTTTAAAGGCATCTATGTTCTACTATTTCTATACTAAGCCCAAACATATCTTGATAAGACTAAGTAAATACATCTACAAATTCTTAGAGCAAAATTTTCCAACCTTTGCCTATCTATCAATGAAAATGATGTGCCAATCTTAACCTTTTTCTTATTCTCATTATCTTATAGGTTCACCAATTCCATTACCTCCTAGTGAAGCTTAATTGGTTTATTTTCTTGCTCAATTAATCTCATTAGATCTGAAGGTAGTGCATATTTTTCATAATCATCTTTGTTTTCAAGTTTGTTATTTTTAATCAAAATTTCAAAATTAAACCATTAATCACTATCATGATTATCATCATGTTCATTTAAGGACCTGAAATTGAATGAATTGAAAATGTTGGCAAGATGTGATAGATTGATGAAAATGAAAAATGATAACAATAGAAGAAATGAATGAAAAGGCATCTTTCTTATTCTTTTTATTAAAATAATAATAAATAAATAACCCATATATAAAAGATCATCTCAATACCTTTGGGAATAAGCAATTAGGTTGTACAATTACATTGACAAAGTCCCAAGGATAGTAGGCATTTCAATGGCACTTCAATTATTTAGCTTATAGTCTGACAGAAAAGGGTAAACCCACTCGTTATGTTCATATCCTTTTTCATCTCTAATTGCATAGATGGACCATTCAATGAATGTCTCCTCTATGCTTAAGTCTGGCCCTTTTTCAAAATCTTTATCTGGATCTACATACATGAACCATTTAAGCCTAAAAGTATCATAAAGGTGTGGGATAACCATCGGTATAGTTTTTAGTTCATAACCTTTGAGGTTCATCACCCTTTTTTCTTTTCTGTTCATTTGTCTTTTTCTCATCTCTCAGCCTTTTGCTTCATAGACCAAGCCTAGTCTCTCACTGTTATCAACTATCATCAAAGGCTCTTTTATTTCTTGTAAATTTTTGCCTAGCCCCACTCCAGGATATCAACCTTACTAATGATTTGATTCACTACTATCTTTGTGAAACAAGATTGGTTTTTATATCCTTCACCAACATAATTAACAAGCTCAAAGGATTGGTAAGAACATTTTAATGCGTCATCAGCAGCCTCTATATATAGAGCATTCATGGACTAGGTCACCAATATATCCTTTTTTCCTATCACTATAACCAATTGGCCTTTCACATTAACTTTGACCTTTTAGTGCAAGGTAGAGGGGACAATACCTGCCATATGGATTCATGGCCTTTCTAACAAACAACTATAAGATAGAGAGATATCCATCATTTAAAATTTTACGTTAAACGTGCATGGCTTAATCTACAAAGGTATCTCGATGTCTCTCAATACTTCCCGCTTAGTCCTATCAAAAGTTATCACGACTATATGGCTATTCTTTATATATAAAAATCAATGAGAAGCATTACCAGAGTTGATATAGGCATGACATTAATAACAAAGCTATTATAAATTAAAATCTTAGCTATGATATGGCTCTTACACTTGATAATGATATATAAAGCTTTATTTCTTCTCTTTTTTTTGGAGGAATTTCATCATTGCTAAAAGCTATATAGTGCGGCACTACAAGGTTTCTAACTAAGTGATTCACATATTTGACAAATACATTATATGCCACATATGCTTGGTTCAATACCTTCAGTAAGGTGTTACGATGCAGTTCAAAATTTAATAATAACGATAGTAATGAGATTCATGTTAGTATCTTATTTAATTGTTCAACAATAGAGTACTCATTATGCTTCACTAGTTTTAAAAACTCACAAGCCTATTTTTCAGTCATTGGCTTTTGGTAATCAATGGGTAGTATTGCTAGAGTTGATATAGGCATGACATTAATAACAGAGCTATTATCAATTAAAACCTTGGCTATGATATGGCTCTTGCACTTGATAGTGATATATAGAGCCTTAGTGCTTTCTTTTCCTTCTGGAAGAATCTCATCATTGGTAAAAGCTATATAGTGCAACACTACTAGGTTTTTAGCTAAGTGATTCACATATTCGACAGATACATTGTGTGCCACATATGCTTAGTTTAACACTTTTAGCAAGGTGTTATGATACGATTCATAATTTAATAACAACGATACTAATGAGATTTATGCTGGTATCTTATTTAATTGTTCAACAATAGAGTACTCACTATGCTTCACCATTTTCAAAAACTCACAAGCTTTTTTTTTAGTCATTGGCTTTTGGTACTCTTTTTCAAGTACTACTTTAGGTTCATTTTGCTTTTCTCCAATCTTTACTTTTTTCTTCTTTAATTTCTCTAACATCTCCGAAGTATAGCATCTCTCATTTAGGTTATGCCACCCACACTAGTTATGTTGGTAGCATTATTCTTGGGTGCAATTTTCTTTTATCCTTAGACTACCATATCATAATCATATCTCTATGACATGACTTTTTTATCTTTGTATGGAAGTGGGGTAAAGACTTTAAAAGTTACTGGTTTGGGAATCAGCTTGTCTGTGATCGACTTTGATTTCTCTCTATAGTAGATTGTTATTGGTTTTAGAATCAACTTTGATGGTTTATCGATCATAGACTTTTTACAATTTCTTGAAGTCTTTCCTTCTTCATAAAGCTCAATTTGGTAAGAATCTATGAGCTTTCATACCTCTCAATGGAACTATTCATAAGTTTCAATGGAGTGACCAATAGCCCCACTACGATATTTGCACTTTTTGTTTGGTACACATCTTTTATGATAAGTACATGTATCCACTAGTTGTATCATGTCAACTTCATACAAGGCATCAAATAGCTAACTATAAGGGGTCTTGATTTCTTTCACTTTTTTTTTTACATGATGCTTCCGGTTCTCACTTAAAGCATTGACATTGTGATTGGGCAATGGATTGTCACAACATTGAGTATTGTTACCATACTCATATAAAAGTTAATCATCCTATATTTAATCAACCATTGCACCTTATGCTTTAAGGTGGTATAATTCTCAATAGAATGACCAACATTCTCATAGTGATAATCACAATAAGTCGTAGGATCATAACACTTAGGATATGAGGCTTAAGTAGTTCCAGACAGATAAGCGCAATAAGGCGATTATTATAGAGCTTTCAATAAAGCTTTGTATAAGTCATAGAGATAGAGTCAAATATGGATTTTTCCCAATTATTTTATGGCTCTCGTAAACCACCTGTTGGGTTAGTAGGACAGATTAGGGGTCTTACATAGTGCTAGGTGTTAGGACTATATATGTGAGTTGATGGTCTAAACGTTGGTTGGTATGTGGGTGGGTAAGATGGTTTTGGTATTGGCTAGTATAAAAAAGATGCAGTGTTATTTACAATGGGGTAGTATGTGGGGTAGACTACTAGTTGATAGGGTTAGTAGTTTCTGAACTGTTATCTTTTGAAACTCCTAGCTTGAGATTCAATCTCTTTTTTCTTGGTTGCCTTTTTAGTTTCTTCTTCTTTCAACTTGTCATTCTCGATGGTATTCTCGATGATTTCGCTTAAGATCACCATATTAGTAAAATTTTGTTCACATTTCCTATAATTTTTTCATAATATAAAGATTTCAAAATGCCCACAAATAGCATTGTATTCTTTTTCTCGATCAAAGATGGTTGAACTTAAGCAACTACATCTTTTCACCTCTGAGCATACTCCTTAAATGACTTGATCATCTTTTTTTCCATATTCTGTAAAAAAAAGTAATCAAGAACTAGATCTATTATATGATGATACTAACTGATAAAGTCATGAACGAGCTTTCTTTATGAGTGATTATGGGATCGATCAAGTTAGACATACCATCTTACCATAGAGCCAGTAAAGTCATCAAGGAATACATATATCAATAACTTTTCATCATTAGTATAGGTAGCTATTTTCTGACAGTACATGGTAATATAAGTTATCGAATACTTTGTACCATCATACTTCTCGAACTCTGAAATTTTGAATTTTGAAAGAATAACAATGTTTGAGATTAACAGAGCCCAACAACATCCATGAAACCATAAAAACTAATTCCTTTCTCTACTCATAACCTTTCCTCGAGTATGTTCATCTTTTAGTAAGCTTTTGAGCCCTCTAATATCTCGACCACTTTTAACTTCAACCTTTTTTTCTCTTTTAGATCATCTTGATTAAGGACTAGATTGGTTCTGAGGATTTTTCCCCAAACATTGGATTAACATAACTTTGGAAATGATCTTTTGTAGTAGTAGATTGCATACTTGGATAAGTGTATGGATATGCCCTAGAGAAATTTGCTTGTGCCTTTTGAGAAAGTTGCCCTTAATAAGGGTTAAATCCGAAAGGGTATAAATGATCAATAATATCTTGCATGGGATGCTTTGGCTAACTTAGAGCTTTTTCCACCCCTCTTTTTTATTTAACATATTTAAGGTTTCTAGAATTTTATTCAACTCCCATTTAAGTTTTTTTGAAGTTTTTTATCTTGCTGAAACAATTGGCATTTTTCTATTCTGTTTGTTTGGCTTGGGCTCTAGTGTTATATTGGTGGTAAATGGGGTTCTTGGACGGTGGAGCTATCCTTGAACCTTGAGTATCACAATTTTTAATAATTAGAAATGATATGCTCATGTATGATACTTTGATGCATGAATGAAATACACTAATAATATTTGCCACATAATTATCATTGATAAAAGAAATCTCAATTAGAAAATTTATTAAATAAAGTTTCAAAACTACATCCTATAAAAGCTAGAACAATATTCTAAAGTCCTTAACATCAGTTGTAATATGTCTTAAATATTATTCTAATGCTTTTTTTACGAACTTCCTAGCTTGCTGGTAATGGTCTTATGCCTCATCTAGAAAGTTAAGTAATCACTGCTTATAAGCTTCTACTGGTTGCACCACTGCTTTCAATTCTTTCATTTTTTTGCTTTTATTTTTTACGCTTTGTCTACGACCGTGCATAGTTGATTGAATAAGTGCCTTAAATGCTTTTATTTTTCCATGTATATGCCCTTCCATTGTTTATTTTGTTTAGCATATTTTTGGCATTCATTAGTCAAAGCACTAAAGCACCTACCAATGTTGTGCGTTGATCCGCTATCTTTTACAACATCTAACTGTGTTTTTATGCTCTAGCAGTGATTTTTTATCCCTCTTCTAACCATGTTTTTAATAACTCATTTTCTTTTAAGAGTTAGGTAAGCTCAGGTGTGACTAATGAATGTGTCTTATCTAAATAATTGAATAAAGCCTTCCATTGGTCATTTTTTTTTATTGATGCTCTAGATTTTTTGTTCCTACAACTACAAACTTTCTTCCATTTCCTTCTTTAACCACTTATTTTCTTGTTGTAGTACATCTCTTAGTTCTCGAGGTAACACAATATCCTTACTCTTTCTTACATGCCACATAAAATATTTAAGAGTAACATCGTACGTAAGCTTCTTCTGGTTAACCGTGATAGTTTGTTTCCATGCCTTCTTTATTTATTCAATTTTTCCATATGCTCTTGGGTAAAAAAAATTCTCACTAGTTAAGTCTACATGTTTCTGGAATAAATTGCTCACATTCGACTGTTTTCATACCAAAGTTAGGGCATAAGTAATAGCACCCCATAAGCCTAATAAGAAAACCCAAGGCTGACTCCCATAGTTAAACAGCATCGAATGATGATGAATCTAAGGTGCTTTCCAAATTATCTCTTAGCTATCAAGCTTATGAAGGTATGAAACACACTCATCTTTTGATTTTGCGTTCAGTCATATGCTATAATAAAAATTTCTTGATTAGAATATTGGAACGAATATATGGTTTGTGAAACTTGCTTTTTTCACATTCAATATGACTTTTCATCCATACATAAAACAATTATACACACTCATTGAATCAACCTTGTTCATTTCTATGACAGTAATTCAAGGATCGAATGGTTTCTAATAGAATAATTGGTGTTACATTGACTTTATGTTCTATCTGATCGATAAAATCTACCACTGCAACATCAATATATCCAAGAACTTTCAGAAAGATCACTAATCCATATAGAGCTATAGCCATCGCTGCTATTCCTTGATCATCACCCAAGTGTTCATGAATGAAACCTCGTAAAAAACTTCATAGAATACCTTTACTCTCGCCTTTTGTTTTAACACATACATCAACTTAAGACAAGTTGAGTCTAAGCATTTGTTAAAGCTTCTTACGATAACTCATCTTGTTTGACCAATGGATTTTTTTTGGGTTTGGCAAATCAAGTTGAAGTAACACCATGTATTCTTTAATCATTGGCACTATATCAGTTTCATTGAAAATAAAACACCTATAAGAAGGATCCTAAAACTACATAATGGCTTTGATCAGATTATTGTCCATATTTACTTAGAGTAATGAAGCTATGTCCACATATTTGTTCTTAATACCTCATGCTTTGTTTTTCTCATGCATCTCCAAATATTGTTTAAGTCAGCCAGGTCATTTTGTTGGAGATTGAAATGAACTCTCTCAAGCAACGATGAGACAAAATTCGCAAGTAAGTAATTACCTTAATTTTTTTTACCTTCCTTTGACTTGATTTTCAATTGGTGAAAGGATTCATAAAGAATTGATGCAGACTTTGATTGCATTTAGCCTTTCATAGATGTAGCCATGAGATCTAATTTATCAATAATCGATATGTGGTAAGTATTTCTTATATGAGATGATGCAAAGGCATAGAGTTAAACATGGCAAAGTTAATGGATAATATTAAAATGATGCAAATGAACAAAGTAAAACATATAAAGTGGTTAGATAATCAATAAATCACACAAATCGTTCCTTTTTATGTCATAATTTTAGGCTACATCTATTAATGGGTAGGAATGGCTCTATCTTAAAGCTAGCCTTTTAAGTGTGAATTATATACAGGGCTAGATGATTTTGACCACTAAAGGTTCTTAAATTGTTCCTTATATCATTATCCATCATAGACTAACAAGACATTCAAATCCTTAGCTATCGCAGGTTACCAATGAAAGTGATTCAATTTAAGTGGGAGTATTTCGCTACCCATTGCGAAGATTATCATTTCACAAAAGCATAGGTACTTTACTCCTTTTAAAAGAGACGGAGCATAGGTATAGAGTTTATGTAATACAAATGAATGTGATAGTGTATGTGAAGAAACATATAATTTTCAACCCCCAAATTTCCATAAATCAAATAAAAGACAAAAAAGGAAAAAAAATGTTAGTAAACAAATAACATAGTCATTACATTTTAAAACCATTATAAATTTAAATTTTATGGCATGACTCTCTATGCATCCCTAGTAGAGTTGCCAAATGGTCATAACGTATAGATTCGTAGACCTATAGCTAGACACAACTCAAGGAGTCACCACTGATCTTTTTTGTATAGATGCGATTGGTCATCTAGGTGAATATATTCTTTTAAGAAAATCCTAAACTTGACTAAAGGTTCCTAAGAGAATAAGTTTTGGTCTAAGTTTTAGGACAGGGTTCGAGAGTTTAGTTACATATGAAGGAATGTTATAACAGCCCCACACACTCATCCAAAGGATAGTACCATTTTATTTTAAATTATCCTAAAGATTTTTTTATTATAATGGTTTTTTATTAAGTTTTCTGGTTTAAAATATTGGAAATAATTTCTAGGATTTCTCCATCAATCTAGTAAAATTCTTAAAAATATTTTCTCACCTCAAAAGTATTCAAAAATTTTATTTGTTTTCTTAAAATGGTTCTTTTGTTGGAAAAAGATTTAGTCGATTTTTATTTAGCTTTATCAAAAATATATATAATTCTTATACCATTTGGGCTAAAACTAGAAATATTTTATCACCTAGAAATGTCTTAGATAATTATCTATTTGCGATTACTAAAAATTTTATCCACGGGATTGATATTTTATTTTACAAGTTTCATTTCTAAATTTTTTCATAATTTGGGCCTAATTTAGAAATATCGTATAAGTTTCATTTCTAAATTCTCTACTATTTGATTAAATTTAAATTCTAAACTTTTATTATTCGTCATTTATTTTTTAATCTTTAGAAAAAAATAATGATAATTATTTTTGAAGTCTCCTTTTAAATTCTTCCACCATTTGGGTTGAATTTAGAAATAAACTTTTCACCTATAAATCTCATAAAAATTCAGCCATTTGTATTTTTCTTGAGATTTCAATTTGGATAATTATCAAATATTTTCACAAATTTTTTTGAATTTTTATTTAGAAAAGAATACATTCTTTATATTGAAATTTCACATAAATTATTCCACTGTTTAAGTCAAATTTAGAAAAATTTCTCACTTAGAGATTTTTTTTTAAAAATTTATCATTTGAAATTTCTAGAAAGCTCATCCTTGGAAAATTGTAAATTCAATCTCAATTTTTTATTAAATTTACTTATGTGTTTTATTATATTTTAATTTTAAAAATAATTATTAATTATTGTTATTGAAAATTTATTTAAATTTTTCCTCTATTTGGGTTAAATTTAGAAAAAAATTTTCTTACCTAGAAATTTTCTAAAAATTAGCCATTCATAATTTTTAAAAATTCTATCATTGAATAATTATTAATTCAAAATTTTGTTAAAGTTTTTATTTTATATTTTTATAATTTTTTCCTTCTAATTTTTACTAAAATTTAATCATGCAAAATATTTCAAAAAAATGAATAGAAAGAATAGTAACATAAAATAAATAAATAAAAGCTATATAAGATAAAAACAAATACCAAAAAACAAAACCAGCTCAGCTCGGCTTGCTTAGTGTGGCTACAGAAAGGAAATCTGGTTGGGGCAGCTTGAGTATTGGCTCAGCTCGGCTGGAGCCAAGGAAACTAAAAGTGGGTTGTGCATTGCGAATCGAGTTGGAGCAAGGATTTCTATAAGTTGATGTGCGGATCTTGGGGAATTTTACAACCAAAACGGTATCGAATATTTGTAATAAAAAAGCCCAAAATGTTTTCTTTTTCCCTCAGACCACCTATTATCCTTCCTTCTTTTCCTCATGTTGCTCTTTTTTTCTCTTTAAAATCGATTTGAATGATTGTCAATTTCTAAAAAAATTCATCAGGATCTAAATAGCTTCGTCAAAAAGTTGTCGGAATCTTTAACGAATTCTAAAATTTTCAAAATATTTTCAAAAAAAAAAAGCCAAAAAAAAAATCAGACTCTTTTAATCTTCTAATTTCGGAATCAAAATAAACCCAACCTTCTCAACCCAAACTCAAAAAAAAAAAAAAAAAACTCCTTCAAACCTTTCTACCAAAAATCTTATTACCTTTTTCTCGAATCTTTTTTTTCAATTTTGTTCTAATAGTTCTGATCATTGTTGTATATCTATGTTGTTATTTCGACAACTATTTATAAAGAAATGAATAGAATCCTTGATGAATCTTTTTAAAGTGACTATAGATTAAATTCCTTAAAAAGAAATCTTATCTTATCACTATAGAAGTAAGTGGAATTTATCTCTAAGCAAAATTCTTTAATTTTCATTTTGAAAACATAAATTACTAATTATCTCATTTTTTCTAAATAATCTTAAAATTGAAACGTGAATTATCCTTTGAAAAAAGTCAATCTCCAACTTCTCGGCCATTTTCAATTATCCATATTTTTTTTTTTTTTTTTAACTAATCAGATAAAAATGACTTCAAAATTAAAAATAAATCAAAATCAAATCAAATCAAATAATAAAGAGATAAATAAATAATCAAATAAATAAAGAATAATTAAGATAAATATAAATGTCCATAAAATAAAAGTAAAAATCATAAAATCTATAAAAATGAAATATAAAAAAAAATAAATAATTGGGCTTGGATTACTTGATTAAAACAAGCCTAATTGATTTAGGCCGGACCAAATAGAATCTATACAGGAACAAGGCAAGCAGCTCAAATATGAGAATGCCGAAGGAGACCCTAAAAGATGTCCACCACCACCGGTGAGTAGGGATGGAGAATGGAACAGAATGGGAGAGAATGAAGCTTCCCAGGTGACAGAAACCCAGAGGTGAGCGAGCAGGGTAATCTTGTAATTTCACAATCAAAAGAAGGATACCCGGAGCAAGTTACAGTAAATCGCGAAAAAATATGAGCAAGTTATGATCAAAGTATAGATGCATGCAACAATACTATCAACGCGATTGAAGAAAGTTTACTGCAACGGCTGGGTGTCCCAACGGGGACTAGTACGTATGCAAAGAGCCCAAACATCGAAGGCCAACCTGGTAAGGGACAAACAACAAAGCCCAACTATGAGAGATATAGGCCCAAGTAGGAGTAGGACGATCCAAAAGGTAATGAGGAAAATATTGCTCCATCAGCAGGCGGAGGCAGTTTGGGAAATAGGAAACATGGGCTTTCTGAAGATGAGCACGTATTGATGGACATTGGCAGCCAAATTAAGAGAAGCAAAAGTGAGGCAAGAGATGATCAACGGACGTTAGTACCAACGACGGATCCGGGTTTTTAAGCCTACCGAAATAGATGAAGTGTTTGGCCTGGAACTGTCGTGGGCTTGGGAACCCACGGATAGTTCACGCTCTTCAACGGATGCTAAAAAGAGAAGATCCTGATGTTGTGTTTTTTAGTGAGACGAGACTGAAAGACACAACTCTTGATAGAATTATAAGAAAGTGCAAAATGAGTTCGGTGTTCGGAGTCAGCTCTAGGGAGAGAAGTGGAGGACTAGCGATGTTGTGGAAGACGGAACTATCTTTATAGCTACTCAGTTTCTCGAGATACCACATCAATATGGAGGCGGCTAACCTAGTCTGAAACAAATTGAGACTAACAAGTTTTTACAGAGAATCGAATGCGAGTCTAAGAAATGCTATATGGGACATGTTAAAAAATATGGCACCCAGTTCACAGAACGCTTGTTTATGCTTTGGCAATTTCAATGAAATACTATGAGGCTCAGAAAAGGAATGGGGAAGACAAAGTACTGAAGGACAAATGAGAAACTTTAGACATTCCTTGGAAGATGTTGGTCTAGCGGATCTGGGGTTTAAAGGAGTATGGTCAACATGAGAACGTGGGGAAAGACAAGGAGAAATTAGAGAACATTTGGATCGAGCTTGTGGGGACCAAAGATGGACAGATATGTTTTCCTATGTATTCTGTTTTAATTGTAGTGTGCAGCGAGTTGAACCATAATGCAATGATGGTGGATACGGAGGGAAGCAAGCATAAGGAGGGCTTAATAAAGTCGATCCTTTATTTATTTTTTGTAACTTTTTGCCTTTTTAAAATCCATGAATAAATTTTACAAAAAAAACTCATAATTTAGGTTTATAATTATATTAATAAAATTATTATTTAATACTTTAATTTAATAAATTCCCATATCATTCTCATTTGGCTCCATTTCTTCCCTTTTTTCTCGTTATTTCCTCTTATTTTTCGTGAAGTTTTTTATTTTTTTTTAATTAGATAATTTTTGTTAAAATATATATATATAGAAATAATAAATTAACTCATGTCCTATAGGATTTAATTTGCCTTAGTCTAATATGTGCAATTTTTTTAAATTTGAGATTGGGTAAAGTTTTTTCTTTTTTAAAACTAGGGTCTAGTCGAATATAAATTTAGAGTCTTATGTCTTACTAGTGTGTATATATATATAATTACTTTTTATGTATTTATTTCATTTTATCTTCATATATATGTATTGCATTAATTAAGTTATTATTTAATATCTTAATTTACTAAAAAATATTATATTTATAAATAATTAAAATTTAACTCACCCATCTATTATATAAATTCTACTCATTTTTATTTTTGTTTCATCCTGATTTAAAGTGACACTTTATGTTTCTTTCCTTTCTTTTTTTCCCTTCTTTTTTTTTAATTTTTTTGTAAGAAAATAAAGTTAATGGAGGTGCCCATATAGCACCCCAATTTGTTTTTTTTATATATTTTTTAAGAATTTTGTTTTTTTAATTAAATCAATTTTATAATATAATGAGTCAATTGATAAGGATGGCAAAATAATCAATATCCAATATATTTCTATTTGTTTTGATTTAATATAAATGTTTTGTAAAAAATCAATATTGAATGAATTCATGTCGAGTATTTATATGAATTAAGGACCAGTCAAAAATGGATTTTTGACGCTCTACCCCTAGCCACCATAAGGTATATATAAAAGTAGATATTTTATTATCTATTTAATTTTGTGTGTGTATATGTATATATATATATATATATATATGTATGTATCTATTCACCTAATTTTTGTTGAAAGTTTGGTATTAAATGGGTTCCATACACCAAAAACAATAAAATAAAATAAAATTTTATTTTTTTCTAAAATATATTTTGTGAGAATAAAAGGCCAATTTATATATCAACGCATCATTCTTTTTTTAGTTTTTTATACTTTAATTTTGCTTTTTTTGCTTTTTAAATTAGATAAAATTTTCAATAAAAATTTGCTGAATAGGATGGCTTAACAAAAAAATTTGATTCGTCGCAATCTATATCACACACCTAGTAAACTATAATAAATGTAAATTTTCTTTGGTCAAATTGTACTTGCAGTTCTTGTACTCTGTAAAAATTTAGAATTTAATCCATTTATTGTAATTTATATAAATTTAATCATCATACTATTTTGATTTGATAATTTTAAACTAATCACTAACTCCATTAATTTTTTACTATTAAAAATACTAATATAATCTTTGATTTGGTGACAAAGGCATTGTCTTTGTTGACGCTTAGATGGATGAAATCAATTATTAAATTATTTAAATAGTTTTTGTACTCACATAAAATTTTAAATTTAGTCTCTATACTTGTATGAAATTTGAAATTTAATCCTTCTGGTATAAAATTCAATGTTTTGAATTTTTCATAAATTTTGTAGATTTTTTTAAATATTAAATTTATTATTTTCATATTATTGAATTTTTAACATCATATTTTAATTTTAAAAACTCAATATTTTGATTTTTTTTATAAAATTTTCTAGTTTTTTTAAACTAGTAAATGTAATTTTTTTTCAATATTTTAATATTAAATAAAAATCATTTTTTGAAATTTTTATTTTTCAAAATTTAATATTTTATTAAATCAAAATATTTAAATTTTTAAAATTTTTGAAATTTTTATAAAATCTTCTATATATTTTTTAATTTTTAGTAATTTTTAAATTTTTTAATATTTAAATGAAAAATAAATAAATAAATTATAAATAAGACTTGGATTCTTAGAATTTATTCTATTTTGGTTTATTTAAGGTAGAAGAACAAAAAAATCTGGGGTAAAATAGAAATAGCAAAGCGTAAACAACTTCTTATTCCAATTTATTCTTTATGTATAAAATTTTTCAAATTTATAAACTCTTTTTAAAAACATAAAGATTTATAAAAATTTCCTAAGAAACATAAAAATTAAAAAATATTGAAAATTTTATAAAAATTTTAAAAATTCTAAAAATTCTAAAAAATAATAAAATTAAATATTCAGTTTGAATAAAAATGTTAAATTTGGAAAAACAAAGACTTTCAAAAAATGAAATTAAGAAATTTCTAAAAATTTTTAGATTTGATTTAAAAAAAATAAAAACATATATGATTTTTATTAGTAATTGTATTAAAATTTTTATTTTAACTTGTATGTTGACGAGATTTTCATGAAATTATATTAGAGAGACTAAATTTCAAATTTTATGTAAGTATAAAAATTATTTGCATAATTTAACAATTGATTTCTTCTATTTAAGTTGCCACATTAGCAAGTCAATATGACGTAAGCAAAATCAATGCCCAAGTTATCAAATCAACGATCACATCAATATTTTTTATGAGAAAAAGTTAATAGAATTAATAGTTGGACTAGAATTATTAAAGCAAAATAATACAATAATTAAAACTATATGAATTATAATACAAGAACTAAATTTTAACTTTTTGCAAAAATGAGGATCTTGTGTCACGGGCCAAGACTCAACCGCCAAGTTCGTTCAGCTCTAAGACTCAGGCATGGATTCATTCGACATCTTAGATCGGCCTAATTATCATGGTTCACACTCTTGTGAGGTATTATCTACTTCGACCTCTTTGGCCTCATGATTTATCCCACAAAAGGTGTCTCGTAAGTTAAAGGTGGTGTGAACCTTTATATCTCATGATCAATTCTAATACATAGTTGATGTGAGATTCATGGCTCTTTCTTAAGATCGTGACATTCTCCCCTACTCCAACGAATGCTTATCATTCTCGGTGACACATCTCTAATACCCCCAAAGCTAGTTTTGATACCATTTGTCATAAGCTGAGACTCGATTTTCAGGCTCGTATGACTTCAAAATCCAGGCATAGACTTGTTTGGCATTCCGTATCAGTATAACTGTCACGGTTTACACCTTTGTGAGGTATTGTCCATTTTGGCTCCCTTGGCCTTATGGTTTTATCTCACAAAGGCACCTTACAAGTTGAAAGTGGTGTGAACCCTTATATCCTATGACCAACTTTAGTGCACAACCAATGTAGGATTCATGGCTCTTCCCTAGAACCATGACACTTGGACATAATTTGAACATTTTCTTTCATCCTTCTTGGTGCTAATTGCATTGTTAGCAATAACTAGAGCAAGACTTCACCTTGTATCCATGTATTAGTAGTATCTTATCATTGGCTTCTCAGCTATTAGTAAATTCAAAATCGTTTATTCTAATGAATGAATGCATGAAATAAGATAATTTAGAAGACGAAGGCATTATCAAAACTTAAATTATTAAGAATTCAAGATTCAATTTGATACATTTTTTTGCAATTAATTTTTTGTTTTCTAATTTTCTTACAAAAATTAAATAACAAAGAAAAAGCAAAATATAAAATATGAGCTAGAATCGAATAGTTAAAAAAATAACTACCATACAGAACCTAAACATTTAAAAGGAATGGTAAGCGTCCTTCATTTCCAGGAAGATGAAAGTGGACATACGTTTTCTTCTTAAAACCAGAACCTTTATTAAACTTCCAATTTCTAAAGAAAATTTTCTTAAAAAGCAACCTAATACCCATAAAGAAACAACCTTAAGTCAACAATTATCCAACAAATTGTCATAAACAATCAATTTTGAGTATCAAACAAAATAAGACCAATCAATTTGAAGGAAAAGTAAAAAATCTCTCAACAAAGTGCTTTTGAAGCAAAATTTTTCAACAGAAGAATTGTTATATAAACATATGGGAGTGTGTACTCGCCGTAGTTTGGGTTTAATGGCATTCGATCTTCGTTTTTGTGGGGTAGAAATTTGCATATAAAAATTGATGAGAGATGGGTCTCTGCCTTGTTATAATGAAGTAAGCAACATGATACTTTAACCACTATTTGAGAAATGCAGATTATTCTTTTAATAAGGTTGATTGAGTTTGGATTCCCATTAGAGGAAGATAAGAGGAGGTAGTCAGAACATGAGAGATTAGGGCCTTTTTCTAAGAAAAAAATACAAAAAAAAATGAAATAAAGAAGGTGAGGGTCTTTAGCTAAGAGTCGGATAAGTGCTAGAAAAAAATAGAGAGGGACATGTGGAATTATGGGACAGAAATTAATGAGTATCAAGCAAATAAATTGGTGGAAGGGAAAAAAAAGTTTAAGTGGAAACTGCTAATTATCAATTGGTTTAAATTTTAATTTTAGAGGGAAAGATTGCTTTGGGAGGGAGAGGAGAAATTTCCAAGAATTAGTTTGTTTTAATTCAATTAATAACAAGCTTCATACTTATTTGAATATTTTAAAGGTTATTATATATGTACAATTTTTAATGTTATGCTGATTTTTGGGAGTAAAATGTAATACATAACTCAAATATTTTATAAAGAATTGTTGAAGTATGATTCTGGTATTTAAAGAAGTTATGCAAACTAAAAAAATCATTATTAGAATCTGTAATCACAATAAATGTAACATATCAAAAAAATGTGATTGTCACCGTATTTTAAATCTCTAGTTGGGATCATCCTAAAGAAATATGCAAAGGTTAAAATTTAAAATTTTAGTTTACAAATCTCGATTAGAGACTGAATGTACAATATTTATGAGATGGTAACCTAAGACCCAATGCATTTTTATATATGCCCCCAAGTAAAATACTTTGGGTCTTTGAAAGCGTAATTGTTATTATGATCCTAATTTCATTAGAAAAGTTAATCTTATTTGTATTTGCCATCCGTTTAGAAGAACTAGAATCAAGGTAAGTTGGAGTTTTAGGATTAAATTTTAAAGTTTAGAAGACGAACCCCAGCTTACTACAAGCCACATCAAAGATTTAAATAGCGGTGGGATAGTGGTATAGTGACCATTATTTTGCAGTACCGTCATCATCCACCATCACTATTGGAAAAAAAAAAAAAGAGAGGAGAATTTGAATCCCAATTATAGTGGCATATCATGATTGCAAATTGCGGCATAATGTTAGATATCGACAATAGCGGTTCGTTATTGCCCGCTACTCTATTTTTCATCCAAAAATTCAAGGAAAAAATTTTCATTTGACTCTGGTTAAAAACTTAAATCATAAACAGCAAGCCAAAAAAATAGGCATCAATTCACAAATTCAGCAAAAAAAAAAAAACCCATAAACCTTAGACTTCCAGATACATCAATTCTCTTAAACTCAATTTCAATCAAGATCAAACACATGCAATTTAAGATAAACAATTAATTCAACACTCAAATTACCTTTTTTAAAAAAAAATTTTTAATTTGCATCAATTTTATGTATTTAAGATTCGACTGGGCTATAGTTCATTACTAGGAAGGGACAATAGTTGTTGGGACTTAAAATAAGAGACAAGAGATGGGAGTGAGACCTGCGGTTGAGAGAGACGAGTAGAGAGCACATATCAAAAAAAAAAAAAGAAAAAAAGAAAAAAAAAAAGAGCTAAGAGATAGGGATAAGAATAAAGGCCTAGAGAGAAAAATTATTGAATGCAGGGTGAGGGGATGAAAAGTTGTGGTGTGAGTCTGTGCAATTTAGTTAAGAGGTAAAGGAAGTAAACTTGAAGGTTATTATTATTAAAGATTGCCCTGTGTGTTGGCAAGTTTGATTTATTGTAGGCCCATAAAAAATAATTCTCTTGGCTTATAAATAGTAATGCTCTTGCTTAATTTATGGATGCTTAATCACTTGTTAGCAGATTTATGTGCAATATAATTTGATAATAATTTGATGAGTATGGTAATTAAATAATTAAATATATCATTCGTTATGGTTATCTATTTTTCACATGTTTATTTATCTTTTGTTATTTTTTAATTTTCATATGAGTAATTTTTAAATATGAATATTTTATTATAAATATTTTTTTCTTAAATAGATAAAACACAAGACATAATATAAATTACTTTAAAAATCATAAAATAAGAATTTTTATGATTAATAATTAATATTATTATATTTTATAATAAATTAAACAAAATTAAAAAAAATTCACGATGACGATAAAAATAATAACCACGAAAAACTCCATTTTATCCGCAACCATGACGCGACCAAAAATGCCATAGGTAGCAATTTAAATCGCTGGACTGCATATATATAGAAGTTTCCTCACATTTGTATACACGGCTTGAATCTATATAATACTTCCCCCGTACCCTGAAACAAAAAATTGGGGAAAGTTCAAAAGGACCAGTAGTTCGAAAATTTCTGTCTCCATCTGGTACTCAAAGAGTTGATCAAAGATATGCAATATATTCCAACTAGATTTTAGCTGCATGTGGCAATGAAGCTCTAGAGTGTGTAGAGCTGTTGCATCCACGAGTAGGCAACAACCCTACATGAGAATGGCTCATGCGGCCCCACGCACTTGCCAACACAGAAGAATGTATGGAGACTATAGCTCTACTTTTGCTACAATGTCAATCTCCTTTTCCTGCTTTACTTCAATCTTAGTGCCATTCCACTCCTACTTTTACCAGCTATAAATAGGACATTGTACGTGGTTTCATTTCAGTACTCAACAATCTCTCTTAATTTTAGCTCTGAAAGCAGTTTCTTCTAGGGTTTAATCAGTCAGTAGTCGATTGGTTTACTCCACTACTCAATGGTGCTTGACAATAGCAAGAAACCAGCTGCAGGTGTTCCCAAGCTGCTCGTCGCCAATCACAATGTTGCAACTCGTCTATTTATTTACAAGGAAAATGATGGGGACGATGATGACGACGATGATGGAGCTGATGTAGCACCTGCGGCGTAGCTAATGACGTCATTAGAGGAATTAATCTCAGAGATGAAGGAAATCAACCAATATTACATATATATATATATATGTACCATGTAGACTTCAAATTAAAGCCAGTGATCTGCTGATATATATGTATATATATATATGTGTGTGTGTGTATAGTTTATGTAGATGAAGGTAACGCAGTATAGCTAGTCAGTAGTCATTCCTGACTACAGACTACAAAGTTGCTTCCATGCTAATACATATATCTACATTTTAGTATGGTATGCTGATTGTCCCTCTCTCTCTCTCTCTCACATACATATCATTTTTATGTTTGCCTTATATATGGTCACTCTGATGCCAGGCTTAGGGTTTTGAGTTCGAACTGCTGTTCATAAGTTTTACTTAATTTTACTACTGAAGGAAATGCCAACGAGCGCTTAAAGACATATATTTGTTCGAAAATGCATGTTCTCCTGCATTTACAAACATGGCAACTTAATCATTCTATCTCTTTAATGCTGGTATAATTATATATTAATTTATTGCTTTCACTTGAAGTTGAACGCACAATTTATTGGACACTTTGTATTCCTAAACTGAGAAAAACTACAAATTGAGCAAAGTAAGAAGACCAACGATCACTTCATCAGGCATGTTTTGACTCAGCAGGATTAATTTACTGGTAAACGGTGGCTGCTAGTGAAACTGATCATGGCTGATTCAGCTTGACCAGATTATAGCAGATTAGCTTCTAGCTTTTCAATCTTTTCCAAGTACATACGTTCTAAATTTAGTCAATGGAATTTATATTACGTCAACGATGGGGGCTTGGTTTTCTTTTCAATCCTATTTGCCTAATCAATTTCCTTTTCCCCATTATTACAAGTCAAAAATTCACACTCATGTCGGTTGATTAATAGTAATATAGGATGTTTTCCACTAATTACCACTACAAGCATGGACTTGACTCATATATTAGCATTAATTACTTGACTATCTACTACAGTTACCGATAAGATAGGTATTTTAGAACTAAAAAGCAGATTAAAAAGATATATAGCTACTTTAAAACCGAGAAGCATATGTATATTAATTGTTGCTCTTACAAAGATATATAGATGCTTCCAGGATATCTGAAGAGCATATGAATACCATTTGTGCATCATTTGGGCTCCTTTTAAATGTTGCATCTCGCTAAAAGAATAATATTAATTATATTTTACTAATGAAATTAGAGTGTTTTTATATATTTCATTAGATTATATTAAAAAAATAATATAACTATTAAGTTTTAAACAGTGACGGATCTTGAAATTTGATTATGAGGAAATCAATTAATATTATATTTTAACCTCTTTTGTAAGATATTTTTTATTATACTTAATAATATAAATATATATGTATAAAAATAATAAAAAATTGAGTTTATAAAATTATAAAAGAAAATTATTATTATACTAAACATTTAAGAATAAAATAATTTTTAAATTAATAGTAATAATTGCACAATCTTTTAATAAATATGAAATCTTTCTTGATTCTTTTGACATTTTATATCTAAAATTAAAAAAAAAAAGCATAAATTAATATTTTTTGTAGGATTAAATAGATCGTTAAAAAATTTTACAAACAAGAAAAATAAATATTCTTTTAAACAATGAAGTTGAAAAATTTTGTGATTGAAATTAATTGTGTTTTTTTATAACTTTTTAAAATAGTTTTAATACGATTTTTGTATTGAAAATATTGTAGGACAACACGAGATAGAAATTTAGAGTAATTAAAATTGAAATATGATATGCACGGAAAAAATTATAATTAACTAAAGAAAAAATCAATAATTGTGTGATCTGATGATAAAGTATTGAAGTTTTAGTTTAAGTGAATAAAATTCAATCTTTGACAAAAAAAAAAAAACATTTAATACTTGGTTGGATTTTGTATTGTTGAGAAAATTAAAAAAATTAAAATCACGTGATTGTGATTTAAAATTTATAATAAAACTCTTAATTTTGAAGATTTTTAAATAATAATTAATAGGTATAATAAAAAGGCAAATAGTAATGTAGTTTTAACTTTCTTAAAATGCAAGGCATAAAATTAAATTATAAAACTATAAAACAAATTAATAGTGTTAGATTAAAGGGCCATTTAAATTTGTTTAACATAAATGCATATATATTAGCTTTATAGGTGAGAAGGTAATCCAAGAGAGGGGTGAAATGTATTTCTTCAAATTCTTCCCAAACAATGATTTCAAAATAATTGAATGAAGAATTAAAATCATAAGCACTTTTGATGAAAATATAATGTAAGCAATAACAATTAATGAACCTAGAATCAAATATAAACAATAGTAGATGTAAGGAGATAGGGATAAAGAAATCAAACACAAGAATTTATAGAGGTTTGATCTTTCTCTACAAGACACATACGTCTTCTCTTCTTGGTTGTCCACACTAAAGCTTTAATTCACTAATCTTGAATTAAAATTATAACTCTATCTTTTTCTCTCTAAGGCTTAAGACAGAAACTTTCACACTCTACTTTTTAAGCTAAGTAGCAACCACTTAATTCCATAAATTCAAGATGATACATAATCTCTTGATTACAAAATTACTTAATAAAAATACAAACTAAAAATACCTCTCAAACGCTAAGTGTTTGCCTAATGAAGTACAAAAAAATTTGATGAATGAACAACAACAATGATTTGGATACAACAAATACAAAGATATAGATTCTAAAGCTATAAAACTTTTGATTTTTTAAAGATAATGAATATATGACTTGTTTGATATTGCTCTCTTGATTCATCAACCTTCTTGGTATGTTGAAGTGGCCAATATATAAAGAAATTGAAGAGCTAGTAGTTGGGGATGCTGGGGAGAAGAAAATAGTGGTTGAAAGCATGAGAAACTAACCATTGGAGTTGTTCCAAGGCATACCCGATCGATCGCTTCCATGAGGAGATCGATTGGTTCAAGGAGGTGATCGATCCCCTACATAAAGTGATCCATCCATTCTTCAACCCAGAGCACAATGCTATTTTCTGGGTAAAAATACAATCGATCCCTTCCTTGAGGGGATTGATCCTATCCAAGGCTGAGTGGTTGTCTCCTATTTTGCACTTTACTCACTAATTTGATCATATCTTAAGTTATACAAATTCAAATCACAAACCGTTTGAAGATTTAGAAACTTCTGTCCATATAAAATTCATCACTTAATTCATTATGTATGAATTATAGTGAATTTTCAAAACTACCCCTTATGTAGTTTTTAGACAACTGTACAGTGTCTAATAAAAGTTTAAAATCTTTTCTTACAAAATTTGAATTTTGATTTTGTTTAATCCATTAGAAAGTACACTCAAAGAGCTTTCCAACCATATAAAATTAAAATATTAAAACTTTGTGAATTAATACAAAAAAAATAAAACAAATTCAATGTTGGAAAACTTTGTTCTTGTAAAATAATTTTCTTAAGTTAATCTATTTCTTATAACCAATATTATTAAAATTGTATTCTGTCTAAAATAAATAAATTTACTTTAAAAACAATAATTGGACTTTCATTTAAGCTCAAATAAATAATCTTTAAAGATAGATTTGGTTTGAGAAATATGAAACCAATAAGGGTTTGTTTAAACTTTGGAAACCATATTATTTATTTAGTACCAAAATATAAAACTTAAGAATATGTACTAAATAAATCTTTTTCAAAATTTTGATCAAGCTTATTTAACTTAATAGTTTTTCATTTTAAAATAAAGATCAATTCAAGCTTAACAATATACATACTAAAGGGTTTTAAAATATTTTTTGGAGCCAAAACCCCCTCAATCATATATGAATGCCCCTAGTTTTAAATAAGAATGTTTGTGTAAATAAAAATAAGTAAGAGAAAAGGTAAAAACAAAAACAAAAACATAAAAAAAATACATGATTTGGCCATATAGCCTACATCTATAGAAAAAAGGCTTAAAGGGCTAAATTGTTAATATTGCAACTTATTTGAAAGAGTATATAGAACCCCTATTTATATAATTGGTGTAGATAATATTTAAAAAATAATAATGAAAGCGATTTTAGAGATTACAACTGATTATAATTCTTCTAGACATATTTTTTAAATCAATGATTGATTGTTCTATAATTACTTAGAATCATTTCATAATTTTGTTTAGAGAAAAAAGTCAATACTCTCTAATACATTCTCTCTAGTTGTCACATGAAAGATAAATTAGAGTGGCCAATTTGAAAAAGTTGTAAAACTCGAGATCAATGAATCTTTATAAGAATGACTATTGAAGAAAAAAAGGTTGAGAAAAGTGAGCTCCACCTATTTTGATTTGATATGAAAGAGAATATGCTAAATTTTTGTATGAGTGATCTTGTAAAATAAATGTTTTTCCTGAATTCGATGGTTGGGAACCTGAATCAAGATCATAAACTAAAGCTCATAATGTGAAAATAATCCATCAATGAATATTGAAAAAGGTAATATACATGCCAATACAAAAAAGAGTTCATTAAAAAACTTAAAATATGATAGAGATGAAAAAGACAATATGAGTAATGAGAAATAAATACTGTGGGTATAGAGAGGCCTAATTTGCTAGGTTTGGTATTTAAGATAGACATCAACCATTAAAGAAAATAAAGAAATTATTTCCCTCTTTAGAGCTTATGGTTTGATAACATGTTAAAATTTAAATAAAAATCTTTGTGTGAATGAAAATGCATAAAAGAAACACAAAAAGACAAGGACACAAAGAAATACAAGGTTTGACCATTTGGTCTACATCCGTGGGAGAGAGGCCCAAAGGGCTACATTGTTAATATTGTGACTTAATTGATAGAGCAAATAGAACCCCTATTTATATAGCTGGTGTATATAATACATGAAAAATAATAATGAGAAACATTAGGGATTACAATTGAGTACAAATATTCTAGACATCTTTTCTAAATGATGATTGATTGCTTCCTAATTACTTAGAATCATCTCATAATTGTCTTTAGAGAAATCTTAGGAAAGTCAATACTTTTAATACATTCCATCAAGTTGAGATCCAATAGATCATTTTAGGATTGATCGTCGAAGAAACAAAAATTGTGACAAGTTAATTCTACCTATTTTAATTTATCATGAGAAAAGTTGATGAACCTTTGTTTATTGCAAAATAAATATGAGCTTTTTTTAATTGGATAGTTAGGATGCTAAATTGAGATCAAGAACTAAAACTCGCAATGTGAAAATATAAAATCCATCAATGTATATGAAAAAAGGTAATATATGTGTCAATAGAAAAAATGTTCAATGAAAAGCTTAAAATATAATAAAGATGAAAAAGACAATGAGAGGCATGAGGATTAAAGACTATGGGTGTAAAAGAGGCCAAATTTGGTGGTATTTGAGGGTGGGCGTCAACAATTAAAGTAAAAGAAGAAAAAACCATTAAAAAAGAGGAAAAAATTATTTTGCTCTTTGGAACTTATCACTTTGATACCGTGTTAAATTTTAAAAAAGAATGTTTCTGTGAATGAAAATATGTAAGAGAAAGGTAAGAAGACAATAACATAAAAAAAATACGTGGTTCAACCATATGGCTTACATCCATGAAAAAAAGACCCTAAGCACTACATTGTTAATATTGAGACTTACATGAAAAAATACATAAAACCCTATTTATATAGATAGTGTAGATAATTTATAAAAAATAATAATGAGAGATATCAAGGATTACATCTGATTATAATTGATTCTAGACATATTTTCTCAATAATGAGTGATTGTTCTCTGATTACTTAAAACCATTTCATAATTATCTTTAGAGAAATCTTGAAAAAATATGTGACAATATTTTGATCCATTTGTGGTGTTTTTTCTTTTTTTAAGTTATAATATGTTATTAACCCTTTCTCCCATTATCAACTTAAGTCACTTGAGGAGAACATTATTTGTTTAAATTCTCTCAAACACATAATCAATTCTTTATTAACATGCATGCTATTTGAATTAAGTTGTAATTCTACTACTTTTTTGATATTATGGTTTATACTTTGCACCAACTTTAAAGGAATACAAAGGTACGACAGTATGGAAAATAAATTAATTCTAAACTATAATTATTTTGAATGCTAAAAAGAATCACTTATTATTAGTTTTGGTAGTTTTTTTTTTTTTAAAGAGAGGTCCAAAATTATAAAAGAAAAGAGTTGAGATTGAAAAATGATAGAAATCCTTAAAGTTGCATTTTATTTGGGTTTCTAAGATTGAAACTGAGTAAAAAAGAAGTTAAGGCAATTATTTTTAAATTTGGACTCCAATTAAAGGTAGGATTAAATCCCTATTTAACAATTCACAATTAATATGAAAGAGAACAATCAAAGAAGAAAAGCAAGAAAGCAAAAAAATATATATTTGTGAGAGTATTAGGTAGAAAAAAATTTTGGCAAATATATTTTAGTAGTGTTACCTGTTAACCCTTTCCCATTGCTATAAGCCAAGCCACCTATAGAGCCAAGCAAGTAGCCAAGCCATTTCTTTTGCTCTCTACAATTGAGCCAAGTAGCGCCTTTGTTAAGCCAAGCCAATTCCTTTGGTATTTTTAATTTTTTCTATTTTTATGTATTTAAATTAATTTTTTTAATATATAAATTTTATATTGAAATTATTGTTTTAATCCTACCAAACTATTAGAACATTTAAATCTGAAATTGAATCTTACCAAATTATTAAAGGATTTAATTTTTTTTAGAAAAAATAAATTTTTAAATAAAATCAGTCTTACCAAACTATTAGAAGATTTAATAATGTTTTAAAAAAATCCATAAATAAGTTTTAAACATCAATCCTACCAAACTATCGGAGGATTTACATCTCGTAATTAAATCTTACTAAACTATTGGAATGTTTAATTATATATTTTTTTAAAAGTTAAATTTATAATTTTTCGATCCTACCAAACTATTAGAGGATTTAAATCTCAAAATAAAATCTTATCAAACTATTAAAGATTTTATTATTTGGTAAATTTTAAATATGTTTTAAAGCTTTGGATAACACGAAATCAACTGGTACTATCCTTTAGATTGGAATTATACGGGTGCTATAACCTTTCTTACACGTAACCACACTCTCTAACCCAATTTTGGTTTTATAAACTAAAATTTACTCTTTTAAGGATACTTAAGTCAAGTTAGGGATTTCTCTTAAAAATGGATAGATTCAATTAGGTGACCAATCATACCTAAATAAAACATATTGGTGGCGATTTCTTAAGTTTTGTTGAGCGATAGGTTTACAAATTTATACATTATGACAGTTTGATGATTCCGCTAAGGAATTTGAGAGTCAGACCAGTAATTGATTTTGTTTTGTCTAAGCTTAATTTAATAATTTAAAAAAATATTATTTTTAATATTTTATTTATTTTTCACCATTAATTATCCTATCATTCATGGGCATATGCATAATATGATTTTTATACCCGAGCTCCGTCCTTTAAGAGGAAGTAGAGTACCTTAGCTTTCGTAATATTTCATGTCTTCGCATAAGTTAGCGAAATACTTCCACTTAAATTGAACCAATTCCACTTATTGCCTATAATAGACGAATATTGAAGTGCCTTACTAGTCTATCATGGATAATGATGTGAGAAACAATTTTGAAACTTTTAGATTATCAAGATATCATAACCCAACATATAGAAAAACTTAAGAAGCCAGCCATAGGATAGAGCTATATCCACTCACTATCTAGAAGAACCCAAGTTAGGACACATGAAAGAACTCTTTTAGTTTCATCAAATTTTGTGATAAAGTTGAAAAAGTTTAGGTTTATTCAGTCTCTCATGTTTTACATTAACGCATTCTTACATTTATTCATTTATGCATCATTAAATTGTATTGTTAACTTAAGTAGTCATTTGTTCATTCATACATCATTATGGGGCAAATATTTATTGATGCATCCATTCATGTAATCATTTATCAATCCATGCATCATTAAATTGCTATGTGCTTGCATTTATTTATCTTTTCATGTATTATGGAATTGTTACATACCATATCCAATACAAGCATATAAAGGAATTTTTGTAACAAGTTAGGACGATTCTTGGCATCTACTAACACATCATACTAATTGTGGTAAAAAAGTTCAAGGATAACTCAATTATTAGAGAATTTTGGGTGGCCTACCTACCATCATTATAACACTCACACTCAAGCAAAGCTTCTGGAACAAGAACAAGCTTGCCGAATTAAAAGGTTGAAAAAGCTTAAATAAAAATCAAAAGGGAGTTAAAGAAGAATATGGAAATGCTCAACAAGATAAACAAAGGAAAGGCTATAGAGGAAACTCTTGTTTTGCCAAATTGCTTATCCCAAGGTGTTATGGACTCTTTATACCCCTTGGGTATAAAAAGGGCTAAGACAAAAATTTTAAAAATTGAAAATCAAATCAGACCAGATAATTTAGATCGGTTCAGTCTGAATTTTTAAGAATTCGGTTTGGATTCAGATAAATGACGTTGGAAAAATCGTTTAAATTCATATTGGATAGGTTTATTCCAATCAAATTCTATAAACTCAAATAAACCCAAGTTAAAAAACCCAAAATATTAGAATTTCAATAAAGCTCAAATTTTTAATTCTTTTTTAAGCCCATTTACTTACCCAATAACTAATGCCTAATTGCCTAGTCCAATACATAGTTACACATATTCATTAAAAAAAAAACCCTTAATTCATTCATGATTTCATTCACTCTCTCTCTACTGACACAATTCAAGTTTTCTTGATCCCTAAATCAACTACATAATTCTCACTCTCTTAACTACACATTTCAAGTTTCATTCATTATCTCAATCTTACACTTCATCGAAGCTCAATAGTTCATTATTTTTCCATTTCACTTTACTTTTTCAACTGCCTCATCGATATTCAATGACTCATCTCCATTGTTCCTCTTGCACTCCTTCTTTCTCCAAAAGAACACTACTGATTTTCAAGGTAAATCCAATTTTTGGTATTAATAAACTTAGGTCTAGTTACCACTTGGGTTTCAAATCAAGTAGTTAGAGACATGGTTTAAGATTTTAGATTTTTGATAAATATTAAAACCTTACACTATTATCATGCTTTTTATTTTTTTTAAGATAAGCATAATCTGTTATTTAACATGTTATATTTGGCCCTTATCTAAATAGCTAGATAGATTTATTAGCATTGAGTAATCCACTTAATAGTAATATTATGCTCAAAAGTTAAAGTGCTTATAATAAGTCACTTGTCACCAAGAACCTACATTAAGTGGTTGAAACTTATATTCTTAAAGTAACAACAACAACAAATGATCTAGGAAATGCCATTACTCATGTCCTATCAAATGATAAAAAACTAAATGGCAAATTAGGATGTTTAACATCTACGGTGTGAGATTATTTTACCAAGTTGCCTTGTAATAATAGAGCTAAGCAAAAGGCCTCATGTAATTATTATGGTAAAACCATGAAGTGTCCTAGTATAAAAAGAACTACTATTTTACATAACCATATGAATAGATGCCTAAAAAACCGTTTGAACAAACTTGATAAGAATAAAAAATCATAATGTTTAAAGCTCTATCCAAGGATGATGTAAGGAATAGTAGTGGTTCATCACTTGATATATGAAAATATGATTAAGAAAATTGTAGAAAATATTGTGCTAAGATAATCATTTTGGATAAGTTATCTTTTAGGATTGTCGAGCACAAGAGATTTCATGAGTTTCATAGTGTTATGCAACCTAAATTCAAGTTACTTTAAGGTTCATTACAACTAAGGGTTTCTATGATCCTTTTTAAGTGAAAAAAAAAAAACTTTTTATGAATTTAAAAAAATCAAAGCTAAGAGTTTGTCTTACTAGTAATATTTGCATTTCTAGGCAAAATCTTAGTTATATATGCCTTAAAGTTCATTTCATTGATCAAAAGTAAAAACTGCATAAATGAATTTTGAGTTTCAATCTAATTCCTGATCATTCTAGTGATGGTATTAAAAAATGTATTGAGAAACATTTTCTTGAATAGGGAATAGATAAAGTTCTCACTATCACAGTAGATAATACAAGTAGTAATGATCTTGGTTCCAATATGTAAAAAAAAAAAAAGACTTAATAATTGGAAGGCTAGTATTTTAAAAGTGAGCATTTACATATGATTGTTGTGCACACATTTTTAGTCTTACAGTGAAAAAGGGTTTGAATGATTTAGATGATTCAATCTTTTGAATCCATTCTATTGTAAGGTATGTGAGGTCATCATCTACAAGGTTATAAACATTCAAGATTTGTATGAAGCAAAAAAAAAAAAAAAAAACAAGTTGAAACCTTGTTTGTTTAGATATTAAGGCTAGATAAAATTCAACCTTCTCAATGTTGGAAGCTATTTTGGAGTTTCAAAAAGTTTTTAATAGCTTAAAGGAACAAGATGACAAATATAAAGTTGAACGTAAGGCAAAAAAAATAAAGGTTTGGAATTATGTTCATGGGTTGTTGCCTTTTCTGAAAAGCTTTTATGATTCCACTTTGCTTGTCTCTAGTTCTTTGTATGTCACTAATAATAATTACTTTCATATGATGTTCGGTGTTGGAATGCAAATTAATGACAGATTGCATGATCCAAATCCATGTATTTAGTTAATAGTTTCTCAAATGAAACAGAAGTTTGAAAATATTGGGGAAATGTAAAGAACCCCAATCCCTTGTTATTCATTGCTATTATCTTAGATCCTAGAGACAAGATTGATTATGCTATATTTGTTATTGATGAGGTTTATGATGAAAATAAGACTACAGAGTTACTAATCAAGTGAAAGCCACTTTAAATGCATTATTTGAACATTATGCTTTAGTTGTTGGTGGCTCTAATGGATCAACAAGTTCTAGTTTTCATGCATTAAAGTTAGATGAGAATTTTGATGTTAATGATGTAGAGGTGTACGCCTTGTGAAAATACAAAAAGAGAATGTCAATGTCACAATACAAGAAAAAAAAGTCAAAATCGAAAAAGTACTTGAAGGATATATATAAGCAAGATGATATGAACTTTGACATTCACTTTGGTAAAAAATAAATGGTTGTAAATATCCAATACTTGCTGCAATGGCACGAGATGTATTAACCATTCCTATATCTACTACAGCTTTCAAAGATGCTTTTAGCACTAACAGTCGTGTTCTTGATCTATTCCATAGTTCATTAACTCTAAAGATAGTTGATACATTTACTTGCACACAAAATTGGCTAAAAATTACACTAGTGTTGGTTGAAAATGAGGAAAAATTGGATGTTTGGGAAGACATTCATTGTAGTAAGTATTTATAACTTAATTAGATATATTTAATATTTATGTTGCTTTGGTCATCATCTATCATTCCTTTAGTGATTTAATTAATTTTATACATACTTTTTTTTGTAGATTTTAAAGATTTGATCTAATTGATGATTGATTTGAAGAGAATAAGGTTATGTTTTTATTTCATTTTCACTTTTTTTCATTGCAACTTAATTTTTTTTCTCTTTTATTGTGAACATTCTTTTAATTCTATTTTCAAGAAATTAAAGATAGAAAGGTATTTTTTCTCAACTTATTGTTCTTAATTTCAAATCATGAAGTGTTGTAGTTATATTTTCGAATAGTTATTTTATTTTTTAACTTGTTTTCTAGTAGCCTAGTAGGTTGATATAGTTTGGCACTTTGGCTCATGTCAAATATAACCTATTTAGTGACTTGATATAATTATTTGTACCTATTCCATTGTGTTTTGTTGTCTTGTTTGGAAACTTTTTAATCTACTGTGTTTATGGATGATTAAATGTTTATTGTGGAATTATTTGTAATGTTTATTGACATTGTTAGGTTACTTCTTGAATTATTTATTTATAATGGTGTATTTAATCAAATATATTATTGGTTCAAGAATCATTCTTAAAGAATAAGACACTTGGAAGTGATCATTTTTGCTTATTTCTTTCTACTCGAGTTGGTGGCTTTGGTATCTACCTTGCAGTTGTAAACACATTATAATATTTGATATTGACTGGAAACCCAAAAATGACTTACATGTCTCAAACTTGATAGTGTGTTTTTACCTAGCATCATTTTTTATGTTTTTAGTGAAAATTTAATGGTCTCATTATTTATGCTTACTATTTTATTTTACTTCAGGCAATAAGTAAAGCTCATAGAATTGGGCAACAAAAAGTTGTCAACATTTACAGATTTGTGACAAGCAAAAGTGTTGACGAAGACATCCTAGAATGAGCTAAGGAGAAGATGGTCATTCACCTAAACCTAAATGAAGTTTGTTCGTATTCATACATAAATACACATAAGTGTAATTTATGTGTGTATGTGAAAAGAGCCTAATTTAATTTTCTTGTTCTACATTTAAACCAAGTAATTTTATGTGTTTTCTTATATGGTGTTTTGTCTAGGTATTTGACCATTTGGTGATCCAAAAATTAAATGCAGAGGGTAGACTAGAGAGAAAAAGAAATAAAGAAAAAGAATTATTTTGACAAGGTAAGGACTTGTCTTGAAGTAATTATTCTAGCATAGTCTTAATATGTGGTATATCTAGCATTTGGTTGTTGGAATTAACCACCACAACTGACCTTTTTTTTTCTTGGATGCTTATATTGTGTGGTGTTGCTATGTAAATTTTTAATACTTATCGATCTTGAACACAATTCAACAATTTTTTTTATGAGTTGTCAGCAATTTTGAGATTTGAGGACTGAAGAATTATTCAAGGAGCATAAAAATGATGAAAAAAAAAAAAGGCTATTAAGTATAGATATCGATGAAATTCTTGAAAGGGTGAAATAGGTTGAAAAGTAAAAGAATGAATTGTTGAATGCTTTTAAGGCATGCAATTAATATTTTGTTATAGTGGTGGAGTTTTGTTATAATAAGTTTATAGATTCTTTCAAGTCTTTAAGTAAACTAGTTTTTTTTTCTTTTATCATGCTCAAGTTATGAATTTTTGTAGTGTTGAAGATGATGGGAGCAATTGCTCAAATGAGAGGATGGTCTTATGGGAATGTACTTAAGAAAGATGCATTGCGTTTTTTTCGAGTGGTATATTTTCTAGTCTTCTTGGTAATTTATATTTTCTAAGCAATCTTGTAGCGTCTTATTGATATTGTTACTTAAAATATTATCTGTGACACTTTTTCTCTTTTTAGCACAACCTTTTCTCCATGAAAATCCTCTAAAGTTGATTGAATTCTTATTTCTTATATATGCCACCCATCTCCATGCCTTTTTTATTTTTTTAAGCAGTCTATGGTAATTTAATGAATTAGTTAATCAAAGCATAACTTTAATTTTTTTTTTTTTAGTTATGGGTTATTAAGACATTTTTAAACATTAAGATCACCTGTTCTTATGGATAGCCCTTTTTTTTTACAATCATGTTCTGGCCCCTTTTTTATTTTTTATTTTATTGTGTTTTTTAGGTTTATTGGCCACCAAGGCCTGCAAAAAATGTAAAGCAAGGACCTATAACCCTTCAATTATTTATGATAATTAATTATGGGAGCATATTTTCTACATCTTTTGCCAGTATTGGTCAATATGAGAAAATTACTAGATGAAAAATATTTTCATGGTGAAAAGGGCATTAAGATTAAATTTTGGAAGATAACTTGTCATTTTAAAATTGCAAGTTGATTTCCTGAGTGCATATCAATTTAATTTTGTAAAGAGCAACCATATCAGTTTCTAATTACTTTCCACTAGTGAACTATAATCATTTATTAATTTTCACACTAAGCCTTGTTTTCTTTATTTTTAGCAATATCATGCATGAGTGCTACTTTTCTTGAAAGATAAGTTTACTAAGCCACATTTAGTATGACTGTGTGGCTTTGATTTTGTGTTTCTTATTTTAGAACTACTGATACATCTTACGACCTAGGTCTTAGCCAAAATTGTTCTTAAAGATTGTAACTTACAACTTAATGGAAATTGCTTATTTGAATTTTACCCTTCATATTAATCCACATCTATCCTATCATTTTGATCTTAGAAACTGTAACATTCAAGCTATAATGTTCTAGGAGTGCCATATCTTAGTTTGCAAAATTATGACAAGCCAAGACATGTGGAGCTTTACTTTTCTAGTTGGGTTAGTCTTAGTCAATCAACCTTTTGAATCAAGCAACAATATTCTAGACAATGTTAATGATAGTAACATTTTTGTTATCTAATTTGTGATGTAGTGGAGTCCCAAAAAGGAGATGGAACAAACATTGAAGGAATTAATGGGTTTATTCTGGAATGGGTGCCTACTTATATTGCAATTGTCAAAAGTCAACTAAATTATTTCTTATATGTATTTTTTTAAAATTGTTATTTTTTTCAATTATATATTTTAATTTTATTTAATTAATTCTGAAGCTTAAGTTTTATTTCAATCAAAAGCCCAAATTTGCTTAAATTAAAATTTTGAATTATCAATCCGATCCAATACGAATTTATCTGAATTGGTTCTATCTGAATATTTTATTTATACAAATCAAATACGGATTACAAAATACAAAACCCACTTAGGTCATACCAGATAAAAAATTAAAGATCCAAACCGATTGATTTGATCTAATATCACCCATAGGTATAGCCCATACTAGGCCCAAACATTTTCAGAGGCATAAAGGACAACAACTTTCTTTTTTTGGGGCATATCCATATTTAAATCCAAGAGTCTCATTTACAACTCCTTAAGGATCTTTTAAAACTTAATCTTACCTTTGGTGAGAAGGTATTTGATCTTGTTCAAATTCTTGATTTGGATGATTTCAAGGAACACAAAAAGTTAAAAATAAATACCTTTAAGGCAGTAAAAAACTCGTTCACTCAAAAGATGAATCCATTAGAAAAGAGACTTCGAGCTATTAAAGGAATGAACTTTTACAGGTCCATGGTGTTTCTAAATTATGTCTAATGCCTGATGTGGTACTCCCGCCTAAATTCAAGGTTTCAGAATTTGAAACATATGATAGGACCAAATGCCTTGTGACTCATGTTATTATATATTGTCGCAATATGGCTGGACATACTCATGATCAGAAGCTTATGATTCATATGTTTCAAGACAGTCTAATAGGCTCTACTATTAAATGTTATGTTCAGCTTGATAAAACTCATATTCGCTCATGAAAGGAATTGACTAAGGCATTAATTACCTAATATTGGCTCTTGATTATTTATCTTAATAGAATATGGAAAAGAAAATGACTAAGAGCTTTAAGAAATATGCCTAGAGGTGGAGGATGCTACTATTTAAGTTCAACCAACCCTTATTAGAAATGCTATAAAGAATTTCATTGATTTGGTGATCTCTAAAGAGATAATAGAAAGTGTCATCAAGAATGTCAAACTTGAAGAAAGTGATGCTTCTAATGTAAAGAAAAATGGTGGTTCACCAAAAAAGAAAAAAGAAGATACCCAAGCTGTGATTTATAAGAGGTAACAAGCTAAAAGTTTTACCTCATACTAACCTTATCCTTACCCTATGTACTTACCTTACTATTCAACTGTGAATAACATTTTTCAAAATCTTTATACTTATCAACCAATTGCATAACCAAGTGTGCAAACAAACTTTCAAATGCTTGGACCTAAACCCATATCTACATTTCAATCAATTGCTCAACCCAAAAGCTTAGTGAGTAGCAAAAGTAGGAAAACTCCCATTGACCTAATTCCCATAACATATATCGAGTTACTCATTCAGATCATTAAAAACCACTTGGTTGCACAAATCTATTTGGAACCTCTAAAGCCTCCCTACCCTAAGTGGTATAATGCCAATGCTACTTGTGATTATCATATTAGGATTACAAGCCATTCCACAGAAAATTGTATAGCATTAAAGTATAATGTGCAAATTTAGTCAAGGCTAGTTTGGTAAATTTTGAAGATAAAGAAAGGCCAAGTGTCTCTAAGAATCCTTTGCCTAAGCATATAAAGGCATACTTTCAGAAGGCTTTTTGTTACTTTAGAAGTTTTTAAGAAGTAACACAAGTCTTTACATATCATGAACATTAGGAATGTCTTCTATTTGTCTTTCATTTTCAATAAAATGGCAAGTGCATTTCATTACATGTTTTTATTTTTCATCTTTGCTTTTACACACCCTTTCATACTTCACCCATTCCCACATTCTAAATAATGACTGTTAAGACACTCATGACAATAAATTAGGATTCAATTTTGAAAATCTCATTCACATTGATGACATTGATGATTAAGACCCTTATTTTGCTAAGAATTTTAAAAGTCAAAAGGAGATGAATTTATATAAAAAGAGTAAACAGATATGCTATTTTCACCCATTGAACGACAAAAATGAGTTATAAGTATGTGGTTCTTTTTTGTGAATTATCTATAAGTTTTTTCATATTCAATAAATGTTTTTCAATAAAAGCATTCCTTTTTTACATAAGATAAAACCATTTTTTACCTCTTGCAAAAATGAAGTTATCTATTTGCTATCCTTTTAAGCCTCTTATGATTTTTTTTAAAAGAAAAGTCAACTAAGGATCACCCTCTACACTGAGAACAATATTTTAGGAAAAGACCTATTCGTAAAAAAAAAAAAAAGGCAAAGGTTACAAAAGGGTCTTAATGATAAATTTTGAAAAAGAACTGTTCACAAAAAAGGAAAAAAGCAAAAGTTAGAAATAATCTCAAGGGTAAAAAAGAAAGATACCTTTTTTAATTTGAATGTTTCTTGAAAAAATGAAAAGAAAAAGAAAAATGAGAATATGAGGAATGAAGCAAAATGCCAATGTATTTTGCATGATAACAAATGATTCTTGGTTTGATTACCCTCAAACACATTTTTAGGCCTCTTTTATTATTTTTTCATAATCCCTTGCCATAGCCTACGATACATGCCTTAAAAGTCCATTTTCATCAAATGTGAATGCTTAAATTAAGAATCATATATTGAAATAAAGCATGCTTGTGATATAATCGAAGGATAATGAGATTATGATCTTCTATTATATTTTTAAATTGACTTCTGTGAATGATTATGATGAATGAAGCAAAAATGGTGAAAGAAAGAAAAAATGAAAAATGATGAAAAAATGGAAAAAAAAAGAAGGAAAAAGAAAAACTTAAATTGAAAACCTAAAAGGGTGATTTAAGAAGAAAAAGATAATTGGGTTGAAACATGTAAAAACAACTTTGATTGAAAAGACGATATCATTTAAGAATCTTATAGGGTAGGGGTAAATTTTGGTTTAATGAACTCAAAATATGAAAGGCATCAATAGAATGAATTTTTGATAAAAAAAATTATGGATTTATGTATAAAATTGTAAAATTTCATTATTTGGATGTTGTTATACCATTCAGACATTTATCCTAGTAATATGCTTTCAAATTGTTCATTTGGTTATTTGTTCTTTAGATTTGATCTCGTATTGATTACACTTTTTCTTCAATTTACCTTGCTTTTCATTATTGTTGCTTTCCCAAAATGAGTTGAAGAAATATATCATGAATTGCATTTGCCAAGAAATTGAAATGATGATAAATAAAAGAGCATATAAAAGATCTTTCCATCACTTTGAAATGAAAGTTGAGTGAGAGGGGCAACAAGAAAACGAAATGGGAGTGATAAAGGAAACTTATGAAAATGTTAATCTTCAAGGCCTTAAAATAAAAGAAGCAACATTTTTGAAAAAGTTCAAATATCATGATCAAATTGGCAAATAAAGATTTCGGTTCATAAATTTGTTGATAAAACTTGTTAACCAGTCCTAATATTATGATTTCTCAAAATTGAAAAAAAAAGAAAAGAAAGCATTAGAAGGATCTTAAAAACTTTTTTTACCACAAGTAGAGTTGCATTCATGCATTACATTTATAGCATTGCATTCATGGCATTTGTTTGATAATAAATTATGGTCTTGGATCATGAAATTGAAACTAATGAAAGTGCGAAATATTTTGACATGAATATAGTTTTTTCAAAAAAGAAAAAACTAAAACTTTATCCTTTGTGGAAGATAATTTTTGGAAATAAAGTTTTGATTCTTGATGGGGAAAATTTTTAAAAAATATGAGTAAGGTATTGATCCTTGATTAAGGAAACATTTTTACAAAGAGAAGATTTTTTTTATGAGATTTTGATCCTCGATTGAGGAAATTTTGTAAAGATGGAATTTAATCCTTGGTTGAAGAAAAAAGTCAAAGATAGGAGTTTTAACTTTCGAATAAAGGTAATAATTTCAAGAAAAATTGATAAAATTTGGCTAAGGAGCCTTTTATAATTTTTCAAAATTTTTAAGCCTTTGATGAGAAAAGCCTTTTATAATTTTTATAAGTTGTTGAGCCTCTGATGAGAGGAGCTTTTGATAATTTTTCAAAAAGTTGTTGAGCCTCTGATAAAAAAAGCCTTTCATATTTTTCAACAGTTTCAATGCGTCTAGTTAGGGAAGCCTTTTCAAATTTTTAAAGTTTTAATACCTCAGTTAGATAAGCCTTTTTTAAATTTTTAAATCTTCAATACCTCTAGTTAGAGAAGCCTTTCCAAAATTTAATGTTGGGTGCCTCTACTTAGAGGAGCCTTTTCAAATTCTAAAGTTTTAATATCTCTAGTTAGAGGAGCATTTTCAAATTTCAAAAGTTGTGTATTTTTATTTAAATGAGCCTTTTCACATTTTAAAATTTCATAACCTCTTATGAGATATGCTTTTTAAATTTTTTAAAGTTGTTGAGTCTCTGATAAGAGAAGCCTTTTATAATTTTTAAAAGTTGTTAAGCCTTTGACAAGAAGAGCTTTTAAAATCTTTTAAAGTTGTTGAGCCTCTTATAAAATGAGTATTTTAAATTTTTCGAAGGTTTTAAACCTTTGATGAGAAGAGCTTTTTAAATTTTTTTAAAATTATCGAGCCTATGATGAGAGGAGTCTTTTAAGTTTTTCAAAATTATTGAGCTTCTGATAAGAGGAACCTTTTAAATTTTCTAAAGTTTTGAGCCTTTGTTTATAAAAGACCTGTTCAAAAAAGAAAGATTAGTAGATTAGGATCCGAATATAATGGATGTTTGTAACTTTCCACACTTCCTATTTCACAAAAAATGTGTAAAAAAGAACAGCTATAGACATCTCATTTAGTTTGGAGTTTTAGTTTAAATTAATTTCTATTTTATTTATTTTTGTTATTTATTGAGTTTTTTTTTTATTTTGGTTGTTTAAAAAATGAGAGAGTCCAAAATTATTTTTTAAAAAAAGTTGGGATTGAAAAAGGATTAAAATCCTTAAATGTGTGTTTTATTTAGATTTTTGAGGTTAAAATCAAGTAAAAAAGAAATTAAGCTAATTGTTTTCAAATTTGGACTCCTATTGAAGTTGGGATTAAATCTCTATTTAAAAACTCACAATTAATACATATGAGCATAATCAGAGATGAAAAGAAAGAGACAAAAAAATATTTGTGAAAGTATTAGGCAAAAAAATTTGGGAAATATATTTTGGTAGTATTGCCTGTTAACCGTTCCCATTGTGCAAACCGAGTCACCTGTCGAGTCATGCTAAGTAGCCAAGCTACTTCTTTTTGTCTCTACAGCCAAGATGTGCCTTTGTTGAACCAAGTTGATTCCTTTGGTAATTTTAATTTTTTTTTCTATTTTTATGTATTTAAATTAATTTTTTTATATAAAATTTATATTGAAAATATTTTTTTAATCTTATCAAACTATTTAAAGATTTAAATCTCAAATTAAACCTTACCAAATTATTAGAAGGTTTAATTATTTTTTAAAAAATAAATTTTAAATAAAATCAATCTTAATGATGTTTTAAACAAATTTATAAATAAATTTTAAAAATCAATTCTACCAAATTATTGGAGAATTTAAATATCATAATTAAATCTTATCAAATTATTGGGAAGTTTAATTATATTTTTTTAAAGAAAGTTAAATTTATAATTTTTCAATCCTAGCAAACTATTTGAGAATTTAAATCTCAAAATAAACTTTTACCAAACTATTGAAAAATTTTATTATTTGATAAATTTTAAACATATTTTAAGGATTTGGATAACACGAAGTCAACTAGTATCATTTTTTGGATGGGGCTGTAAGAGTACTATAACTTTTCCTACACCTAATCATACCCTTGAACCTAATTATGGTTTTCTAAACTTGAATATACTCTTTTAATGATACTTGAGTCAAGTTAAGAATTTCTTTTTAAAAATAAACAGATTTAATTAAGTGGCCAATCGTATTTAAATAAAAAAAAATTGATAGTAACTCCTCAAATTTTATCAAACATGGACTTATATGTTATGATAATGCATTTTATTGTTTATAAAGATCAATCTTTAATTGTAATGTATTCAAAAATATTTGTTTATCCTTTACATTTTCTTTCTTTTTTCTTTCAAAAGTGCAAAGTAAATAACAAAAAAATAATTAATTAATACTAGACTTGTCCACACCTATTTTAACTTGCAAGGTCAAGTTTTTACATGAGTTTTCGAGATGATGCTCGATTCAACTCAACTTGAGATATATTTAATTTTACTTTTAAAATATATTTTAAAATAATAAAATATCAAAATTTTGATTTTTTAAAATTTCAATATATATATATTTAAAAATTAGAGCCTCTTAGCCTAACAACTTAGGCCCCAAGCAAAACTTTTGAATGATCAATGGACATGTTTAAATGATACACAACTTAATCAAATTGGAAAAACATAGAAGGTTATATCATAGGTACGATTTTCATGAAATGATATCTCATCGTATAGTATTCTATTGAAGTAATTGGATATGAAAATTTTTTAATATAGCATGATGAAATTTTTAAATCTACCAATGAGATTAGAGGATTATCATATATCTCATTAAGGGTATTTTAAAAATAATAAATTAATATAATAAAAAAACACATAATAATCATTTTAACTTTATTTATAGAGTTTAAAAGCTCCATTTATGAAATAATAATCCATTAAATAATATACTCGTTTTCTTTGACTATTCAGCACTTTTTGACCCGCTGCAAAAGTTTCTTTGATATACAATGTATAAAATAAGTTTCTACAAAGCAAATTAATAAATGACCCACTGAATTTTATTTTGTTTTTGTTTTTCCGTTGGCTACGTCATTGTATGCCATGTAGGCCAATGTTATAATCATAATTTCAAGATCCATATATGATAATTAGAACATCTTAATTAGACAAATTCAATGGCTTATTGTTTGGACAAATATTGTTAAAAGCGGAAGCAAATTACTAATTCTATATAGGCTAGTTTTTCCCTTTGCTCTTTTCTTTTCTGCAGTTTATATTGGATAAATATTGTGCATTAGAAGTGAAGAGAAGATTTAGTCATATGTATATGGCGAAACCCTAATAGCCCTCTCATAAAAGCATTATAAGGCTACACAATCGCATATCACGTTAATCCAATAAGATGCATAAAGATCGTATCAAAATATATTAAAAATAATTAATTTGGCTCTTTTTCATGTTTTTAAATCAAGAATAAGTTATCAACATGTTTTATTAAAATATAAAACCATCAATTAATAATAATCCATTTACTAAAAAATTCTAATCATTTAAGTTTGAAGTCATCATAAATTTTCATATTTGGCTGCGTGAACATTGATTTGTTAAATCTCTAAGATCATGTAGTCAACCCTGACTTAAATAATAGGTTTTACTAATTTTCATGTAAAATAAAGATTTAAATAAACAAAAATAATATTTTAAAGATTTAGTTGAGTACAATAAAAGAATAAAAGATATTTGAATTTTTTAAAAAAGTAAGCTTTTTAGTATTTTAGCCTTTTAAATTATATCTTTTAAATTTTTATTTTTACATCATTAATTAAACTAAATGAAAATATTAACATGTTTAATCACATCCAATGCATGTAGATCTATCTATAGACCAAGTTATTATTTGGTTTGATGGTTCCAACTCGATTCGAGTTAACCTTTGAATAAAATTTTAAAATTTCATCCAATTCAAAATATTATTTACTTAATTTTACTTTTATAATATATTTTAAAATTTTATATTTAATTTTTTTAAAATATCGAATTTATTAGAGTAGATAGGCCTGGTCAATTTTGGGCAACTTCTCAAAAGGTCAATCAACTCAACCCATGGACACTTTTAAATACACGTGGCATGTATAATTTTTCCTATGATACATAAGTGTTTTTTATAACTGTCGAAAACAAATATTTTTGTTATATTTTTGTTCATTATGTTTTTAACTTATCATTTACAATTTTAAATAATTTTCAATTAATGCTAAATATATTTCATGTTGGTATCTAAAAATTTTGATTCATTACCTATATAATTTTTGTTTAAATAAGCCATATCAATTTTTTTTTACCATAACCATATCAAGTTTCATAAAGCAAAGTCTGATTGAAATATGTACAGACGTGTCCATCGGTCGGATTAAGCTTAGTTGCCTTGCTCAAGGCTCAACCTAATCTGAATAAATTTGGTTATTATTTAAAATAATATTAATATTTATATTAATATTTTAAATACATAAAATAGCATTTACTATTAAAATAAAATTTTAAATTAATAATATTTATTATTAAAATATTAAAATATTATTTTTAATAAAATAATATTTAAATTTTTGGTAAAAAAAATTTTTGAATTGGATGGCCAAGCTTAAAAATCCCTGTCGAAGCTCGGCGGGCAAGGCTAACGGGCAACGCAACCTATAAACATGCATGTCGATAGAATTAATAATTTTTATATTAAATTTACTCATACTTTGATTATATGACGTAAATATTGATCCAAATCATACATACACTGCTTTATTTCATTGCGAAGAATATTCTATGATAATAAATTCATTAATAAATTATGAAAGTTTTCAAATTAGAAAGTGTTCAAATTAAAAAGTATTAAATATTTTATGACAATATTACTAAGCACTAAATTAAAAATTTACTAATAAATTGTCTCGAACCATTAACTATAATCTAGCAAGGAAATTAAGTAACGAAGCTTTAATTATATTTAAAGTAAGAATATCTATTCTTAATAAACTAAATACATAAAGGTCAAAGAAAAAACAATAGCAAACAAATGTATCTCATGTGACAAAAAAAAAAAAACTAATATTTAGGTTTTTTCACTTCAGATATTTCAAATTTCTACAACAAATAACATTCTGTAGCTCATATGCCTCTAGACCTAAAAAGCAAATTAAATAAACTAGAACAAAGAAATAAATCATTTATAACTAAATTTTAATTATATAATAATTAAAAAAAGGTACTCACGTTTTATTATAATGAAAACCAAAGATCCTTCTATATATTCTCTCCAATTACATAGAGTATGCTCAACAACTAAGTGAACATCCCTGATATCCTTCACAACTTGAACCTCATTATCAAGGTAATCAGTATCAATAGGTTAAATATTTGAGTTGAAGTGATCATTTTAAGCCTATTATTGATAATAATATTAACCTAAATACTATATAAACCTCACTAAATACATAAAAAAAAAAAAAAAACTTAACAGTTTATTTAAAAGCAACATGGCTAAATCGTTTTCATAATATCTTAAGTATGTGGTAGATGATAACGTTAGTTCACATAATAATATAATGACAAAAAGTCAATGCACTAAGAGTATAAAAAAGAACATATAAGAATTCATCAATAAATTGAATACATGTAAAATACTTTTGTTTAAGACTGAAAAAATATGTTATCAATTATGCAAACCATGAATTTGACTTTAAAAAAAAAAAAAAAGCTAATGTAATGACCAATTCAAAGTCTTGCCCTTTTTCCTATCTTCTCACTCACCTCTAACCTTTCTATATTTTCTCTCTCTCATTCTCTTTCATCTCTCACCTCTTTCAAATACTTCAAAAGGAATATAGGGAAATCTAATCTAAGAGCAAAGGAAAACACAACCATAAATATGGGACAAAGTGCATGTCAAACAATCATTCCAAATTTTGTATTTGTTAGCCCTATAGTAGACATTTAACTAAAGATGTTGGCTCCGTAATAGACAATAAATCAATCTTATATATTAATTTATTTTTGTTTCAATAACTTTTAAAACATTATGTTTTTCATAATGACAAAACTTGCATGATGAATGGAAGAAGATAAAGTATTGAAAATAAAGTATCCAATGGAGTACTATAGATAAATGTATAATTCAAAGTAATTATGAATAGCTAATAGTAGAAACAACACATGTAAAATACAATAATATATAAATACAGGTTTTAATTAAGAGCAAGAAAGGAAGAAAGCATAAATTAAAAAAATTAGACATCAAAACCAATTATAACATAGAATAATCAAACAAATATTGTTTTGTTTAATCAAAACCAAAAATAACATTTTTAAAATAATAATAATAATAATTAACTAGAATAAATAACTATTAAAAATCAAAGTAAATTTTGTAATAAGTAAAAGCAAAACACATAATCTTTAAAATTACCTCAAATCTAACTGAACAATTACCTTAAACAATCATTGTTAATGGCTAGTCCTATCACTAAAAAAAAAAAAAGAAAAATATTAATTAGATAAGTTCAATTTGAAAATAAGTTAAAAACTCAAAGAACATCTCAGTGAAATTAGAAACAAGATGAAATGTTTGTACTTTTATACATTTTTTTCCCTTTATCCTGAACTTGAAGGAAATTTCATTGCATATGGGTTTCAGCTAGAGTTTTTCAGGAGAAAACCACAAACCTAAAGGAAAATAAAGGATATTAATCTACAAAAACTCAACATTGCTTTCAAACTTTGTGAATAGTCGTTATTGTAGACACTATATTTGTCCGAGGTTTTAGCTAGAATTAAATTTCTAATTTTATTTGTTTATTTATTGGGTTTTTATTATTTATTTATTTATTATGTTAGTTGTTTAAAAAGTAGAGTCCAAAATTACAAAAAAGAAAAAGAGTTGGGATTGAAAAAGGATTAAAATCTTTAAATGTGTGTTTTATTTGAATTTTTGAGATTGAAACTACCTAAAAAGAAATTAAGGTAATTGTTTTCAAATTTGGACTCCTATTGAAATTAGGATTAAATGCCTATTTAAAGAATCTAAATAAAGCACGTAGGGGGACAACAATTAAGAATCGATTGTAGCTCAACCTTGGATTTGAAACAAATAATTAGGGAATAGAATTTCTAGGTTACAATAAAAAAGAAAGATAGAACAACAACATAACATAACAGAGACAGAACTAAGGCTGACAGTAGAATTGAGATTTTACTAACAGTTCTTAAATTTAATCCTTAGTCAGTATTCTTTAACTTTTATTTCTTTCTCATCTTTTTTATGTGTTGACAGCTATTGATATTCCTTTAACAATTAAGCCACATTACTAATGCTCGGTATTACTCTAACAAATCAATAACTTTTGTTTCATATTTCATTCTTTTTATTCTTACTTGATGTTTAGATAGTAAATTTATTTTTCTATTATAATATCATAGTCCATCTCATATGTGTCATTTTTTTATTTCATTATTTCATTATTTTTATTTCCTTATCTCACTATCAAAAATAAGAACAATACCAATGGATTTTTACAAACAGATTTTTTTTATCGATAATTATTGATAGATTCTCGACAGTTTACTAACAAAAAAAAATTAGAAACTCCTTATTGATGATTTCTCAACGAAATACCAATGAAAAAAAAATTTGTTGGTATTCCATAGGTAAATCTACTACGAGAAAAATAGGCAATTGGCTTGTTTTTTATCAATGGAAATAATCCGTCAGTAATTTATTGCTAAAACTTTTACAACAAATTTTTTTTGTGAATTACCGATGGATTTTTTCCATTGGTAAAAAAGATTTCGATTTAAAAAAAAATAAAAATATTTTTTGAATCAAAATATGAGGGAAATTTTTTATTAGCAACGGAATCTGTCATTAAAGGTTTGAATTACAAACGAATTTTGTTGATAATTTGTCACTAAAAATTGAAAAAAAAATTAAATTACTGATAGATTTTTTATTGGTAAAGGTCATTTATATCTGAAAATTCCCTTTCCCCTTTCCTTTCTTCCTCGATTGCAATCACTAACTTTCTTTCTTTCTGTTCCCCTCTCTTCATCTCCTCTCCTTTCTCCTCTTCTCTCTTGGATCCATGTCATTGGCCCGTGCCAAGTCTCCCTTTCTTCATCGCCCTTAAGCTCGTGATGCTGTGACTTCTTAAGCCCTTAAGCCTGTAAGGTCGTGAGCCCTTCAACTCGTAATTGCCCGTCAGCCCTTCAACTTGTGACTACCCGTAACCCCATGATCGTTGCCTATGACCGCTAGCCCTTTAGCTTGTTTGGAACTTATCTTCTCTGCCAAAGTATAGTTTCATTACTTGGCTTATTGATTTTGATATAGAGAAGGTATAATTAGGCATTCAACAGAAAAAAAAATTTTTTGAAGTAGTTGAAGAATATTAAAGTGCATTAGTGGACTTATGCCACTAAAAAGGAAATTAGGATGTAAAAGCAAAAAGTCAAGTTTAATCATAAGGTGTTTTAATTTTAATATATTTCTTGGCTTTTTTTTTATTCTAATTTTTTACCTTGAATGTTTATAAAAAAAATCAAATAGTTAGTTTATCTTCTTTTAAGAATCTAATAAAATTATTTGTATTTCTTAGATCATTTATGATTTAAGAAAGTTGTGATGTTGGTTAGCTTTCTTGTTCTAAGGCTATTATGGTATTGTGAACCTTATTTGTGAACATTAATTAATGGTTTGGTGGGGAACTTGACAATGGTATAATTTGATAAATGAATACTTAGGTTTAAAAGAGGTTAATCTGAGGCTGGTTGTAAATATAAACAACATAGCAAAATAATAAGAAGAAATTATATAGGTTTTGGCCTTTAGAATCACACTAAAGGTTGATTTTATCAAACAATCACCAGAAAAATAATGCTGGAAATTTTCTCAAGTTAAGCCTAACTTTCAATAAAAAGATTACATATAGAATCCTAGCACTCCTAGTGTAGTTGGGACTTTAATAGATACTTAAGAGTCTAATTAGGAAACTAACCAATTAACAAACTAATGAACTTGACTTAAAATGTCAATACCTAAACTATAATATAAACCTAGTAGCGTAAGGGAAAGCTTAAAAACGACTTTTAGGCATGTAGATCTATGATTTCAAACAAACTAGAAAATTTTGAAAATGTCCTTCCCATTTAAAAAGCTAGAAATTAGAATGAGATAAGAATATATAATTTTCACACCAACAAACCTAAAGTATTATTCTAAAATAAATGATAAAGCCTACTTAATCTTCCAACTAGCTGTCATCATTAGACGCGTGCCAAGTTTAAAGCTTGGGTTAAGAGTTCTCATAAACATCTTTGAAGGCTGGTGCCATTATGCTTCATCAACTTGTTTGTGAACTATGAATCAAATGATACTTTGATTCTGCTATGAGAATTTTTAGATACCTTTTCTGTGGCATTTTGAAAATGAAATAACTTTTCTTGTCTATTTTTCACAGAAGCTTGTTGACTGCCACAGATGCTTTATACGTATTCATGCCAATTGGCTTCTAAAGTTATGAATGTGTATATTTATTTTACTATATAATTTCTTTGAAAAATTAATGTATAACCCTTATAAAATGATTTCAAATTTATCTTTTTTGTTTTGGTAAATGATTCTGGACTATCATATTTGGAAATTTTCACTTTGAACTAGTAAGTAGCAAATTCACATCAAGTTATCATCAATTAGCTCACACATTTCTTCCATATTATCTTTTTTCCTTTCTTAGTCCCAAATTGAACTAAAAACGGCCCCAGCTGACTTTTGTTTCCCTACAACAAATCAAACTAGACATTGTTTCACCAACTACATTAATTTTCCTTGTTAGTAAATTGTGAAATGTAATTTGCTTTTTTAATTTTTAATCTTAAAATCAATTACAAGTGCTTGGCAGCAAGAGTTTAATTAATGTGAAAGATTTGCCAAATATTACCAATCTCTTTGTCTTGGTAAATGGGTGAGTATACCTAGTTTTTTATATCATCATAAGTAAACGAGAGTTTGTCTTATTACAATGGAATTTATGCTGTATATAAGTATATTTTATATAAATTTTATTATCACGTGCTTGTTTTTTGGCTTCAATACCAAGTTATGCTGTTCACAAGCATAAGTATTCCTTATATATGCCATGGCATCATTCATAAAACTTGTGACATAATCTATGGTTTTATATGATGCATAACAAATAATTGTAAATAAGAAATAAATTATCCTCTGGCATTAAGGGCATAAGTAAATTATAGGTGTTTTTTATTTTTTTCACACCATATGTTCCATATTGTTTTATGCTGAGAATTATAGATTTTTGCATCTATACTTTTTCCTACTAATCAGCATACTCGTGTTCCCCATTTTAATATTTTGGATATTGCTCAAATTGCTACAAGTTGGAAGGTGGAATGAGCAAAGGGTGAATGATACTTTCCTGGGACCTTTTCGATCACATATAGGAAATGAGGTGATCCTTCTCTGGCATAGGGAATTCATATTGCTCTATTGATATTGTCTTTAGCTAGTTTCAATGTTTATCCTTGAATTTTTCGAATTAATAAACAACAAATGGAGATTTGTTGAATTTATCAAGCATTTTATGCACATTGGAGATGTATTAATTCATGAACTTGCTTTGTGATATGTGAATTTTTTACTTTTATTAATAATAATAGAAATAATAAGGTTTTTTAAATAATTACATATGTTTTAATTTTAATTTATAGGTTTCTTAAATAATTATAAATAAAATTAATCAAATTATGGATAAAATTATAATTGTATCCATGGATTATTGATAAAAAATCATCATTTAGTGACCATTTTCAATCAATTAGTGATAGAATTACCAATATATTACTAATGAATTTTAATGACAACTTTTTATCGATGGATTTTTCAGTTGGTAAAATTGACTATTTTAGCAATGAAATTCCATCAGAAATTACTAATGGAAAGACATTACCGACTTGAAAATAATAATGAAAATTTTCCATTGGTAATTTCGTCGGTAATACTTTTATTGATGGAAAATTGACCTTTATTAACAAAAAATTTGTTGGTAAAAGTCATATTTCTGGTAGTGTCTTTTATGTTCCTTTATTATTATTATTATTATTATTATTATTATTATTATTATATTATTATTATATTTTTATTTTTATTATTAAAACATTATTTGTACCATATGAATTTTAATTAATTTTTGGAAGTAAGTAAAAGTTCTCCCGATGATGAAATTAAGTGGGGAACATAAAGGTGATCATCTAGAGAATTTTTAGGAGAGGAATCTTGCCAAATTAATTTGACCAAGCTTATTGAGAGGATTTTTTTGGGATTTTCCAATATATGGAATTTTTACTTATTTTTTCCAAAATAAATTTAATTAAATAATAAATTGTAATTGTAAATTGAGTCTTGATGATGAAATTAAAAAGGGGACACGAATGGTGATCACCTCAATAATTTTAGGTGACAAATTTTTTGAATTAATTTTACTAAAGTTATTGGGAGGATTTTTTTTGGAATTTTTCAATAAAATAAATTGTTGTAAAAATAATTCCGATTAATTAACAGTAAAGGTAAATAAATAAGACCATTAAATAAGAACAATGTTAGGATAATATTAGATTAATTGGTACTATCTTTAGGATAGGCATTCTAGAAATGCTCTAACATTCCCTACATATAATTAGGTGGCTAATCACATCTAGTTGTTAGTAGATTAGACCTTATTCTTTTTAGAGACCCTTAGTCAAGCTTAGGATATCCTTAGAAGAGATAGATTTATTAAGTAGCCAATCACACTTGTGTGTCTAATGATTTAGTTCTAAAACATATACATTATGACAGTTATAGAACTAAATGTCAAAGTTATTAAGCCCTATGTGCTTACCCATAGGCTAATTACAAAACCAAGTGCCACACTTTCTTTTTCCAATTTTTAAGTTCACTTGAAAGCTAAAAGATAGTACAAACCTCATAGTATTCATATTTAACCAACAACAACATTTCTAAAACAATAACATGAAAACTTATAATAAATAACTATTAAGAACTAAATAGAATTAAAAAATAAGTAAAAAAACACATAATCTTCAAAATTACCTCAAATTTGATTGAGTAATTACCTTGAAAAATCACTATTAATGCATATTATGTTATTAAAACAAAAAAATAAAAATATTAGTTAGATAAATTCTATTTAAAATAAGTTAAAAAAATCAAAGAACATTTTAAAATTCATTATTGACATTTTTAACGAAAACTATAGGGATTTCAATATGTCACCAGTCAGGGCGACATTATAACATGTAAGATGGAGTGAGAAGCTTTCTTGGAACGCTTTAAGACCTTTTTGAACATGCTTTGCAAGAACCTCATCAATAAATCAATGCCACTTTCTATTTTGTCATATTTCCCATTTTTCTCTTTCTCTGCTAAATCATCAAAGAAAGGTTCGTTGATCTTCTCCATTTCCTCACCAACTAAACCATCAAACTGAAAAAAAAAATGGCAAACAAGTATTTTAGCAAAATGAAGAAATGGAGTTTTTAAATGATAAAGCTACTTGCTACGAAAAAATGACAAATATAAAGTTTGGTTTAAGGGATTTGTGAGGGAAGAATGGGTTGCAAGTGAGGAGAATGAGGAGTGTGGGAGTTCTTAGTTGGAGTTTTTAAAAATTTTGACTAAAAACTAGAAAGAAAACTATTAATCTATAAAACAATCAAAACTTGTATTCAAAATCAAAGGATCAAAACTCACACGTATTCAAAATCAAAGGATCAAAACTCACACTACAAGAGAGATGATAAAAAAAAAAAAGAAAAAAGAAGAAAGAAGGGGGAAAGGCATATGCTTTTTAAAATATAAAAAAATTCAGTAACAAAAATCTTAATTTTGCATGCAATGAGAAACACAGAAAAGAAACATTGAAAAACACATAAACCCATAAAAAAAAAACACTTGAAAGAGAGCAAAACCAAAAGATCTAAATGCAAGATTGTCCAAAAGCAAGAGTTGGCCATCCCACTTTCTTTCCTAATAGATCTATTCGAAAGAAACCCAAAAATCTGGCGAAAAAAAAAAAAAAAAAGCAAAATAAAGGAAAGAAAAACATGGAAAGGTAAAACCTAAGAAAAAAAGAGACAGAAAGCAATGGAATAAAACTCATGTGGTTGTAAAAAGAGAGTATTTTATTAGTATTATTTTTTTCTTCAAGTATTTTTAATCTTTTTTTTCCTCATTTTTTATGACCTATTTTTTCTCTTGTTACATCTGTTAAGAACTCTTACCACGTAGTATTTAAAAAACAACATATAGCAATCAATTTTTTTATATTATAAAATAGCAATCAATAGATTTTTCCATGGCAAATGACAAATTTGGACAACTATTGCTCTCCTAAGTCTCCAAAGACTCTTTTAATAGAGGAGAGTATTTGTGTCATTTATTGTTGACAATCAATCTGTCATTGAAATCCAAAAAAAAAAAAAGAAATTCCTACTATGCAAGAAAGCTTCTAAAGACATAAAAGAATAATTAAAAACAAAACAGTAGAAAAAAGAACTCAAGTAAAAAAAAAAAAAAAAAGCCAGATGTCAAGCCCAAGATCTATTAAGATCCTTTTAATCTAGGGGTTATAAATTAATACTGATACGAGTGAAAAATCTATTAATCCTATTAGATTACCCCATGGCTTGAAAGACTTAAATGCTAATTGCATGTATTTTTTCCATTATATAAAAATAGTTCATCCAACATTTCCACTTTAAAACCAAAATTTTAGATTTCATTAATCCATAGTTTTCTTTTCTTTTCTTTTGAAAAAATTATAATTTATTTATTTTTAAATATTGTAATCTATTCTTAATTTTTTTATGATACTTATCTGGTTAAAAAAGGCATTATGCTCATGAAATCATTTAAACTTGTAACTTTTAAAGGCTAACAAAAACCTCATATTAATTTATCCAACCATCAATTAATAAAAAATTATAAATTATTTCAATATGAGCTAAGGTATGAACACACACAAAAAAATATGCGTTAAAGGGTAAACTGTTAGATAAAAATTTATGGATACTTGAATATTTTGATGACTTGAGAATTTCTTGTAAACTCCTTATTGCATAGTTGGAGTAGAACAATATAGATCTTAAAAAATGAAGGAAGTAACTTCAAGGCGTGTTGCAAATATCACTTTTCTTAAGGCTTATTTTGCCCCAACTAATTATAGTATGCAAAAGAGGTGAACCGAATACCTCCAAGATAAAATGAAGCCTTTTTCATTCTTACTTTGCACTAGTAAAACAAACCACTAAATACTCCTTGGTAAGAACAAAAATACCTTGTCTTCAATAAGGTTTTCTATAGAAAATAATGCTAAAAAAACTTGCATTTGAATGAGAAATGATTGGGAGAAAAAATAGAATTTTCTGAATTGTTATGTTGTATTTTGTTTTTTAAATGAACTCACGCCTATTGAGATTAAATCCTAAGGTTATGACTTTTTAATTGTGTTATTTTAAGCAAAGATCATTTCTTTTTTATTAGAAATATGTCTCGCTGAAAGATTATAAACATAATTGTTCATTTGAATAATTAAACTTTTCACGTAAAGAGAAACTATTTTTCATGTTTTTGAAAATTGTAACTTTTCATACAGAATAGTCAACTTCACTTAAAAGGCAATCGACTATCCCTTTATATTTCAAAATTTCATAATGCTTTTTGAAGTAGAGCAATTGACTTTTCTCATTTTATAGAATGCATTCAACATGTGTGCAATCAACTATTTCATATAGCATTCGACTCTTTTCATTTCCTAAAAGGTTCCAATTGCAACCTCTTATAGAGCAATCAATTTTCCTTCAATGGCTGACAATTGTTATGCAATAAATCAATTTCTAGAAGATTTTATAAATCTTAGCAATCAATTCTATTAGGGTTAGGAATCGATACCCACTTATTTATAACTTATAACAATCAACTACTATTTAATATAGAAACTTTGTTTAATTTTTGTTTGTCAAAGTAGTAAATTTCATGCCCTTGACTACTTACATGTATAACCTTCTTACTATGATTCTTTTAAGCCTGGCCCAAAATCATATATTTGATCTTAGGTATAGTTATTAGAACTGAACCGGATATTAAACCATTCAAGATTTAAAATCATCGGGTTAATAGTTCAATCATCAGGTTAATCGTGTTAATTGTCGGTTCAACAAAAAATATTATAAAAAATCTAAATATTTTAAAATTTTAAAATTCAAGCTTTTAAATCAAGTTATAATTTAATAATTCAACCATAAAATTATAAAATTTTAAGGTATATCATAATACAATTTTTAAAATATAAAATTCATAAAACAATTAATAACTAGTTAGAAATGAAATTACTTAACATTTTATTAAAATCATATTTTATATTTAAATAGACGGAAATAATATTTATTATTTTAATAAATATAATAAATAATAACTAATAAATAATTATAAATAATTATTATTATTTAAATTTATTAAAATATAAATATCATTTATTAATATATAATAATTAATCTTTATTAAATAAAAAAGAAATATCTATATATAAAATTAATAAAAAGGAAATATTTATATTTATATGAAAATTAGTAAAAAGGAAATTAAAATCATTTTTATATTTTTATGTGAATATAGATTTTTTATTAATTTTACATATATACATTTTTTATTAATTATTTTCGATCATTATCAAATAATTAATCATTTTTATTAACATTTCATTTTTTATTAATTTTATATATTATTAATTTTATAATTATTTTTTAATTATGGTATCAATTAATAAAATTTTTTGTTAGATCATTTTTTTTAAATTGTTTATTTTTACATGTGTACATTTTTTTGCAATATCATTATCCACATGTCTCAAAGTATGCCAACATATCATTAACATAAAGATATAAAGGTTTTGATAATAGAAAATAAAAGTTGAAGAGCTTATTTAGATGAAATAGTAGTATAAGTGATTAATTAGATTATTTTGAATACTTGAAGAGCTTTTTATCACATTTTACCTAAACTTATTAATTGGTATTGAACCAATCCAGTTCAAAAAAAAGTTCGGTTTACTGGTTTGTTATGTAAACCATCGATTTACAATGGTTTAAAGCGATTTAATTACAAAATTAGTCTAATTACAAAATCAAACCGGTTTCAACACTGGTTCATAGGTTCAGCTGATCGGACTAGCAGTCAGGTTCAGTTATGATAACTATAATTTTAGGAACTTTACCTTAAGCTATTTTATAGCTTAATTAGATTTCTCTTTGATTAAATTATTACTTAATCATATTTTCATATTTTGAAATTTTTTTCTACCATAAATGAACCAAAGATTGCTATGTTTGTGGTTCGTTTGTCTATTTATAGGGTTGTTCATGTTTGATATAAATTTTTTACACTATGATCAAGCTCAATTCACTTAAATATTAAAATGTTTGAGCTTGGTTTGGGATTAGTTCGTTTAAGTTAAATGAACTTGTATGTGAGTATTAAACAAATATATTCACGAATATATAAATGAACATAAACAAACATAAACTAATAACTAAGGAATTGATCTTGCAAATCAATTACTTGGGCTCTTAAGAGTTAAAGGGACTTGCCTATTTATAAAGAGCTTCCCTTCCCTACATTGGTTTTCCAAGCTATGAGGGATAAAAAGACTATAAACAAAAAACCTCCTTTAAACTTTTTTATGTCCATTTTAAGCAATTAAAAATTTTATTTACAATAATATTTTAAAACATTATGAAAGATTTGTAATATATATTAAGTGTACTTTTGAATGTATTGATATTAGAATGTGACTAAAATCATGTCAAAAGATATTTAATTATAAAGTAGACATCTTAAAAAGAATAAAAACAAAATACAAATAAGTATTTATTGAATTTGTTCACAAGCATTAAATAAATTTATTCACGAATATAAATGAACGAAACAAACCTTTATTCGTATTCAGTTCATTTATTAAATGAAATTAAAATGTTGTTTAAAATCATTTATTAAATTTAATAAATGAATATAAACAAACAAAAACATATTCATGAACAATTCATCAAAATATTCATTTACACCCTTTATATGAGCTTTACTCTCTCCTATATTGTAAAGTTATATTGAAATACTAATTATGAAAGATTTCTTGTTTATTAAACTATCATAATTTTAATAAGTGATTTATTTTATTTTTGATAAAAAATATTGTGGCATGTGGATATGTGTATAGAACTCGAGAAAAAAATTGGAGTGAATGAGTATTAAGTGTATATAATTATGGTGATTTTAATGAATAATGTGTTATGTTTAATCAAACAAAAGAAAAATATGGACTTTATAATAAATTATACTCCTTCCATCGTAAATTATTTGGATGTTATTGACTTTTACGAAGTTTAAGAAAAAAATTTTGATTTTAATATAATTAAGATTAATTTAAAATTTTTTTTACTAAAATTAAAGTTTCATGATTTTTAATGTTAAAAAGTAAAAATTCATTAAAAATTTTAAAATATAAAAAATAAAAATTTTAGATGTTTAAAAAAAAAAAAAGAAAGAAGATATAATCTTGAAACATCTTAAAAAAGAAAGAATGATGGACAAAGAAAATGAGATGGAGGAAGTAAAAGGTTATTATATTTTTTGTTATTTTAAATAATTAATTTTATTATATTTAGGAGATAGATTAAATTTACTATTTATCTTTTAACATGTGTAATTCTTTTATTATATTTTTCATTTAATTTAAAATGATCAAAATTTCATAATAAAAAAATTTTATAAAAATAAATAATATTTTTAAAATATTTATATTTTAATAGTTTTACTTTTTAAATAAACTTTAAAATAAAATTATAATCTTTCAAATAAAAATAAATGATAAATTTAATATTCAATCGAAAATAAATTTACATTTGTGGTTAAATTTCATTAATGAATTATGTGTTTAAAGTTAAATCTTAGCACATATAATTTTTGTTTTTATTTAAAATTCAAACGGCACATATAATTTATAATTTTATCTCAAATAACAAATGAAAAGAGTTATATGCGATACGAGGAATGAATTATTTAAATCTATGTTTGGATTAAGTGATGAGAAGAGATAATAAAAGAAAGCTGGGAAAAGGGGAAAACTTTATTTGGATATTATTTAAATTAAAACAAAAGAAAGAAGGAAGTCGAAAATCCCTTCATTTCCTTGAAGTGCTTCCCAATTATCTCAAAAAAAAAAAAAAAAGAGAAAAACTAAAAAAAGGAAAGAGGTAAAATGTTTTAAAATATAAATTGATATTTATATCATTATTATTTTCTTCAAATTTCAAAAAATACATTATAAATTTAATAAAATAATATTAATATTTACTTTTTATTATATCTAAACCCGTCTTTCTATTTATTTTATTTTCTTATAACTTTCATCAACTTCTTATAATATGATTTTCAAATTTATTTTTAAGAAAATTTTTGTATATATATATTTTTCTTTCTTTGTTTCTTTTTTTTTTTATTTATGTGAAAATGAACTTGAAATTATTATTAATTTGGGTAATCTACCATTGTCTATAATAAAAAGTGACCATATCCTTTATTTATTTTTTTAAAAATTTATGTTGTAGCCGTATATCTTTTTTTATATTTTCTTCCTATTTCTCAAATTTGAAAAAAAAATATGTACATGAAAAAACACATATAATTAGAGAAATTATGTTGATATTAATGGAACTTGTTAGATTTGTAAGAAAATATTAATATAAATTTATAATTAATATTATTTACTAATACATATCTAGATTTATGAATTTTTTTAATTTAAATTAATTCTGAAAAAAATATAAATGTATGGAAATAATTCTAAATATATATATATATATTCTTTTGTGGATTAATAAAAATCCATCTCTTTTATTAAAATTTTTCCTTTTTGACTTAAATAATTAATTTTTAAATTATTCAAGTAATAAATAAAAACATTTAATTTAAAAAGTATTTAAAAATATTATAATATATTATTATTTTTTCACTCTTCAATCAAATAATAATAGTTAATTTTTTTATTAATTTTAACTATAAAAAAAAATACAAATATCCTTTCTTTTTCTTTAAATAACTTTCATTTCCTTTCCTTTTATTTCCTTTAATAATATTTATCCAAACGTATACCAGTTCCTCTTACCCGTCGTATTTTCTGCTCCGTTCTGTCCTATAAATATAAATATAAATAAATAAATATATATATATATATAAAGTATAGTATTAGTGTATTAGTACTGGATTAGGGATTTCGTTTCGTTTCATTTTTCTTATAGCCACTCGATATAAAATTTCCAAGGAAAAATAACATAAAATAAAATCATATTTGTGTTTGCAGAGAAATTAGCCCTTTGAGTTCAAAGGAATCATCAAATGGCCTTGAATGTTAGCAGTGCATGTTTCTCAGTTTTCAGTTACAAGAAAGTTATCAGGATAAGAGCTGTTGCTTCTGAGGATTTTGCGTCTGCTGCTGCTCTCAAAACTGAAGAAGAAAGCAAGGTGAAGTTAGGAGGGTCAGAGCTCAAAGTGACAAAGCTTGGAATTGGAGCTTGGTCATGGGGTGACAACAGTTACTGGAACAACTTTGAATGGGATGGTAAAGTTTCACATTTCATCTCATAATTTGATACCCTTTTGGAAAGTTTGTTCCTTTTTCATTGATTTTTTACTCTCTATTTTTTTGTCTTTTGCATATCTTTTTCAGAAAAAGAACATTTTTGAATAACGGGTCTTTGCTTTTCATTTTTTTTCTTTACCATATTTTGATGTAATTCAATGCTTTCTTTCTTATTTGTGCTCTCTTCTTCATTAGCAGTTCCTATTTGTTGAGAGTTCTTTATGATTTTCATGGTTTGATGTTAGATTCAGTTTGTGCCATTGTCATGAAGCAAAATTCAGTTTGTTCCCTTTTTTTTTTTTTAACATCTGATTGATTTGAACTTTGCTGCGGAGGCAGAGAGGAAGTTGAAGGCTGCTAAGGCTGCTTTTGATGGCAGTATTGATCGTGGTATAACCTTTTTCGATACAGCTGAAGTTTATGGCTCTTGGGTAAAACGCCGGATCATCTATCTATTGGTTTATTTATTTTATTTTCTTTATTTGGATCAATATCATTGGTGGTTCCATTCTTGCAGCTGTCCTTGGGTGCCATCAATTCTGAAACTCTGCTGGGAAGGTACATTTTCTCCAATTTAATTGAGGAAGTCTCACTGGAGGCAGAATTATCTTGCTCTAATTTTGATATATGTCTGCCTGCTTTCTCTTGTAACAAGCTACATTGTTTGTTAAAGATTTATAAAGGAAAGCAAAGTAAAGAATCCTGGTGTGGAAGTTGCTGTTGCAACAAAGTTTGCAGCTCTGCCTTGGAGGTTCGGTCGTCAGAGTGTCCTCAATGCACTCAAGGATTCAATTGGTCGGCTTGGGCTTTCATCAGTAGACCTTTATCAACTCCATTGGTCTGTGCTCACAATGCTTTATAGGGCTTATCAATTGTATTTCTGAAAAAGTAATTCCTCACTATTTTTTCTATTTACTTTCAGGCCTGGTGTTTGGGGAAATGAAGGTTGTTTGCAACTCCACCATTTCATTGAAGATTTGACTTTATGTAGCTAACAGTTGGATGTTTAAACAGCCCAATCATGTTGAATAGAGGCTGAGTTCACTGAAAAACCATTTTTCAGGGTACATTGATGGTCTCGGTGATGCTGTTGAGCAGGGCCTAGTGAAGGCTGTTGGTGTCTCAAACTATAATGGTAATATTTTTGCTGTCAGTTACTGATTGGCGCAATTCAGTTTGACTTTGAACTGTACCAAGTCTTCTACAAATAGTCTATTTCTTAAACAAGTTACTGTTTTTTATATGAAAATTTTCATTTCGGACTAGGCTTTCCCTTGTAATTATCTTAATGTAAAAAAAATTTCCTACTTCAGAGAGGCGACTTCGGGATGCTTATGAGAAACTTAAGAAGAGAGGAATTCCACTAGCCTCGAACCAAGTAAATTACAGTCTCATATACAGGGCACCAGAGCAAAATGGAGTAAAGGCTGCATGTGATGAACTTGGGATCACTTTGATTGCATATTGTCCTATTGCACAAGGTAATATCCATATTCTTTTGTTTAATTGTTTCTTTATATTTTTTGATAGATGAGTCTTTTGTTGTCTGTCAGGATATTGAGGGAAGAAGATAACAAATTAGCATGTTAGGCGTTATGGGTTCTTCTGTGAATTTGTATATAAGAGACCTGAAATCAAATGAAATTGGAAATATTTGAGCAATTTGGCCTAAAATTAGAAAGTGAATTCATACTTGACAGGAATAAGACTGGCTTACCATTTAGCTGAAAATTTTCAAGAATTAAATGTTTGAGCTTATCTTTTTTCTCTTTTATTTCTCAGTTTGCTCTCAGCACATGGTTTCTTATTGGTTTTAAAACTACAGTGCAGTAGCAAGAATCAGCTGTACTTGTTGAACCCAAATTTATCACTTAGTTCCAACCATATATTACATTGTTTATTTTTCGAACAAAGGCAGTACCTTGTTTGTGTATGTGTGTGTGTGTATGTGTGTGTGCGCGCGTGTGCATATCTTTGTATTCAAACATGCACGCAACATATGTGCCCGTTTATGTCTGTCTGTATTTTACATATTGATCAGTACTCTAGTAGTTGTCCATGTGTCCATAGAGTGGATATCTTACCAGAGTTTTTTTTTTTTTTTTTCCTTTGTATCAAGTTTATTAGTTCCTGTTACCAAGAGCAGAATGTATTGCTTACTATATGAATGTGCAAGTTCAATATCCACAAAAATGAACAGTAAACAAATTCAAATAAGTAGAGTTTGGGAACAACAAGCTATGTCAAATTTATGTCCACCATGGTGCAGAAAATGAATGTGGCAATATATATTCTTTTAGCACAAGGAGGGTACCGTATCATCTTCTTTCTTTGCAGGTGCCCTTACAGGGAAATATACACCAGAAAATCTACCAACTGGGCCTCGAGCCAAGATTTACACTCCAGAGTTTTTAACTAAGGTAAGTCTCTAGAGTGTTTCATATCCCAATATTAATTTCACACTTGATTGCTAAGGTCTTTATAAATATGCAGCTCCAACCTCTCCTTAACAGAATTAAGGAAATAGGAAAGAACTATGACAAAACTCCAACTCAGGTTTGTTCTTGTTCTTTTGCTATTATATCTGTTTACAACTGTCTATAGGTCTGCTGCCTCAAGCGTAAGGGCATATTAACAGTATTTAGCAAAAAGACTCCTGCATTAGCAACTCAATATTAATGTGCATAAGCTTTGATGGCATTTTTCTTTTTTTTTATTTATTTTTATTTTCCGGTGTAAGATGTGAGCTAAGCTCAATTACTTCCATGGACACTTTACAGTCTACAATAACCTCATGAGTCATGACCTACACCAGCTGGAGTCTAAAAACAGTGGTGCCAGTGGGAAAGTTTTGGCCCAAGTCGGTCAAGAAATTGACACTAGTCTTCTCTAAAAGCATGTTTGACTTCCATAATCGATTCCTCGACCAAAAGGCATATACAGTTATGCACCAAGATCGCATGTGGATGACTTGAATTATCTCCTTCTCAAACAGCTTTTACAGCCATCTCTTGATCTATCTGTACCATCGGACAAGAAAAAACCACAAAGCTTTGCAAGCCTCAAGCCCTCTCTAATACCATTCATCATGAGCCGTGACTACTAGATGTGGGATTTTAAAATGTGCTGAGATCTTATACAAAATGAGCTTGTTTTCTATAGGTTGTGCTCAACTGGTTAATAGCCCAGGAGAATGTAGTGCCAATCCCAGGAGCCAAAAATAATGAACAAGCTGAGGAATTTGCAGGTGCACTTGGGTGGAGACTAAGCAATGAAGAAGTTGATGAGCTACGCTCACTGGCTTCAGAAACAAGTCCTGTTATCGGTTTCCCTGTTGAGAGCCTATAAAGCTTTTCGCTCCAAATAAGAGCAACTTCAGTCCTGATTGTCAATCAATAGTATCAATAACTCATTTCCTATTATTGGTTCCTCCGTCTCTCTGCCTGTTTGTCAGCTACGATATCACGATGTATGTGTTGGTTTGGGTGCATTTCTTTGTAGCATTCCACTCAATTTTTGTGGAAAACAATCTGCAATCATTTTGCAGTTCCTCTAATATAAACCAATTTAAACTCTTTAACTTGCTTCTGCAACAATTCAATATCCTGAATAATCGGATCTAATCTTCTTCTTCTTTTGACTGTCTATGGCATCACTTGCCGAGTATCCGTTTGTACAATTACCTTCTGAAATTCTTCCTTCATAGTAAGCATTACCCCACTCTTAACATCTAAAGCCTCAGCTAAACCCTAAATCCAGTGTCTCCACCTTCTGACGAAGGGGACACATAGGATTCTCCACGGTTCTCTTTTGCTAGGTTAGCCGGGACAGCCGAGGAATTAGAACACAATCTTGATTGCCTGGTGTCCTGAATTAATAAAATAGGATGCTTGTTGCTCAGAAGCCCAAGCCAATTTATCCTCTACTCCTATTGGACAGATAGGAATATTTTGGATTGCAACCTTTGCTTCCTAAGTAATCCAATCTCCTATTGCTTCCATATTCCAAATCCCTTGATCCCTATCAATCCATTCTGCAACTTTCTCAGGCTGAGGCTCTACTTGCCCCTCCTTTTACTTATTCCCATCACCCATTTATCCTGCAATATTAGTACAAACTTTCCAATTCTCTCCAATCATGATTTTAATTTTATTCTCAAATTTTTCTTTTTTTTTTCCATTTTTTTAAATTTTTTTCTTTTCTGATTTTAATTTTTTAATTTTTATTGATTTTCAAATTTTTTATAAAATAAGTATTAAAAAGAAAAGAAATAAAAATAATTGGAAAACTAATAAAAATGTAAAAAAAGAAAATAAAACTTACAAATGGACAAGTCAACTCTTATTGGGCTCAAAGCCCAATTAGCAAATTAAAAACTCAATTAATAATTTAGCATCCAAGCAAACCTCAAAATCCAATTAGCAATTTAAAAGCTCAAAGGCAGCAAAAAATTCAAAAAAAAAAAAAATTAAACCAATTTAGGGTTGTTTGTTTCGTAAAAAATGATATTTGAAAAATTATTTTTAAAAAGTGTTTACATTTTTTGAATTAAAAGAGATTTTTTAGTATTTGGATGAGTTAATAAAAATTATTTTTCGTTGTTTGATTATTTTCTAAAAAATCTATTTTTTTTCAAATAATATTAATATAACTATTAAAATATTAAAATTATTTATTATTAAAATATATTGAAATTATTTATTATTAAAATTATTAATATTAAAAAATAATTATATTTTAATAATATTATTTAATATTAAAATATTATGTTAATATAAAAAATACTTAAAATAAAACTACTTATTATTCTTTATATTATTTATTAAGATATTATAATATTATTTATTAATAATATTTAGTAATATATTATATTAATAGTTATTATTTATTAATAATTTATTATTTATTCATATATTATTATAATATTTATTAATTAAATTAATAATATTATTATATGTTTTATTGATATAATACTATTTATTAATATATTATAATATTATTTATTAATATAATACTATTTATGAATAACATTATGCTCAAAAGCATTGATAAATAATTCTTCTCATAGACAATTCTTTTTTGAAAATTCTTTTTGTTTAAATCCGCAAGACAATTTCTAAAAGAATGATCTAATTTTTCATTGACCAGTAAGTCATTTTTTACTTACTTTGATGATCAACTAATTTTTTATGAAACAAAGCATTGAAAATATAAAAATCACTTTTTTAAAAGTCATTTTTTCTAAAACAAACAAAGCCTTAATAAAATTTGATTATGAATGGAAATAACCATTTCAATTTTGAATATTAATTAAAATAAGCTTAAATTAAACCAACCAAACTAAAAGGAAATTGACTTAATAATTTAATTCAAGTTAATCCATTTTTAAAAAAAAAAACTTTAAAAAGTTCCATGTTTAAAAAATCCAATCAGGTTAGTCAAGAGAACCTTATTGCTTAATGACATCCAACTTTTAAATCTTTGCCATAGCCAACTTGTCCCATCCCAACTTTTCCTGTGAATCTTTCTTTCATCCAACTTCTATTCCCACCAAAACTTTGTCACAACACTATTCAACTCATCACTTGTCTTTTTAGGGATCTTGAAGAAGCTATAGTATAAGTAAGGATTGCACTTTGCCACTGCCTTTAAATTTTTTGAGTAAAAGAATATTAGGAAATTAAAAAAATATATATTATTATGTCCGGACTTTAGGGTTAATTCAGCATTAAGATTGATTTTTGCATTTAGAAATTTATTTATTTAACCTCAAGTTAAACAACAAAAATATGTAGCTTTTTCGTACAAAGGTCTAATTATAAACACAGACAAAAAAGCTTCTAAAGATGTGCTTTTGCAATCAGTCACATTTTTTGTGAGCAAAATTATTTTGTTAGTATGCTAATATCTTTAATTTTTTATTATTTTATGCATATATTTTTGAATATTTCAATTCACTATAGCACTTTTTTTATAATAATATTAAACATTTAAGTTATGTTTGATGTATAAAATTATAATAAGATAAGATAATATAATATTATAAGTAATATTAAATTAAATAATATTATCTTATTTTATGTTTAATATATACAAAAATTATAATAGATAATTATTCTATTTATTAAAATTATCTTTTCTTAAAGTTTATATAATTTAAATTATTGATATAACTTTTAAAAGTATAATTAAATATGTACGTTTAATTTTATAAATTAAAAATAAATTTTTTCACTTGAAAAAAATTAAATAATCTTATGTTAAGAGAATATTAATTCTCTTTACAATTCTTATCTTTCCTTTAAATACAAATCAATAATAATACAAATCAATAATAATATAAGATAATTAATATCATGTTTTATCAATAATTTTATGCATTAAATATAATCTTAAATTTTTAAATTATATTTTTTTATTACAATTTTAAATATATTTTTTAACTCAAAATTTTTTTTAAGTGTAACGTTAATGCTAAATTAGATCTTATCCTCTAACATAACTTGTTTAATTGTAATTAAAAAAAAATCATGGAACAGGAGGCTCCGACAGGGCAGATGACGAGTACGAAATTGAGTTGGCAAAAACATTTTGTCTGACAACATTGTCCGCTATCATAGCCCCAATTAAAAACATGTTTCTTTGCATACGTGGCATTCTTCTGCGCTCTTTGGGATCACGCGCTCCATAGGCGTCAAGTAATAGATTTTGAAATCCCACAGTTTTTTGCACCTGATCTGATCTGGCCCTCTCGAAAAACGGAACCCATTTAATCATACGCCACGTGGACATTAATCGTGCCTTACTGTAACAAAATAATTGCACAGTACTTACAGCAGAATCTTCCCTCTCTGAACTCTCTGTCATTTCACTGTCTATTTCTTCTCTCTCTCTCTCTCTCTCTCAATCTTCTCAGTCACATTTCCAAAGCAAACAGAAACAGCTGCAGCTTTACTCAGGAATCAGCTTCTCTTTTTCTTTGCATACTGCTTTTGATTTCATTTCATTTCCGGGTTTGTTTTTTTTCCTCTGTTCTTTTTGTGTTTTGAAGTTTCTTGCTTTTGCTGCTCAATTCATTTTGCTTGTTATCTTTTCTCAGGATGTCTCTAATAGTCTAATGTTTCTGCATATTTTTTTTTCTTTTGCTTAGTTTTTTTAGTTTTTAATTTCTTATAGAAAGATTTGTTCTTTTTTCTTTTTGTATAGTAATAATTGAAGCTGTTTTTTTTTTCTCATCTACTGTAACTTTTAGTTGCTTCCCCCTTTCATTCTGAGGAAAAGAAATTCCAAATAAATTATGAATCAAATAGAATCCCACTTGTTATCATTATTTTAATTAGAGTTTCATCATTGCTCTGTTTTTACTCTTTTAGGACATGGAATAGAATGTTTCCCTATATAGTATACAAAATATTCAATTCAATATCGTTTTTTTAATTTCATAGTCAATTATTACTTTATTTATTAACTAATAATTTATTTTCTGTCAGCTGGGTTTGCAATTTCCATCTGCAGTTAATTAAAATCTGGGTCTTTTTTATTGGCTTGCAGGGCATCTGTCAGCTTAGCCATGAACCACTGTATTCCTGAGTGGAGTTTTGAGTATGATCTCCCAGTCTCCAATCATAGAAAACGATTGGGGTCTGCATACGATCTTTACTCATTCTTAACTTTGCTTTTGAATCTTTTGGAGTCTGTTGAAATTATATATTTTTCTTTTTGTCCAAAATTTGCAGCCAAGACAATGAGCTGGTGGAGCTGTTATGGCAAAATGGACAGGTAGTTTTGCACAGCCAAACTCACAGAAAAAATGTACCAAACCCCTGTGAGTCTAGACAAGTAGAAAAGAATGATCAACCAACATCAAGAGGGGGTACTACCAGCTTATCATATGGAAATTCAAGTAATCTAATTCATGATGATGAAACAGTCTCATGGATCCAATACCCCATTGAAGATTCCTTTGAGAAAGAGTTTTGTTCCAACTTTTTCTCTGAATTTCCATCACCTGTTCCAATGGAAGCTGATAACAATAAGCCCAACAGACAATTGAAGCAACATCAACAACAGTTTGTCAAGTCTAGTGCTGCCTCCCCTACTATCTTTAATAAGACTGCAAATTCACAGGAACTTAATGTTAGTTCTGCGGCTCAAGAATTTCAGGGAAACCCTATGCCGCCTCCAAAATTTCAGTTTGATTCAACCCAACAGAATAAAAATTCAGAAGGTTTAGGCAAAGTTCTTAATTTTTCGCCTGTAACAGAACATACAGGGGTGAAGAGTAGTGGCGGCAACCTGATACAAAGAGAAGTTAAGGACAGTTCAGGAATGAAAGTTGGATCAAGCTATTGTGGCAGCAATCAAATTCGAAATGATGTTAACCTTAGCCGAGGATCAAGCAATTGGTTTGGAACTACAACTACTGGTTTATCTGCAGGGACTTCGAAAGATGATGCTCGAAAAACAATTGTTCAGATTGAGAAAGGAAAAACTGAGACGATTGAACCTACTGTTACTTCTTCTTCTGGTGCAACATGCAAGCAATCAACTGGGGTCATCAGTAGCCATAAAAGGAAGAGCAGAGATGGTGAAAACAATGAGTGCCAAAGTGAGGTTGAAACTTGCTTTCACATTTTTTTACATTTTTCTTTTTACGTGAGATATCATTTAAAGTACAAACATAAATTGTTTTCTACTTCTTCAGGCTGCTGAATTACAATCAGCTGCTGGAAATAAGTCAGCCCAACGATCTGGGTCTTCCCGCCGGAGTCGTGCTGCCGAAGTGCATAATCTATCGGAGAGGGTAGGAATAGTATACACTAATAATTCGGAACTCTTTAAGTTCTGTGTATGGTTGCAAAGAAATTTTTTTTTTTTTTTGGTATATGAGGTTTCAGGATGTGATTTTGATCGAACTAAAAATCCAGCACTCCACTTACAAATCACAAGACTGTTGGCATAGTTACAAAGAATTTTACTTGTATGTATACGTGGATGTGTCTGTTTGCTCATAAAATTGCTTGTAATATTTCTGCAGAGACGGAGGGATAGGATCAATGAGAAGATGCGAGCGTTACAAGAGCTCATACCTCACTGCAACAAGGTCATTTACAGCTTTTAGGCTATAGTAAACTATTTTTTCCTTTGTCCGAATTTCATTGTTTCCTGGAGAAGACAAATATAATTTCATGCATTAAAAACAACTAAAATGATGATACAATGAACTGATCAGAGTGAAGTAATCATATATAACAGAATTAATCTTAATGCTGCAGTCAGACAAGGCATCTATGCTAGATGAGGCAATTGAATATTTGAAGTCGCTTCAGTTACAGCTTCAGGTATGAATGCTGTAGAATCACTTGAATTGGTTTTTCCATTTGCAATCACTTGTGCCATTTACAGCCTGATTTAGGTGTTTCAGGTAATGTGGATGGGAAGTGGGATGGCCCCAATGATGTTTCCAGGAATCCAGCATTATATGTCCCGCATGGGAATGGGAATGGGTCCACCTGCATTCCCTTCCATTCACAATCCTTTGCATCTTTCTAGGGCGCCAGTAGTTGATCAGTCCATCTCTATGGCTTTTCCTTCACAAAACCAAGCTGCAACATGCCAAACTCAACAGTTGAATCAAGTGAATTACCCACATCATATGCAAAATCCCATCTTTGCGGAGCAATATGCACGTTTTTTGGGCTTTCATCATATGCAAACTGCCTCTCAGGTGTGTCCTGCATTGCATTAATTACTTTCCCAACAAGATTTTTTTTCTTGAGTTTCAATTGATGGAAATAATCACCTTAAGCATACTATTATTGTCTTGCAGCCCATGAATATGTTTGGATATGGTTCCCAAACTACACCGCAAAGTCCAATGGTATTAGCCCCCAGCAGTTGCAGTATACCACTCACGGGAGGGGCAGCTACAATCAATAACACTTCTCTTAGTGGCAAGATGGGTAAATGTCTTAATTATTCTTCTTTAACTCTTAGTTTTAGTCATCAAGATTCCAATTCTCATAGTCTGATTACCAAGAAAAAAAAGGTTTTCATATGAGAAATGTGGGAATAATTGTTCATATTTGATGGTATGATACTATCATACGTCTTCCCATGTGGCATTATGTAATTGAACCAATGTCAACTTCATCTCCTGCCATATTGGGGTTTGGCCACAATTCTTTTTTATGTCTTTGTGCATGCACCAGTTAGATAAATAATTAATACCCAAAAAGAACAGACCCGAAATGGATTCTTTTCCTGTCATCCACTAATTTCGTTTTCAAAACGAATTCATCCACCTCAATAAAAGCTAGAAATTTTCATTTACTTTTCTTTGTTATGTGTTAAAATCTATTCCCACTTGAATTCCTTACCATCCAACAATTTTTCAGTTCATAGAATCATTGTAATTTTCTCCATATGATATTTGACAGGTTAACTAAAGAGAAGGCAAGGGGGTCCATAACAACTTGGTAGAAGCTGATACTGCTTAATATGCAGTGACTTTCTTTCTCAATCAGTAGCCATGCCAAAAGGCCCAGTGTCCATCGTCAATGTCCTATATGCATATATCAATGAGACAGCCACTACCAGAGTTATAATCACTCTCTCAACCAGGCGTTGAATTTGTTCTATGACCACCATGTCATTGAATTTGGTCGTAAGATTTGATTTCAGGATGAAAACAAGATATCAAGTGTGCTGCTACTGGCTTGGATTCTGGTAAATAAGACAGCTACCGACATTTTCTTGTTTGCTTGCTTAGAAGAGGAAGTAATGCTTGTTCCCCCCAGTCTGTAAAATTTTTAGCCATTTCTTTATTTTGAATTATAATAGCTGTCTGATTGCAGGAAGGAATAAATTTGTTAAGAGATCCTTGTAATCTTAAGCTCTATTTTTTTTTATGACACAATATGTATGATAGCAAATTTTCAATCATAATCATATAATATTCAACATACTATATGGAACAATACTAACTATAAGCAAATCAAATGAATAAATTCAACCACTCCCACATATATGTACAGAGACTTCAACCACGGACAAGTTTGAGGGCGCCTGTTCTCTTGAATACAATAATTATTTTTTTTTTTTAGTGAGAAGGAGTTTTTAAGCTTCACCTAGTACATTTCTTCTTTTGACTGTTTCAAATAAATTTATTTATGTTGAATTTTACAGATTTATGAAAAATTATCTTCTCATAATCTTTCACAATCTTCCATAGACTCGAACCCAAGCAACAAAGAGAAGAGTACATTCTGTGTGTCACTTAAGTCAACCGCTGTTGGTGAATACAATAAATTTAAAAGTTTTGATTTTACGGATTATGAAATTTATCACAAAATTTTGAGGTGATTTAACCATTGTTCAAGTTGACCGTTTTTACAATGATGTTTGAGAGTGTACAAGGCTGAGTATTGCACTTACAAGCAAGCTAAAGTGATGGATATGCATTTTGGAGTACAGCTAGCCAATGATCTCAGCTAATGTTTTTTTACGAAGACAAAGGATAAGGAGATTCTTTGCTAGTGATTATGTAGTAGGAAAGTGTGGAAAATAGACAGCTAGATATTTTGATAATGCTTCATGGTCATATTCTTTCATCTTCATTTTCCCTTCTTTTCCTCGTTTTATATGGGAGGAAATAAACTGTTTTTGGCCCTTATAGGTCGGCAAACAAAAGTTGATTCTTATATTTATCATTTTATTTTATATTTTTTACAATTTTTGACATACTAGTATTTTCTCCATCTCATATATAATATCTTATTTGATTATTTTTAATTGTTTTAAAATAATATCTTATTTAAAAAGAAAAAAGTCATATATCCTTACTTTTTTTTTATTACCCTTAACTATATCTTCATTTTTTTTCTCTATTTTCAAGATAATTAAAGTAATTAAAAAAATTTTATAATAAATGAAAGTTCAAATTCAACTCAAATTTTCTTAAATGTTGATCAAAGTCAAAATCAATGTAATATAGACTTAGATCGAGTTTAATGCAAATGATTATTGATAGGATAGTATAATAATCATCTTATATTATATTTAATTTGTATTTAAAGAAAGTGATAAAGATTGTAAGGAGAATTAATATCCTATTAGTATAAGAATATTCAATCTTCTCCAAATGGAGAGGATTATTTTTAATCCATATAATTAAATTTACTTGTCAATTATACCCTTAAAAATTATATCAATAATTTAAATTGTATAAATTTTGAAAAAAAATAATCTTGATAAATAAAAAAAATTATCATATGCTAATCATTGTATATATTAAATATAAAATATGATGATATTATCTAATTTAATTCTATTCATAATATCATCCTATTATGTCCTATCATAATATGAGTCAAAGGAGTAAGTGTGTGGATGAGAGAGAGAAATATTGAAAATGCACTTTTTTTATTTGAAATTAAGACCAAATTTATCATCATGTTATGAGGTTTGTATTTTATCATTATATTTTAATTTCATATAAATTTTATAACTATACTTTAATTTTCAATAATTTTTGAATTAAAAAATAAAATAATGCACTTGAGGTCACATCGTCTATGTATGCTTATAGCAAATCAATTTATGTAAGCTTAATTTCTTTTTAAAGATAAAAAAAAAAAAAAGGTAAAAACTAAAAAGTTATATTTTTAGAATAATCCTCATATAATTTGAACCCAATAATAATAGTAACTCTAAGGATTTAGGATAATTCCAGTGGCAGCTCTACAAGCCATTAAAATTTTGCTATCATGTCCTAAATATTTGAAAATGAACTATTAAGTCCTACAAGTACTCATGATTTTCTAATGGAGTATTTTTGTTACTTAGCCATTAGGAAAAAAGTTGCTGTGGCACTTAGATTTTACTATATTTTAAATACATGTTAGAATATTTTAATGCCATATGTGTCAATATATGGCATTGATATTTATTTTCTTTAATTTGTTCTAGTTTTTGAAAAGTTAAAAAAAAATTGTTTATGTTTAAATTTTTTTTTCCAAAGAATGAGAGATTCGAAGAGTTGAGAATACATGTACTTTCACTAAACCAAATATATACCATATATTAAAAATAATTACATAATGAAATGTTTATTTGATTAGTATATCCTATCATTTTAGATACGATAAAAAATCATATGTGTTTAAAAAAAAAACGTATCTCATATTTATTCGTGTCAACATAAATTTTGATATAATATAATTCATATTTTATACATGTTGACACGTTTAAATATATATAAGATACAAAAAAAATATTTAGATAAAACGTGTTATATGAATACATGTTTACTATGTAATATGATATAAAAAAGATGTTTAATTTAATCATTTCACACGAGTACATATTTAATAAGTTTAACATATTTTTTATATTTATTTTAATTTAATATAAACATATAAAGATTATTTTAATTTTTTATTTTTTAATTATGATACTTAATTAACTATTTAATATCATATAAAGATTATTTTAAACATCTAATTATAATACACATTTAATAATTATTACAAAATTATTTTTATATTAATAATATAAATACAATATAAATAATAATATTAGTATGATACATCATTATTTTATTTTTTTATTTTTAGTAGTTCATCATTTGGGATTTCATATTAAAAACTAATATCATTATGTATACATTTATGATTGTTATATTAGTAATATATATATATATGTATACATATATATATATTAAAATTTAAATATATATTAAATGCATATTAAATGAGTATCAATATTTTTTTATACTTTTTAATATGCAAGTACTTTTTTATATTAATAATGTATATATTACATATATATATATCTTAACATATTAAATATATATTTTTTTGTAACTTTTTTAACAAGATTTAAAAAAAGTTTTTTATTAAAAGGAATTGAGAAGGAATTGTTAATTAAAGTAATATCCAACATTATAGTTATTGATCAAGCAACACAAATCCAAATCACATAAACATACAATAACATATTATACTAATAATAAATAACATTTATAATGATAAGAAATTATATGATCATCTTAATAACATGAATCACAATATTCGAATATTTTAAATCACGAGACTTAAAATAAGAGATTCTATATTTGAAATTAAAAATAACATATATTCTAAATAATATGCATAATGATAAAAATTATATAATTTATTTTATATTACATATATGATATGATATTATTAAAACATAAGTTATAAATTATTAATATAAGTACACATCTCGATTATCGATTTTAAATAATTTATTCTAAATCATATGATAAGAGATTATAAATTTGAAATTAAACATAACATATTTATTCTAAATAACATTTATAACAATAAGAGATTATATAATTTATATTTCTATATCACTAAATAATGTATTATTATAATGTAATTTATGCACTCATCTTAAAGACTTATTTTATATATTTTATTCTAAAATCTAAATCACATCATATAATACCCATTTATAATTATAAGAGATTATATAATTTATTCTAAATCATATGTATGTATGAGTATACCCATGATAACTAAAATATGTAATTTATTTTAATCATATTATAATGTATAAAAAATTATTAAAAGTAATATAAATATATTGATTTGACTTTAAAAATATATCAATTTGATATTTTTCAGTAATTTTAATAATTTATTAGGATCTTTTGCAAATAATGATGCTAATTAAGTAATTATTGAAAATATATAGTAATATTTATATATTAGAAAAAAAATCTAGTATCAATATATTAATATAACGTATAATTAAAAATGAAGGAACATCACTTATGAATGTTAGAGAATTGTATTTGATGTAGTGTAATTTATACTATGTAAATGTGTAATAAGGCATAAGTTAGTGACTATTATGTAGTGTTTAGTGTCTTACGAATTTAGTACTTAGTCTTACTTTGTTAATGCTTAATTGTAACTTGTAAGTTATAAATGATGAATAGTTTATAATTATTTATTATTTTAATCGTATTTTTATATATATTCGTGTTAGTCGTATCTATTCATATATATCAATGTTTATTCATATCGTGTTTAAATGAATTAATTATACATATGTTATTCGTATTATGTCGTGTTGAGTGTAACACAAATAATACACATGTCATGTTTGTATTTAAGATTTAAACATATTTTATAATTTATATTGTGTTCGTGTTTTAATAATTCATGTCATTATATGTGTTAAATACAACATGAGACAATATGAAACAGAAATTGCTAGGTGTATTTGACATTTGGGAGATTTCAATTGGTTAGAATTTTTTTTAACTTAACTAAAGAAAATTTGAAGATAAATGGATAAAACCAAAAAAAAAAAAAGGGGGGGGGATCGAGAAAGTAAAGAAAAAAGAATTTAAAAAAGGGAGGAAGAATCAAGAGTTTTGGAGATTGAGAGATTAGAAAAAGAAAAAGGGTAACAATGAAAAGAAATTAAAAAAGAAGAATAAAGAGAGGAATAGGAGAAAAACCCAAAGAAAGGAAGATAAAAAGATCAGAAGACTAGAGATTAAAAAAAAATAGAGAAAAAGGGGAAAGAAAAAGAAGGTAAATAGTGGAAATTGATTGTGGTGGCTAGAGATATTTCCAATAGAAAAAAAAGTTAAAAAGGAATGAAGAATAAAGGAAAATTTGAAAAAAAAAATCTGATATTAATCCGATTGGTTCTTTCTTTTCCTTTTTTTTTCTGTTATATAATTTTGTCTTTTTATTTTTCAATTTTCTTAATATTTGCAAGATTATTATTTTGGAGCTTATTTCAGCAATTGTAATTTCAATAAGATTTTTCATTGTTTGTAGTACTCTAATTCAACTTTATTTGTAGATTCTTTTATTTCTTCCTATTTTTCTTTGAAATTTTCTTATTTTCAATTGTTAAAGCCAAATCAGTAAGCAAACAAAGTTGTTCTCTATACATTGTTGTAGGATCATTGAAGACCTTTTCTATAGTCTATAACTAACCAATTCAACTTTTAGTCTTTTTTTTTTTTTTTAACTTTCATAGATTAAATGCAAGCAAACTAGAGATATAAATTGTTGTTGGAGATTATGTTAGCTAAGACTTCCTAGAATTCATTTTCGATTTTATAAATTCAAATTGCTCTAACATATATTTATGACTATAAATTTATTGTACAACAAATGATGTTTGTTTATAAAATTAATATTAAAAAGTTACTTAATGTTAGTTTCTTCATGGTTCTTCAAATATTGGTGATCTATTGAGTTGAGAATTCCTTATTGTCAACAACATTGCATTCATATATTGTTGAACGATTGTTGCACTAAAATATGAACCGTAACGTTGAATTCATTTAATGGAATTATCAATAAATACTTGAATTTGTTTTTGTTTTAAATATTTTTTTTTCAGCAAGAAATAATAGATTCTCAAGATTAAGTAACTTTGAATAAATCAGGGCACTACAAGTGAAAGTCATGCGTGAAACTTTTGTTATAATGATGTAATTGAGAAATTTGATCAATAATAAATGTAGAAAGTGTGAGAATGTATATAGTTTATTGTAAATGAATTCATTTTTCATATTTGTGATTTGGCACTAAATTTGCACATATATTCACTTTGTATTCATCATTATTAATTGTTTATGTTTATAGAAAACTATCAAGCAAGTTATGATTAAAAAAGAAAAAAACTTTGATACACTACTGTTTGCTCTAAAATTGAAGACTGCTGATCTCTTTGGAAATTTGTTTTACACTAAAATGTTCAAGTGGTTTGTAGAATATGAAGTAAGCTTTTCCTGTATTTTTTCAACTTAAATTGTTTTTTGGTAGTTGCTGAAAATATCTTAAGAAATACCAGCTTGAAAGTAAGAAATTTTGTGAATATTGACTGCTCTTTTTATAACAAGACAATGATATCAAATATCTTTACTCTTTGCCAAATGTTCGTTATAATTATCTTTTAATTTTTGCATACTATACTTTTATTGGTAGTTAATGCATATTCAAGTTAGGTTTTCATTTGTGATTATTGTTATAACTATTCAAATTATCTTTTATTTAATGCTTATTAATAAGTATTATAAATATAATTTCTAACCTAATTACTAATTAAAATAGATTAACTTATCAAATATCAACCCATGCGTAGCTAGGATAACACACTAGTATTTAGATGCAATCTATGGTCAATTTTTGTCGTTCGTAAAGGAGAAAAAAAAAAAAAACTTTCCTAAATACTCTTCTTACCAATCACTAAATCTTTAAAGACACCTAGGGCTCATTTGGATTCAATCATAGGCTTTTTTGGCCTCTCAATTGAACAATAGGTGCATTTAAATAGCACTCCACCGATGCAGTTGAGGGCTTTTAACTTCATTACCCTTCTAATTTCCAATCGGAGGGAAAAGGATTTAACAAACCATTGAACCTTGGATAGTGGACGTATGTTTGGATATATGTTTGGATATACGTTTGGAGATGAACACATATTTGTATTATTGATTTTAATTTTATTGCTAACTAATTTCTTCAATCCTATCAAAACCAATTTTATTGTCCATCCAACATATCACCTTAACAAATAAAATAAACATTTTACACTAACTCTTGGACCAGGTAGGCCACCTGGCTTAATAGAACCACCATCATTAAGCCATAAACGGATCCTTCAACAACAATCTCCTGAAGTCCATCAATATCAATGCTTGATTGAAGAAAAAATGGGGAATGGAGAATCAATGTGGTGAAGGACGAAGAAGAAGCACTTTAGAGCTAGCTAGGAATAGGGCAAGTCAAGATCCAATTGATGTAGAAAAATTAAGAGGAAGTAGTGGTGTGTTTGGATGGTGAAAAAGGTAGCTTGAACTTTTGGGAGGTTTGATGGTGGTGGCTAGGGTGGTGGAAATGAAGTGGATAAGAGTTGAATTAATTAAATTCAAACATCAAAAAGATAAATAAATAAAATAAGCTACGAATCCAATGATGCCACCGTGAGTATTCATGAGCGGGCATTGGCACAGCAAAATTGGTACTTATAATCATGGTTATCAGAATCGGAACTCTAAAGTCTTGCATCATTTTTCTTTTTTGGATGATCTTAAAAATTTATTTCTCACATCAATGGGGTCATAATTTTATTTTTACAGTATTTTTCAAGAAGATCAAATCTTGATTGACAATAAAATTAATGAAATTCTTTTTTTTAATCAACTAGATCAATAATAATTTTAAAACTCACTAGATCATCCACAAATGTGTATTTTAAGATAAAACAAAAAATTTTAAAATTTTAAAATGCGGTATAGCCAAATAGAAGCTTTTTATAAGTTTTAGTGATTAGCAGCATAATTAAATCTTTAGTCTTTAGTTAGGGTGTGACTTGGAAAATGGAATTGAGAAAGTAATAATTGTGAAGATAATCAGATATTATCTTTCAAACTTAGTACATATAGAGATTCATTGAAGTTAGATTAATCAATCAATAAACAAGATTAGGGAAAAGAAACAAGGCCAATGATTGAAGAAAGGCTTTTGTTTCATTACCAAATCAGAAGGAATATATATATATATATATATATATATGTATATATTTATAGATATATATTTATATATTTATGGTTAAGCTTATTTCAGGTGGGGAATAAAGGTAGCTATCCAAGCAACTTGCGGACACAAGAATGCTTGGCCAGTGTGGGCCTACTGGTTGGCATCAATCTTTTCCATTAGCCTCCCAAAACATGCAAGACAAAGAAAGCCGTCCCCATGCACCATCTTTGAGTGGCTTCAATTAATTATATGAATTATCTCTTTACATGTCCACATCTCTGTATAAATGTATATAGATATACATGCATGCCCCACGTACCTTTATTTTCTCTCTCTCATGGCAACTTGCAATGATAAAAAGTCATTTTTATGGAGAATGGAACATGTTTAAGCCACAAGTTGAGAAAATTAACCAATACTGTAAAGTTAATAACAAAAGAAGCATTATCTCAAATGGTGACAGACCCATGAGTTTTTTCTAGTGTTAATTTATAAGTTATAATATATATATATATATATATATATATATACATAAAATTTGTCAATGCATTTATTTATTTTTTCGATGGAAAAGATATTTAAAAAAAATATTAAAGATGTCTAAGAAAACCTTTTTCTTCAAAATTTTTTATTTTTAATTTTTAATAATATCTAAAATACCTTGTAAATATGGATCCGGATCTCAAACAATATTTAATTTAATGATATGAATAAATGTAAGTTTTTTTTTTTTTTTTTAAGTTCTATGACTTGGAATTTAGAAAGTAGACTTATGGTATTCTATCTTATCCGGATCATTTGAAGTTAAGATCAAATCATGCTGTATGTCTTCTTTTACTTGAAGAGTTGCATTCATATCGTTGAAGAGGAAAGCTATGATGATGCTAAAGGAGGCTAGAGAAAAGAGAAGATGTGTTTTTGATGGTGATGATATGAAAATGGCTTGACACCATTTTGCACTCCAAGTAAATCTAGTCTAGGAGAATAAAATCTCAATTGAGATCCCAAAGATGTGAGCGAATTGATTAATTAATTGATTCATAGTTTACTGCAGGCAAGTTGGAAACATGACAGTCATCATGGCAAGTAGAAAAATAATGATAAATAATAATATTTTTGTTGAATCATGCTCCTAACTTTGTATGAACTGCTTTTGTATTTATATATATATATATATATATATATATGATTTTAATTTGTTGGATTGCTCCTTATTATATTGGTCTTAATGAATTAATGTTGCGAAACTTTGGAATCTGCTCCTCTCATGCAGCCCTAGTTGGAAACCCCCAGAATCCGTTTGGAAAGGAAAGATATTGTGTATACAATATATGCCGACTAAAGTAGGACCTATGGCAAACCCTAATCCTTCAAGAACCCCAAAATTAAGGTGTAACAAACCATTAGCTGTCTAAGTGTTCTACATCTAATGATATTTTCCACAAACGAGGAAATAACCTTCAATAAGGATGGGAAGAATTTATGTTCATTAATGTGCTAGTAGCAATACCGATTGTCTCTCTAGTTTTCTAGGACATATGAGATAGAAAGGGTGAGAAAGCCAGCACAGCGTCCTTATATACAGGAGTGACCAGTCTTGACCTATTGACAGTACATTTTGGGCCATTAACATTTCTTATTTTGGGCTTTCAATTTATTTAGTCCAATAATTAAGTTTCACTTAATAAACTCAATTTAATCTTTTGTAAGTCATGTTCTATTTACATGTTATCCAATAAATTTTTTAATATATTGATAATAAATATAAATATTATAATTTTTAATTAATTTAGATTAGATAAATAAAATATTTTAAATTCATCATTAATTCTTCAATTAATTAATTTTATATTTATATATTATAACTATCATCATCTAGCAATGAATCATAACCCGCAATTGTTAAGTAAATGAGGTTTGATTAACCTATTTGTACTTAATTTTTTAGTATAATTATTATCCATTCATCATTTAGTATTTTGGTTTATTCTTGAGTATAGATTAGTGTTTACTCAATTAACTATGTTTTGGTCAAAAAAATTAGCTATGTTAAGTCTGAAGAATGGCAACTAACTATTCGAATAAGCTTTAGAATAATTTTAAAATTTCATTCCACTTTGACCAGAAATTTATTGAGTTAATCATTGTCAAGACTAATCATTGTCAAGACTAATTGAAATATTCTCCCAATCACTCAAGGTGTGATTAATTGTATGTTGATATGTCTCATATTATGTCAAAATTTATCTTAGTAAGGACATTCATGATTAGAACCATAATAATATCAAAGTATAACATTCTCATATAACATGATTAATAATCTCAAGTTAGAAGATCAATTATACAACTCACATGAAAAAATTGCTACAAACACTAATTGATTTATCAGATGTCATTCTCATATTGAGTCATATTCGGTAAACTTGTTTTTATAATAAGTAACCATATGTTAATTCAAGTTTATCTAAACTTTAACCTACAAAATCAATTGTTTGCTACATAAGTGAAAGCAAACTATCTCATATGTTGAAATTTGGACAACTTTATCAATATCCTAATTTGACAAAACATTGATAAGGATCAATTTAGGAGTATACTTTGATACAATAATAATCTCATAATTATAATTTCTTGCAAAGGACATTTATTCTATAGAATTTATCTAAAGAGTAATATCAAATATTTATACAAACTCGTAGGTAAAGAATATGTTGGTTAAGATTAGTAACTCATAATATGATACATATCTCATAGTCAAATCGATTGATTATAAAGCATACACTTAACAGAGAATACTTTATTTTATGATATATATGTAATGATTAAAATATTTAAATTATCAAAAAATAATTATGTATTTTTAATTAATTTAAAATATCATATGCAATATATATATATATATATAAAGAAATAGAAAGATATCTAAGGATATGAATAAAATAAAAATTGGGAAGTTATAAAATTAGATATGTCAATAGGTAGGGTATGTAGAAGGTAGAGTATTTTTCATTCCCATCTTTATTTTTGGATTCTTATATTATACTTATTCCTATATCTATACCCAACGAGTATTTTAAATCTAATCTCATTCTGCAGGTATCTAATGGATATTGATAATTCTCGTACCTATAATTTTTTAAAAGAAATAAAAACTAAATTTTTTTTAGTTTTTTTTATTTTTAATTTGTATAGTTAGGTAACTTTTTATAATTATATATTACTATATATTTTTTTTAAAAATATATTAATTCTAATTAATTTAAAATAATAATTTATATTATTTAATAAAAAATCTATTTATAAATTATATATAAATGTATATATAGGATACGGGTATGAGTGAGTGCTATATTACTCATCCCCAGACTTGTATCCAATAAAAATTAAAAATTATACCCATTTTCATCCTTATACCCACAATTTAATGATAAAAAATTAAATTTTCTATTGGGTATAAAAAAAATTAACATCTCTATATAAAACTCAATAAGTTAAGTTTTACATCATTATAAATAAATCTCTCCTCATTTTTTGATTATATATAATATATACTTTCTTTATCCCATTTTGTTTTTCTACGTTTAATTTTTTAATTTATTTTTAAAATATTATACTAAATATAAATTTTAAAAAATATATACATGTTTTGAAATTTTTGAGAGTCAAATTTTGTAAGTTAATATTATTTTTAAAATTTTTTAATTTCATGATTTTATGAAAAATAATAATAAAAGTTGAACTTGTTTGCGGAAAAAAAAACAACATAAAGGGATACAGAGAGTATAGAATTTCAAATAATTTTATTTTTTTAAAAACATAAATTTAATTGAAATTGATGAAATTAGCTTAATCTTTTCCTTGTCGTTGTGAATAAAATACCGTAATAGTTAGAATTTAAGTTTTTTTTTTTTTTTCTAGGCTAAAAGCTATTTTTATTTTTATTTTTATTTTTTTGAATCAAAATTATTAAACGTAAGTGTTAAAAATTTAATTTGGATCCAAAATAAAAAAAAAATATAACTCTTACACTAATATAAATAAATCTCTACTCTTTAGGAAGAGACTCCACCAGACAAAACAATCTACTTTAACAATATTGTTAGCTAGGGAATTAGCGGTTCTCCTAGTACGAGCAAAGTGGCATTTTTCTGTGTTGTGATGCTATATCCAAAATATCTACAACTATTCCTATGCCATCCCAACAAGTATTCCCGTCCAACTAATCTCTTCAATTGCTAAAGATGCATCACTTTCCACAATAACAGAATCAAAACCAAATTCCTTTCCCAAACAATAACTTTAATCTCAGCATATAAAGAACTCTGCACATGGCGAGACATTTGAATCCTGCAAAACGGAGCATGTGTTTACAGGGGAGAAAAACTATTTTCATTTTGTGTATTGAAGCCTAATGGGCTGTAAAAAGCCTTAATAGGTTTGTTGATTGACGGGGTTGGGGCTGAAGATATTTGGGCAAATGAATATGGGCTTCCAGGCATATTGTTCCCCTCTACGAGTCCCCATGATTAGAAGTAAATTACCCTAAAACATATGGACCTATGAACACTGTATGTTTAGATTTGGACAAATGAACATACTTTTTAAATATATAAAAGACCTCAAAGGAAAAATACTTTTTTTTTTAAGTTTCTATTTCACTCTATCCTATTTGGACTCCATCTAATCGCACTAATTACAGAAACTTCCTTTAGTGAGGGACGGGATTACGCTTCAAACTTGAACAATCTTCCAGTGTCGAAACACCTTCATGCCAGTGAACCAAATGATCATTGACGAAAGAAAAAATTTTTTGAATGACAAATTAACTGAACACGTCATGCTGATAATATGCTAATACCTTGAAATTTTTTCTATATATATAAAACAGATAATACACATTTATTGGATACAGTAAACATAAATTCAACAATCTTTTACAGATTTTTATGTGTTAACAACCTCCTCTTTTCTCCTCTTCCGTCTTTTTATGTTTCGATTAGAGGTGTCAACCCGACAAAATTGACCGACTATATGTCAATTTATTTTTGGATTCAAATCGTGTGGAATTTCAAATAAAATTTTAAATTCAAATTATTTCATATTATAACCATTTCAAATTTGATAATAATTATTTTAAGTTTGATTAATCTCAAGTTATTTACAATTTGAATTTTTAAAATTTTTAAAGATTTTAAATTAAATAAGTTTCAAACTCAAATTACATATTCAGATTATTTAGGAAGCACTTAAGCTCAATCTGTTTTATATTTGATAAAGAAGAGAATAATGAAAATTTTTATTATAATTATTTGTATTTTACAATGTGGCTCAAAACTTATTTATACAAAGGTAAAATATTACAAAATAAGAAATATAATAAATAAAAATAATGACTAAATTAATTCTTATAATCAATTAAATCAATATTTAGTATTATTTAAATTAATATCAAATCAATTTAAAATATTATCGGAATATTATTAGAATAGTATTATTAAAATCAATTTAAAATATTATCAGAATATTATTAAATCAATATCTAATATTTTCTAAATCAATATTAATCAATATAAAATATTACATGAATATTACTAGGATAATATTATTGAAAACAATCTAGAATATTATTAGAATATTACCAGAATATCATTACACCCTTCAACAAACTTAAGATGATAATGTAAAGGCTAACTAGAGTTTAGAAACTTGGATAAAAAATTGACCAAGTGGACCAAAGGGATGTGATTTGGTGAAAATATTCACTTTTTGATTAGCATTGGTAATAGGAACAAGTCGAAGAGTTTGAGCGAGCAAATGGTGTTGAATAAAGTGGTAATCAATTTCAATTTGTTTATTTCGCTCATGATAAATATCATTGTGAGTTATTTGAATGGCATTTTAATTATCACAAAATATAGGAGTACTAGAGTGATGAAAAACATCGATATCCTAAAGTAGCCATCATAACTATACAAGTTTTGATATGACATCTACAAAAGCTTGATACTCAGTTTAAGTGCTAGAATGGGATACCACAATTAGTTTCTTACTTTGCCAATAAATAAAAGAACTAAGAAAAAAATAATAGCCTGCGGTAGAACGATGATCAATAGGATCTCTTATCCAATTAGCATCATAATAACAATGCAAATCCAAAAAGGAACTAGATGAAAAAGGCAAACCATGAAACATAGTACCTTTGACATATTGTAGAATCTAGAGGACAGCAATAAAATGAGTAGATAGAAGAGCAAAAAAAAAATTGACTAACTAAATGAACATCATAGATAATATTTGGATGAGTAATTGTCGAGTATACAAGACTACCCACAAGAGTTTGATACAAATAAGGGTTTAAAAGTGGTGTACCATCAAAAGGAGAAAGCTTCAAATTTTATTCAAGTGGTGATGATGCAATCTTACATCAATTAAACATGCACAAGCAATAAGATTAGAAGCGTACTTTGTTTGAGACAAATGTAAGCCAATATAATCACTAGTGACTTCAAGCCCAAAAAATAACTCAAATAATCAAGATCTTTCATCTCAAACTTAGAATGAACAAAAGTCTTCAAATCTTGAATACTATTAATGTCATTACCTACAATGATTATATCATCCATATAAAGTAAAAAAAGAGTAATACCTATACAAGTAGTTTGAGTAAAAAGGGTAGAATCATGATTACCAGATGTAAAATCAAGTTGTGTAAGAGTGGTACTAAACTTCGAGAACCAAGCTTTAGGGGTTTGCTTAAGACCATATAGGATGCATCGAAGACGACAAATCATGTTGGAAGGTATAGATGAACCAAGAGGTGGCTTAATGTAGACTTTCATGGCAAGATCACCATTCAAGAAAGTATTTTTAACATCCATTTAATAGGTTGGCTTTTTTTTAGTTATAACAATAGCTAATAGTGAGCGAACAAATGTGAGATGTGCAATTAGATCAAAAGTCTCTTTGTAGTCAATGTCATATTCTTGTCAAATCCTTGAGCAACAAGACAAACTTTGTAACGTTCAATAGACCCATAAGATCGAGTCTTGATCTTATAGACCCATTTACAATCAATAATTGACTTATCAAAAAGTCGTTCAATAGTATTCCAAGTATAAGTTTTCTCAAGAGCTTGAAATTCTTCTACCATTGATTGTTGTCACATAAGATTAGAGACAGCTTTATGAAAATTGAAAGGTTCATGTAATGTGGCTAAAGCATAACAATAGTGAAAATCATGAAATTAAGTGTTGGGTTACTTTACTTAGGTGGAACAACGAAGTAGAGACGGTATGTATGGTGAAGGGAGAACTGTATCAACAGGAGCTTTAGTTAAAACAAACATAGTAAGAGTGGAAAAAGATGGATCACTGTTTGTTTCAGAAATACCTAAAATAGTCTCTTTATTTGAAAAAAAAAATAAAAAGATGAATTTGTAAAAATACATGGTGAAAACATGGTGAATGTAATAAGGACACACTAATGAACTTTTTATATTTTTGCAAAGACGCTTAGACACTAGATCATAACACTTATACCCCTTTTATTCTATACCATAACCTAAAAAACAACATAATCTAGCTTTAGGTTCAAGTTTAGTCTTTTTATAAGGAAGAAATAAACCAAAACAAACACATCCAAAAACTTTAAGAGAATGGTAATCAGGTATTTGATTGTATAGACACTTATAAAGAGACCATGTTTCTAACACTAGTACGAAAACATGATTAATAGTGTAAACAACAATGAGAGCAACTTCACTCTAAAACGTTTCAGGAAAGGAAGAGGAAATGAGAATGGCATGAATTATAACAAATATATGACAATGTTTTCTTTCAACTTGACCATTTTGTTGTGAACTATATTGGTAAGACTTATGAAAAAGAGTCCTACTATCCTTTAACAAGTTATAAACTCAATTTCTATATATTCAGCGGCATTGTTAGACCTAAATATTTTTATTTTCTAGAAAATTGAGTTTGTATCATATTATTGAATTTACAAAAAATTGAAAAAATTTTAATTCTTTGTTTGAATAAATATATTCAAGTATAATGAAAGAAATCGTCAATAAATATAACAAAGTAATGTGAACCTCTTAATATTGGTATGGAAGCTTACCCTAATATCAAAATGGATTAAATCAAAAGAAGCAAATAAGGTAGAATCAATTTTATTAAATGGCAAAGCACTTTGTTTTCCAAGTTGACAAGAAAAATAATAAAAAATATTATGAGAAATATTACTTAAGACACTAATTGAAGCAAGTGATTTTATTTGATAAATTGATGCATATCCTAACCTAGAATACCATAAATCTAAAGAAACTAAAGAGTTGGTTGTTTGAGATGTAGTAACAGCAATCAAATGTTACGAAATGTTCAAAGTTTCAAGCTCAAATTCCAATCTTATGCCTTGTCCCAACTTTTTGGCTTGTTTGAGGAGCATAATATAATCATATTATTATGAAAAATAAAAATCAAGACTAAGGTGACAAAGTTTGTCAACAGAAAATAAATTTAAGGCAAGTTTAGGAATAAGATAAGTGTCAGATATAGACAACTTTAATGTTTTAATATTACCAATGTGGCTAGCTTTTAAGATAAATTCATTTGCTATTTTAATGATTGAACCAATAGGTAAAAGTATCTTATTTTTGAACAAAGAAAGATAAGCAGTCATATGATTTTCACAAGCAATATCAAACAACCAAACATCACCTAATGTAATAACAAATATGGCAAAAATATGAGATCGGGATAATACTTGATTGAATAGGATTTGAAGATCAGTAGTGAATATTGTAATAGTCTCAAAAGAAGACTCAGAAGTATTTGGCTCAGTTGTTATTATTGCAGCAGTCTTGTCAATGCGAGGATTATGAATTTGACTATCGTTACAATGATATTTACCTTTACATTTTTGAATAAAATTTATGCTCCCACTTCATAAATAAGACTTGTGAAAAGGTAGAGCTAATATTTTGTTGAAGAGTAATAGCAAAATATTATCAATACAATGAGTCTGACTCATATCCAACCTAGTTTCCTTAAATATAAATTTCATAAGGAGGTTATCCATAGTTGGTAAAGGGTGTCGGCACAAAAGTAAAAACCTGATATTCTTAAATTTATCTGAAAGTGCCATTAGAAATTGAATAAGACGAATTTAATTTTCATAATTAATAAAATTACCAACATTACTTTCATCTTTGAATTCTAGCTCATAATTCTTAAGCATATCCCATAAATATTGCATTTTAAAATGAAAATCATTAATCGATTGAGCTAGTACTTGATGAAGCCAAGATAAAGTAAGCAAAATATGATATTGATGAGAAAAGGTAGTAGTGCTATACTATGTGATAAGGAAATTTCGAGCATCTTTAGCAAACTCAAATCATCAAAAATGTACATTGGTAGAAGAAACAATAGTTTTAGTGAACCATGTAAGAATTCGATGATTCTTACTTTCCTATTCTTTTAGCCGATTAGTAAATTTATTGATAAAATTTTTTTTTTTTTTGGTACTTTGTGTTCTCTGATAATAACAAGTTATCATATCATTCCCTTTAGATAACTACCATAGCCATAGCCCATCGATTATAGTTATATCCATCAAGGATATTTGAAATTGATTAAATATTCTCTCGTTGAATACTTGTTGTTAAACTTTTGATTGAAAAAAATGAAATAGAGATGTGAGAAATTATAGTTATTGACATAAAAGATGAATTTTGAATATGAAAAGAGAAACAAAAAAAAGCACGAAAGCAAAAAAAAAAAAAATTTAGAAACAAAAATTAACCAAGGATGAGAATAAGAAAATATTGATTATTCTAATATGATTCACCATTTGAATGTATCATAAAATTGATTTGATGCCATGATAAAGAAAAGAATGATGAAAACTTTTCTTGTAATTACTTGTGTTTTACAATAAGGCTCAAAACCTATTTATTTAAAGGTAAAATATTATAAAATAAAAAATATAATAAATAAAAATAATGATTAAATCAATTCTTATAATCTGTTAAATCAATATCTACTATTCCTTAAATAAATATCTAATCAATTTAAAATATTATTAAAATATTATTGTAATAATATCATTGAAATCAATCTAAAATATTATCAAAATATTACTAAATTAATATCTAATATTTTTTAAATTAATATCAAATCAATTTAAAATATTATCAAAATATCATTAGAATATTACTAAAATAATATCACTAAAATCAATTTAAAATATTATCAAAATATCATAAATAATATTCAACTAACTTTTGTTTCAATTATTTGAATTCAAAGTTTCTTGAATTCAATTTTTTTCTCATTAAATTTGAATCGAATAGGGTTTTAACTTAAGATTTATTTCTGAATTAGATCAAATTTTGTCATTTTTATTTCCTAAAGACGAAACCTAAAATTGTAACAAATTTAATTAGAAACACAAAGACAAAAAAAAATAGTTATAATTTTCATTTTTGTTTTTTGTCTTTTTTTTTTTATAGAATAGTTACAATTTTCTTGTTCATAAATAAAAAGCTTCATTTTGTTCCTAAAAAAATCTTTTACTGTGGTTCCAATGCCGAATGCTAAACTTTTTTCCTTTTTAATCTTTTTCGGGTAGGGTAGTTCTTATCTTTTATGTACGGATTCAGTCACGTGTTATTGCATCTTTAAAGATGTCACTTTCACGGATATTTCCACATTTGCAAGTATGATTAAAAAGCCGTATGGAATTGAATGGCCTGCAACACTTGGTCGGTGATACCTAACAAAATAAAATCATTGCCTCTGTATTTTCTAGCATTTATAACTTTCTTCACATTTTTTTTTATATTTAATTATGTTTTCAACTAATTTATTGATGCCATGTAAAACTTTTTCTTCCAAAACAATATATTAACATATTCTCGTGGCATTTTTTTTTATTATTATGGGTAAAAAATTAGTAAAGTGACGTGCAGTAATTTTGGTCATCATCCAAATTTAAGGAAGCGATAATGTTGTATAAAAATAAAATAAAATTTGTATTAAAAAAATAAAATAAAATTTTATTTGCATGTAAAATAATTTTAAAATTTAATCTTTCTTGTGATAAATAATTTTAAATTTATTTTAATCAAAACTCAAATAAATATATCCATAATAACTCCAAAATATTGGATTATTAATATCATAATGCAAATTGATATCTCGTTCAATATCTTTTTTTCTCACTCACGCGTATTTTTGTCAAATGTATTCTGATATTTAGTGCAACTATGTTCCTTTTCTTGTTAGCTTTATGCTAATTTTGTAATATTTTGACTACCTAATAAAATCTTATCTTAGAAATAAAATTATAATTCCCATATGGCCTCTTAACACTTATTTCTCCTTAAATAAACTTAGCACGTCATTGAATTTTTTTCGAATCTGCAAAATTTTAATAAAGGAATCAATATCAATCACTAAGCATCTACTAATTAACACCGCTAGCTAGAATAAATATAAAAAGATTTTGGTGGGAGGTGGAAGTCGTGCGCTTTGCCTTTATTTTTATTGGCTGGTTTGGCAAAGATTGGAATATGGAAGGGCTTCTTACTTTGACTCTTTTTGGGTTAGAAGCTTGAACCGACCTAGTTGTTTTTTCTAGCCATACCCGACAAAAAAAGAATCAAGCAAAAAGTTAGTTTTAAAATAAAAAATCTTTTAAGTCAAAATAAAAATCGAGGTGATTATTATGAAGTTACCTTCAAATTCTAGATTTGGTAAAATTTCTCTACAAATTAGTCTATCGGTATTTACGAGGATCGCTTCGTCTTTCCTCAGTTTATTAATGACATGGAAGCGAAGAAATTTCGCCTCGAAAAAAAGGTCAAACACTTCAACCATGTTATTCACGTGAGTTTGGACAATGCCAATCTCCCATCCTTTTTTTATTGTCTAAGGAACAGAACAACACCTTCCACCCCTTTATTGGCGATAGTAAACTAGTAAATAGCTTCTTGCTAGTATCATAGGCTCCGACTTTATACTTAAAATTTATGTGACCTTAAACTTGAAATCAACTCCTTATAATCTAATTCAACCTAAAACACCAGTGTGCGGGTACTAAAACAATGAAAAGGGTTGATTGCGTAAGTGTGAGAGAAACAGAGAAACAGAAAAACATGATAGCTTGCTAGAATATGTTTTGTATTCACTAAAATAAAAGTGTTTGATGATGTACAAATGAGGGTGGAGTAACCCTCTATTTATAGTTGAGACTCCAGCTATACTTAATGGCAATATCCCAAAAATCAAGGCTAAAATCAAGGAATTATAAAGATTACAATAAATCAGGATTCTAACTTTTGAATTCTAGGGTTAACCAAATCTGTCAGGAGGCTCCTGCTGATCCTGTAGGCTTCTAGAAGATCTTGGGTATCTCTCCCCATGGGCCCCTCTGGATGTGATGTGGGCATCCTGCAGGCCAGGCCTTGGCCTCATGGGCTGGCTTGCAAGCTGTGCGGGCGTTCTGGCCTTGTCTCATAGGTCTTGCGTGCAAATACTCGTCGACGCGCCTGGTGTGCAGGCCTCAACCTCTAACTTGCGTGCTGGTGCACCTGATGTGCCTAGTGCGCCCGTCCAAGACGTGACATTCTCCATCACCTGATTACGCAATGCTTTCGTTGCGTCCTTTGCATGGTACTGCATGATCTGGTCCCTAAATTGCCATAAGTCCTCTGCCGGTTCCCAGCTTGCCTTATTGTCTGAAAGCCCCTTCGAGTGCACCAAGTACTCTTGTCTTGGTTGGTAGTTTTTTTGTCTCACCTTTCGATCAGCTATGATGCTGTGGACCTCCTTCTCATATGAGACCCTTGCTCTTAATGGCGCACGCTTTGACTCTGTCTATCCTGGATCTCCCTTATCCTCATGGAACGGCTTGAGCATGCTTACATGGAACACTGGGTGTACCCTCAGCTTGGGTGGCATATCCAGCTTGTAGGCAACCTTGCCTATCCTCTTGACTACTCGAAAATGTCCCTCATACCTTCTGACTAGGCCTTTATGCAGCCCCCTGTGGCACACAATGGGATGCAGCTTCCCCAACACTAAGTCTCTAACCTGGAACTACACATTTCGCCTATTCTGGTCTGCCCACTTCTTCGACCTCTTTGTCGCCTTGTGTAGACAGACTTTGGCCAAGTCAGTTTGCTTCTGCCATGCCTTGGCAAACTTGTATGCTGCTAGATTCGACCCTGTATAACCTGCAGCAATCGAATCGGGTGTTAGTGGTTGTTGACCTGTCATAACCTCAAATGGGCTCTGGTTCGTTGCCTCCCTCCTTTGCAAGTTGTAGGAAAATTACGTAACATCTAGCAACTTTGGCCAGTCCCTTTGTGTGGCACTCACATAGTGTCTGAGGTAGACCTCTAATAGTCCATTCACACGTTCAGTCTACCCATCGATCTGTGGATGCATACTGGTGGAAAAGTTCAAGTTTGACCCCAACAGCTTGAACAACTTAGTCCAGAACCTGCCCGTGAAATGCCCATCCCGATCACTAATAATGGTCATCGGCACTCCCCAGTACTTAACTATGTTCTTCATGAACAATCGAGCTGCCTCCTCAGCTGGGTACTCATTGGTTGCTGGAATGAAGATTTCATACTTGGAAAACCTATCCACCACTACCATGATGCTTCCAAGCCCCTTTGCCTTGGGTAGACCAACTATAAAGTCCAGAGAAACACTCTCTCATGGTCCTTCTGGCACTGGCAATGGCTCTAAGAGACCATCTGGTTTCTTGAGCTCCACCTTGTCCTACTGGCACACAAAATAAGTTTTCACATAGACCTCCACATCGTCCCTCATGTGCAGCCAGTAGTACCAGTCCTCTAGCAATGCCAAGGTACGGCTCACTTTTGGGTGTCTAGCCCATCTTGAATCATAGCACTCTTGCAAAACTTTTTATGGAGTTTCTCATGCTGCAGCACAAATAATCTACTGCCCTTGGTGTACAACAAACCATCCTGAACCCAAAACTGCCTAGTCTTATCTTACTGGGCATACTCCATATGAGCCTTGCTTGTAGGATCATGCGTAAGTCCCTCATTGATGGGCGGCACCGGTGACCCTCTGATTGGTTAATGACAGCAATGTTAGCCTTTCTGCTCAAGGCATCTGTCACCAGGTTCGTCTGCCCTGGCTTGTACTCCATCTGAAAATCAAATTCCATAACATGCTTGCACTAGAATAAAATCGATGCACTATATAGTGCCTTCGATGGCCTGATGAAGCCAGCATCAACTAACTCTTTGAGCTGCTTCCTTAACTCTTCCAACTCTGGTGGGGACATTCGGTAATGGGCTTTAGCTAGTGGCTTAACCTTGGACACTAGCTCAATCTTGTGGTCCACCTCTCTCTTAGGTGGTAGCTGATTAGGTAGCTTTACGGGCATCACATCACTAAAGGTCTTCAAAACTTTTAGCACCTCCAAGGGTGACTCGATCTCCTTCTCCCTTGGCTTCTCATACTTCAAGGCTGTCAAGAAGGTGTCTTCTTCTCTATTTACCACCTTGGCAAATTGGATGGCTGACACCACCCGTGACCTAACTCTAGACCCTTTTTTCAATGGTACTAAGCATTGGCACTGTGCATCCAAGATGCAAATGCAACTGGTAAAAGGTATAAAAAAGGCATTAATTCAAACAAGGAAATCTAATCCAATCACAAACTCATAGTCGTCAAAGGGTATTACTTCTATGGTTTCTTTGCCTTTCTAGTCTCCAAGCTGTAACTCCACTCCTTGTGTTACACCAATGGCTGAAACTTCCTTGGAGTTCACCATTTTAATGGTACCAATCCCTTTCTGCACCTTTAGTTCGAGCTTCTAGGCTTCATCACCTAAAATAAAAAGATGTGAGGCACTTGTGTCCACCAGTGCGTTCACCTTTTGACTTGCAACCATCAGATCTGTAAACATCAAGCTCTTTGGCTTGTGGCTCTCCTTATTCTAGACAGTATTGAGCACTAACGACCTAAGCTTTGCTGCCTCTATTTTTGGCTCTTCACCAGACTCTTTGTCTACAGCAACCAGCTTACCCTTCAATAGGTAATTACGCGCTATATGGCCCCCTCCACGTAGGTAGCATGCTAGTGGCTCTCGGTCCCCCTTTGCTTTCCATTTGTCTGCTGGTGGCTTTCTCTCGCCATCATTGGTTGAATGATCTCGATCCTCATCCTTGGATTCTCAATCACGGTCCTTCCCCTTGGACTGCTTCTTTCAGTCCCTTTCGTCCTTGCCCTTACCCTTGGTCTTGGAAAACTTAAACTTGTTTAGAGGCTTAAACTTTATCAAAGACTCAACAGTAGTCATGGCTTTAGCCAAGTCATGAACTCCCCTCCGTTGTAGCTCATGCTTCACCCACGGTTTCAGCCCATCCATGAAAGCAAATAAGGTATCCTTTTCGTCTAGATCTGAGATCTGTTGTATTAGTTCAGAGAATTTCTGAACATACTTCCTTATGTCCCCTTGCTGGCTCAGCTTGTGTAATTTTGCCCGCGCCTCATCATCGGTATACTCTGGGTAAAATTGCTCCCTAAATTCTTTTTAGAACTTTGCCTATGTTCTAATCTTAGCACTCCCACGCCTAACATCATCACACTTGCACCTCCACCATATTAAGGCTACATCAGTGAGATACATAGCAATGGTGCTTACCTTTATTGCCTCGTCTTGCATGCCCATGGCCTGAAAATACTACTTCATACCCCATAGGTAGTTGTCTACTTTCTTGGCCACTTTAGTTTTCTTAAACTCTTTAGGCTTGGGGATATCCATCCTGGACTTAGACACTCCAGCAAACATGCCATTCCCAATGGCAGTCTTGCAAGCAATGAGCTTACTGGTGAGCTCCTCTATCCTCTTGCTTAAGGCCTCCACCACAACCTCTAAGGTCTCATTCTTTTGGGTGATCATGTCTCTGCTTTTGTTGAGAGCAGCTTGTAACTCACCACTGAGCTCCTTCTTCATGGAGTCTAGCGTTTCAACGTGAGTCTCAACATCCTTAAGCTTCTCTTGCATGTCACCCATGCTCACCTTCACCCTGGCTAGCCTGCTGTCCATGGTAGACTAGATGTCTCTCGAGTTGGCCTTCTTGCCTCTTCCATGCCCCTGCTCCTGGGCCTCTGGTTGTTGGCTAGCAACATCACTCTGGGATGCCATCTCCTCGACTGTGATCTAACTAGAACAACACCAACATGCAGAACCGAACTTGCTCTGATACCAACTGTCAAGGGCTCCGACCTTAGACTTAGAATTCGTGCGACCTTAGGCTTGAAATCAACTTCTTGTAACCTAAGTCAGCCTAAAACACCAGCTTGTGGGCACTAGAACAATGGGAAGGGCTGATTGCGCAAGTTTGAGATAAATAAGAAAACATAGCTTGCTGGAATATGCTTTGTATTCACTGAAATAGAGTGTTTGATGATATACAAATGAGGGTAGAGTAGCCCTCTATTTATAGTTGAGGCTCCAACTATACTTAATGGCAATATCCCTAGAATCAAGGTTAAAATCAAGGAATTGCAAATATTACAATCAATCAGGATTCTAACTCTTGAATTCTAGGGTCAATCAAATCTGCCAAGAGGCTTCTACTGATCTTGCAAGCTTCTAGAAGATCTTGCGTGTCTCCCCTCTTGGGCCCCTTTGGATGTGGTGCGGGCATCCTACAGGCCAAGCCTTGGCCTCACGGGTTAGTCTGCAAGTTGTGCGAGCGTTTTGGCCTTGTCTCTTAGGCCTTGCACGAAAATACTCACCAGCGTGCCTGGTGTACGGGCCTTAACCTTTGGCTCTCACGCTGGTGCGCCTGATATGCTTGGTGTGCCCACTGAAGGCATGACACTAGGACACTATTAGATAATAATAGCTCATGAAGAAACACAAAGATGCCAGGTTCGATGAGATTTTCAATAATGAGGTCGATAGAGTCCTCCGCATCCTCGATTTTGTAATGAACGGAACAGTTGGCTTCTAAATTAGGCTCAAAGTCAACTAGGTAGGTAGTTATAAATGTATTGAAGGGATCATAAAAAGAGCAAGGGGCTCTTGCTCAGCACCCTTAGCAATTGGGGCAGTAGAAGATGAAAGTTCAGGATTAACTTAAGAAGCACCACCTTAAGTCACTATTACCCTATGAGCCTCATCGGTTATACTGTTAAGCCAAAAGGCTATCTTGGAATAGTCTGAACTGATGTTACACACTGACCTTTCCTCTTAATCGACTTCTAATTTTGTGGTTTCAAGTCTTTACCCTTTAAATCAAGCTCAGCATGAACATTCTCAATAAAATCGATAATTATGAAATTAGAATTTCATAAATAACAATCATATATCATTTTATTAAATTAATATATATTATCATAGTATTAGATTCAAATTTAATAATTCAATTGTATTGTCATTTGATATTTTATGTTGGTATTCAATTCTCAATCACGATAATTATGGCTACGATAAGCGTTGAGATAATATTTGAAATCACATTGGCTAAGAATTCAAATCATAATCGATCATGCGAATAATTTTTGATGAATCATAATTTTCACAAGAATCATAAAATATGTTATTCTTTTTTTTTATAAAAAAAACAAAAATTTTAGTCATTTTGTTGAAATTAAAATTTATGTCTAATTTAATTAATTTTGGCCATTTTGCTTAAAGCCATTTTAGCTAATATTTTTTGTAAAATACTTTAATCCAAAATTAATGGCTCAATTTGGTAAAATATTAGGCCTAATTAAATGGGTTTTAAATGAATTATTTAGGTATTTTAATTAGTCCAATTTGGTGAATTTATATCTACCTATTCTATTAATCATTCATTTAGTTTTGTAAAAACCCATTTAATTAATAAAATTGACTTATTATTTGAATATTCACTTTAAATTAAATTAATTGATTTTATCAAACTTAATTTTCTAAATATGCATAAGAATATAACATATTTCCATTGTATTAAATTTTGATTTGATAATTTTGTAAATATTTTTAAATTGTACAAATCATTAATCGAATTGATTAGAGCTCGCATATCTTGGGAGTAATCATGAAAAATTTTTGGATTTTCTTTATGACTTATTCTTCAACAATAATAAGGCAAATCCCATAAGGTAATCATGATAGTTGCAATACTGACTGAGGCTCTTAAGGTGATAAGACCTTCCTTATTGGATTGATTATTTACTTGAGGGATGCTTGGGAAAGAAAGGATTCTGGTTGGAGTATAAAGTGATTTAACTACCCTGTCAGTAGTAAGTCATTCCAGGGTTATACTTGACTAATTTTATATTATTCTTTGTTGTATGTTTCAAAAAAATCTTAAATTTTGAGTTTAATAGAATAACTATTATGGCATGATTTTGTTCACATGCATAATATCGGTTTGAGTTATTCTATATAGCCTCTAATCTAGGTTTTGTCCCCACAACTATCATTTAATAGGATCATTTTGATGAATGTGTGAATCAATTCTTAAAGTTTTGAACATAATGAATTTGAAAATAGCCTAAAGAGTTGATCACCTTCTATACCCACTTTTAAGATATCAAAAGAAAGAATAAGTCATATTATTGCTCATGTGAGTAACATTCTTTTAATACTTCCAAAAGTGTTGCTACATATTTTGCTTGTGCTTAATGGTTTTGTATTTTATTAAAAATCATATTAGAACTTGTTATAAGCAAATTTATTGAAGTGTTTAATCAATGGTGGTGTGTTAGAATTCCCTTTTTTTTTTTTGACTCTGCGTTGGTAATTCCACTATTATTAGTGAGCAATAATGAAAAAAATTCTTTCATATTTGTTTCATATTCATAGAAATAGATCACATAATACATATAGATATAGTAAGTCTTGCTTAGGCTACTTTAATGGTAGTCTTTATATTTTCTTTTCACTTGTGGTTTGGGGAAGATGTATAGTCTAAGGGTACTTTTAATTGGGTTAAGGAATCAAATCGTATCAATTATTTTTCTAGATCGTTTCGTAAAGCCTTTTTTTAACTACTTTATTAGTCTTATTTCGAAATTCTTGAATTTTAACAGAGTAATGTATTCTATGACTAATATAGATGAATAATACCCTTTCAATCAAAATCAAACAAACATTTCAATAATTTCCATTTTCATACTTTGAAAGTAAAAGAAAGATAGATGATAAGTAATTTATTAAAAAAAATTATCATAACTTTTCTATTTTGATGAACCAGCTTTAACCAAAGTTATATATGGACAATGAGGTACAAGGGACCCCTTTTTTGTATTTATTTGTTTTTATTTCCTTCCCTCTTTATTGTTATTGTTCCAAGAGAAAAAAAGTAGTTTTTTTTTTATTTAATAAGATCTTACCTTAGTTTAGTCATATATTGCACACTTACCCTGTGTTTTATTTATTATTTTAGGAATTTCATTTATGCCATGCTTTATTGACTCATTTCATATCATAGATCAAATAAAAGAAGTTAAATTAAAAATTAGTTTCATAAAATGAAAGAATTAAAAAATTATAAGACTTATCTTTCAATTATTTCAGATGGAATGAAATCAACACAAATAAAATAAATCAAGTGAAGAAATAAAATTGAAATACCATGTACATTAGATATATTTAATTAATATCGACATGTATGAAGATACATATTGTAAATTCATCTATATTAAGCCTGTATCTTTATACATTAAAATAATAGATATAGATAGTATGGTAGAAAAATTCATATATTTTTTTCTACCACACTATTGAGTTTTATAGGATACTACTAATTTTAGTCTGTATCCTTCATAAAAAAATAATCAAGTTTCATTCAAATTAATCACTTTAACTGATAGTTTTTAAATATATTATAAGTAAAAAAAGCAGTAAAAACTAAAATGAATAGCGTTGTAGCAATAAATGCAAGAATATTTACTTCCATAATTTCATTTTTTTTTAACTTCATGATAACTCAAGATTTAATCCCATAAAGATGATAAATGTGTTGCTTGTAAATTCAATGCGATGACTTACATTTCAATGACATCAAATCTAATCAATATCACGAATAATAATATCTAAGTTGTCAAGTCAATTCATCGTTGAAAATTGAATGGCATAACATATGAAGCTCTTTTATCCATACTAAATACAAAATTGGTTTCCTGGCCCAATCAAAAGAATTCATTTCCTTTATTTCTATATATACTTTTCCATTCTTTCTTTTCGATAATCTACTGCCTTCCTTATACAACCATCTGATGGTATATCATCTGACTGCTTTTCCATTTTCATCATTTACAAATAGTTTACAAATAAATCCAAACCAAAAATAGAAAGGAAAAATAAATAAAAAAAGATATCCTTTGGAATGAAATTCTGTCATTTGTATTCCCTTTCATAAAAAATAGAGGGATCAATTAATGTATTTTTTATTGTATCTGTCGAGATTGATAGGGCTCTAACTTGTAGCTTCCACCTTGATAAGGTAGTGCTTTGACTAATTGAACTACAATCCTAGAGAAATAAAGAAAAATGTACAGCATAGATATTCTTATGATTTCATTCAAACCATTTTCTACTTAATTTTAGATTCAGATCACTATGTTATAACAAACAAAGACATAAGTGATAGATTGATATCTATACAGGTCTGCGCTTTAGTGAGAGCAACACAGATTACTAGTTATCCTTTGGTTATTACCAAATCGATCAATGATCAATTTTAAAATGAAAAAAAAAGTTTATTTTCTTTGCTTTACTTTTTCTTTTCATTATACTTTATTTAATGATCTTAGTATGAATCTAGATAGTGATCAAGGTCAGAATTTGTAGGACCAACTAAATAGAACAAACAAAAAACAAATAACGGTAAGGATGGATATATTAAAAATTTAGAATTTTTTTATTCTTTCGTAATTTTTTTGTTTGGCTTTTGTAGAAAATAAAATACAAAAAAGTGCAATTTATGTTATAACAGATCAATGAATTATTAGGCTGAGCTAGATTTGAACCAGCATAGACATATTGCCAACAAATTTACAGTCCATCCTTATTAACTACTTAAGCATCGACCTAGGAAGAATCAATTCTAGGTTTATTGATAATCCATGATCAACTTCCTTTCATAGTACCCTACCTTCAAAGAAAGTTAAATGCCCCTCATTGAAAGAAAAATGTCTTAAAACACTAGATCATGGGGGCATATTTGCCTAATTGCCATCATACTATGCTCATAGTAATAGTTTTTTTAAATTGCAATATATTGGAATGATATGACTAGATTTGAAAGCTTTTTCCATCTTTTATGATTTTTCATTTTTGATTCATGATTTATACTTATAAACATTCATTTTAATCACCAGTTTATTCTATATAAAAATGATTAGACAAATTCAATCTATTACATTATTATACTATATGAATTAATATTATCAAAAGAAACTAGATTATATTAATAATACAAAGTATAAGATCCTATCGAGAAATGATTGGTCTAACATAAAAAGACCAAAGGGAGTTAAACTTCATTTCTTTCACTTTCTTCATTGATTCACTTACTATTAAGATTAAGTTAAGACACATATTCTATCTCACATTAAGGTAGAAAAATAACAAAATGTAAATCTGGAATTTTAAAAAAAGAGAGTAAGAAGTTATAAAAAATTATGTGTTTTTTTCTAAAAATTGTGTTCGATGGATAAAGCAAATCTCTTCATCACATGTTTTGATAAAATATATTGGATCTATTTTGAACTGCTAAGGTATATCTATTAATAAAGCTTGATTAAGGACAAAAGCGTAGTGTCCATTATGAAGACACTTTAATTAGAATTATCTGATAATGTATAAGTATAGCATTAGTAAGCAAATCAGATAAAGTGTTGGACAAACTAATAACAAGATTACCAGTAAAAGGTAATTTGCAAAGTTTCATAATGTTAAATTATCAAACCACATATATTGTCCACCCATACCATACTGGATAGGATAGATGGTTTTCATGAACATATTCTAAAAATGACCAATGTTGAATAAGAAATTAGTTCCTATTATGGTAAATTTATGAATCACTTTCTTTTGAGTGTGATAATGTGAAATCCACCCATAAAGTATAGAAGAAAGCATGGGATTTAAATATTGTGAGTGTTGTAGCCATCTAAAAGGAAGATATATAATAAGCCGACAATTTCATTTTAACCTTTAGATGATATAGGTTAAGGCTACTACCAAATGGAACATCATTGAAAAATGTCCCATTAAAGGTTATTTAAGAAAAAAATTTAGTTAAGCCTACTTCTTTTTCGATTCCATGAATGTCTTTGAATATTGAAATTAGAGAATTAAGAAATGTGTGCCACTTCTGTTATAAATCAAGTATAAAAAGGCAATCAGTAAAAATTTTCTAGATTGAAAATGAAGCAAGGCATTTTATAAGGCTTTTTTGTTCGAATCCAATCTAGAAACCATGCCTTCTACTTTTCGTGTTAGGATATCAATGTTAGCTATGAATATAAGCAATCTTCTTCAATCATGTATACTGTAAATGATGCAATTATTGGTTCCAAACTTGTTAGAATATGTGAGAAATCTACCATATTGTGACATAAGTGTTAAAGACATTCCAAATTTTGCACATAAATAGATGAAATTAAGAGAAATTTTGCTGCTAATATGCGAGCATGATTAGCATATAAATATATGTTTAGAAACTTATCTGCATTAATATTTTTAAATTTTTCCACTTATTGCTTCTAGTAAATTTAGGCATGTCATCACTCTCACTAAAGACCATTTAGGTTACGGTCATATGGAGTGAAAAGTCTAACTCTATAAAAGCCTTAAAGTTTTTCTTAAAGTCTACTGCCAAAGTTTTCAAAAACACAATTAAGGTAATAAGGTTAGACATAAGTGATGAATATTGTAGTTAGTATAATGTAACTAGGCAAAATCTTAGAGTGTTCTATTAATTCTTTTACAAGATTTGGTTTTGACACCTAGTATGTTGTGCTTGGAATGCCAAAAGTAAATAAGGTTACAGTAAGAGGCAACCACATTTCTGTACATAGTGTGATATATATTGAGTCATTTCACATTTTTGGATTTCAAGTGGAATGAAGCCTTTAAGACAGCAATGTTTAATTTAAATAAAGTTTCAAGCAAAATCAGTTCTTAAAGTCATTATAATTTGTGGTCAGACTAGAAGCTAGTATCCAAGTCTCTTTTTATGTTTGGGGTTCTAGTATAGACCTACAACCCATAATTAAAGAAACTTGATTAAAAAATATCAGTGGCATTCTGTTGGTTGTTGCATCGGCTTTAGATATTCTAAATGATGTTCTCTATTGTGAAATACTAGAATTATTAGGTTTGACTATGCAATCTATCTTGGGGATGACATAAATAGTTGAAATATTAGGATTTGAACTCTGTGAAGGCATTTTTATGGAAAAACATGTTGTGTCGATCTTTTATGTAATTTTTCTATAGATGGAAAATCCCACAAACAGTTGAACCAATATTGATCTCAGCAGTCTCATTTATGAAATTGTACCTAAACTTACAAAGAAATATAAATAGAGCATTCATGTGTCTTCTAATTTTATTGTATTTTTGGAGGCTTTTGGTAATCCTAACTCTTTGAGTTGGATATTTGCCAAGCAATATGAGATTACATTTATGTTGTATAGTTATGCATGGGATCAAGATGAATGACCACATTATTATAGTCCAATAGATTGTTGATGGACTTATAAGGTAGAAAGGTTTAAAGCCAATTCTATGATTTAAAGCTTTAAATGAAAGAAGAAATTAGGTGTAAAGGAATCATCATATCCTATTTCTATCAATGATTCTTTTAGAATCTTTATGAGATTAGTGGCTTATTTGGCTGAAAGCTACAATTGTTAAATATTAAGACATCTAAATGGAGTAACTTAAAGGTTTCATGGTTTTTTGTAATGGAACATTTAGTTTATAGGCTTGAGAAGTTAATTTGTGGACTTAAAAGACATTTATTCTGTAATATCTATAATCTAATGAGATTGTCACTTAAAGAAAAATATTTGTGAGCAGTGCACATGTTTAAAGGTAAGTGCGAGTAGTTTATTTTGGACGCTTTACAATAATGATAATGCATCAACAACCATAGACATTAACCTATTATTTGAAACATAAACATGATACCATGTCACTTCGAGTGAAAAATCTAAGTGAGGTCCCATTTTGGTTTAAAAGAGATTATTTGTGATAAATTGATAAACATATTCAGTCGTGTAGACACCTATCTATATTCGAGGTCAACTGGTGACTTTTTTATAGTATTATTATTTATTATTATTGTTATTATATTATAGTAAATATATTAGTACAATAAATTATACTATATTATTATTATTATTATATTATTATTATTATTATTATTATTATTATTATTATTATTATTATTTCCATTCTTTTTGCCTTTACTTTTTTGATTTATGATTGAATCAGGAAATTGAAATCTTGAATAAGCCAAATCGAATGAATCCCATCGGCATGTCAAATAATCAAATCAAAGGTTTTTAGTTCAATCCAAACAAATCAATAAAGACTTAGCTTAGAATCTTGCTCAAGCAAAATACAAACTCAAGATTCAAGCCTGGATTGGTTCTGTCCAATCTCTAAATCCCTATTGAGGACTACCTAAAAATTGGACAATGTTCAGTTGAATAGGACATGATGAATTTTTGAAAAAAAAAAAACTTTGTTGTTGCAATTTTGGGAAAAAGTTTAGGCAGTTGGGTTTCTAGGATTCAAAGTTTCTAGATTCGAATTTTAGGTGGTTGAAAGATGTTTGAATTTTTGGTTTTTTTCCTAAGGTGTGAGGATTTTGAATTTCTGGAATCAAGGTTGGATTTCTGGAAAAATTGAAGAATCTAGGAAAATTTGGAAAAATCTAGGTTTTAAGATGAATTTTTGAATTTTTCAATTGAATTTTTTGGTAGGATTTGAGTTTTTCGATCAGTTTTTGGTTAGTTTTCCAGAAATCGGTTAGTTTTCCAATTTTCGATTGAATTTTTGGGTTTTTCTATAGAGAAGTTGAAAAATTTTTTGGGCTAAAGAGAAAGGGCACCGAGAGCTTTTGAAGACAAAACAAAAAACTTAGCTTTTAAAGGGTTCCAAAATGACACTGTTTCTGTGAGCCCAAATCCACACGTAACCCAAGTAGGATCTGCGCACCACCTGTGGTTTGACCCAACCCGATTGCAGGTTTTTTTTTTCATTTTAATTTGATTTATTTTATATTTTGATTTTTAGTTTTTTTACTGATTTTATTATTTATTTATTTTTATTGAGTAACTTATTATTTGTTTAATATTTTGCAAAATTTTTTTTATTTTTTGAAAACAATAAAAAAATAATTAAAAAAATTTTTTTCAGATAAATTCATGAATCCTACCAAATTATTGGAGAATTTTCATAGATTTAAATTTTATAAAATCCACCAAACTATTAAGAAATTTCATAAATAAATTTTTAAAAAATAAAAAAGTAATTTTTATCTTACCAAACTATTGGATGATTGATTCCTAAATTAAATCTTATCAAACTATTGAGAGATTTAATGAATTTTCTCAAAATAATAAAATTTTATAAATATTTTCAAATAAAATTTCACCAAACTATTGGAAGATTTGCCTTAAAGAAAATCATACCAAACTATTAGAGGACTTTACTAATTTTTTTGAATAAAATATAGTAATAAATCTAATGATGAAACCTCTTCAGAATGAGACACTAGTCTCCATAAATACTTATGAGGTGAGAGAATTATCTTAAATTGTTACCAAACTATTGGAATAATTTGAAGATTAATTCTTAGTATCAAATATTTTGGTAAAGCATAAACATTTTTAAGGCTTGGATAATTTGAAATCAAACTGGTACTATCTTTTGATGGGTGTTGTGAGGGTGCTATAACCTTCCTCACACGTAACTGTACTCTCAAACCTAAAATCTAACTTCATGGATCAAAATATATTATTTAAATGAGATAGATTTGATTAGGTGACTAATTGCACTTAAACCAAAAAGATTAATGGTAATTCCTCTAATCCATGTTTAGCAGTAGGTCTATGGATCTATACGTTATGACAATTTGGCAACTCTACTAAGGAGATTGAGAGTCAAGCCAGTAAATGATTTCTTATTATCTAAGTCTTGCTTAATAAATTTGGGTTTTTTTCCTTCTTTCC